>CM047877.1:13836830-14390922 GCA_026212405.1 Petrea volubilis
GGCATCAAATTTATTTTTGTGGGGTAAAGTGTTTGTCACATAGCACAAGCAACCAAAGATTCTCATAGTTGTGTAGTCGGGGGGTTTACTAAAAAGAATTTCATGTGGAGTTTTCCAATGTATCACAGATGAAGGAAGTTTGTTCAATATATGAGTAGCCATGAGTATAGACTCACCCCAAAATTTTCTCGGTAAATTGGCTTGAAAGAGGAGTGCTCGAGTTAATTGCAATATGTGTTTATGCTTTCTTTCTGCTATACCATTTTGTTGGGGAGTATATGGTGTGGTTTTCTGATGTAAGATGCCAAAGAAAGTGAATAGGGATTGACAGTCTTGACTAACAAATTTTGTTCCATTGTCAGTTCTAACAGCCTTGACTGATGTGCCAAACTGTGTTCGGACCATGGTGAAAATTCGAGAGAGAGTGTTGGGTACTTGGGTTTTATGGGATAAGAGAAAAGTCCATGTTGCCCGGCAAAAATCATCCACAAGGGTTAAAAAATAATGAGCTCCAATCAATGAGGGTTGTTGGTATAGACCCCATATATCTAAATGTAATAGCTCAAATGTATGATGTGTTTGAGTCGTCCTAAGAGGAAAAAGTGTGTCTCTGTTGTTTAGCAAGTAGACAAATCTCACACACAGGCATAGAGGGAGCATCTTTTTTAGTAAGCAACTCACTCCTTCTCCACGTCCTTATTCCGAAGGAGAGTACAATGATTTTTCACATACATGTGATGATCTTAGAAGGCTCGAATTCTTAAGGATGACGCACATGATACCAGGAATTCGAAAGGAAGCACTTAGATCTGGAACGGAGATCTACTTGAGAAGAAGAATCCAAATGATGAATGATCTCACATGTATGAGATTGTTTCCTAACATGCACTATGACTTGCGTAAGACTTCTTGAGAATCTCCCTATTAGATGAAAATTTTCCTGTGTTGGCGTGGGACCTTATATCAGCAACCCCCTAGTATGATAAATTGAATCTGTTGCTGGTTAACTAAAACCACAATTGAGGTCATATTTATTTTCTCTCAACTTTTTTATTTTAAGGAAATTATTTTCTGATTTATGTTTTTGTTTTTAATCACTAACGGAGGAAATATGAGACAAAGGCATCCTAAGAATGGCTATCATCACCGTTGAATCTAAACAACTCTCCATTTAATCATATTTTGTCGATGGTGGTAATTGAGTGTGCTTTGTATGGTATAGCGGATTATCAGGGTTTGAGCTTTGTCAATGTAACTTGCATTTTACTTCTGCTTATTGGCAAAGGCATGATAAGGACCTGATACACTATGTATACAACTGCTGAAGGATGATAAAAATAACAATCTGGAAAGGCGAGTGCAAAATTAAAGGGAAATAGTGGCCATACATACTGTATGTATTGAAGTTTTTTGTGAGTATAGTGTGTGATTGCTTTGTCCCTCCTAAGATTTTAGTTAGCATAATTGAGAAACTTGAAAAGTTCAACCATGTAAGGTAGAAACTCCTAGAATCATCTGACGTCGCCTACTACATACTCGATATGTATATTTGAGGTTTTCTCCATATGTGCTCTGTATGATCTTGTGGGGCTTACTGTTTGCTTGTTCAGTTTATTACTGAAAAGCTTATGTTTTGTTCGTTTCTATTAGAAACCAAGTAAGATTCAACTGAACCTTGTATATACGTAATCTTGCTTGATTTTGGCCTTGCTTATTTGCTAGGAAATATGAACAGACATCAGTGTATGGAGATGGTATGATTCGATGAGGGAGGCAGAGCAACATCAGGTAAATGACTCTAATCTTACGCCCAAATGAAGGTACCATTGCTTCTGTCCCTCAAATCTCAAGAACATTTAATCTTGTGCAAGTCTTTTTAACTGATAAATCAGTTGTGATCTGTTACACTTTATCTCACCATCTCAATAGTAGTTGCTGTGTTTGTCAACGTGTTGTATTTTCATCTACAAATCAACAAATTTAATACTATTCCGAATGAGCTAGAGTATGAATTTGGAGATGTTTTAAGAAACTCAAATTGTTTGCTGTCCAAATTAATTCTTGTGCTTCATGTTGATGTCACTGGTGCAAGATACAGAAACTGATTTGAGGGACTTGAGTTGAAGCATAACATATATTGAAATATATATATTGGAGACTAATGAGTGCACAATAATCATTTAAATTGAAGTGTTTGATTCATTTGTTTATGGTTTTTCAACACCTTCAACTCTATGTATAAGATTGTTTAATTTGTCATGGTTTGTACTTTGAGCTATGACTTGAATTTGTGGCTTGTAACAAATTCTCCTTAAGGTTGATATTAGGGGGTTTCAATTAAGAAATTAAAAAAATGCCATATCAAACAAATTTACGAAATGTATTAACTGCCAACCCCACACACAATTGAAATTTAACATTTTATAATTGAAATAACAAATTTTCCTTAAGGTTGATATTCGGGGATTTCAATTAAGAGGTTCAAAAGTTCTATATCAAACAAATTTACAAAGTGTATTGACTGCTAACCCCACACACAATTGAAATTTAATATTTTACAACTGAAATTGCAAATCAAACATGCCTGCACAATGCTACCAAATAGCATTTGTGATTCCTAGTTTCCTACACACAACACACTGTCAATATTCCTCATTTTTGGAAAATTTACATTGCATTATAGTTAGGTATTTTTTGCGTGCAGGATATATTTGACTAGCATTATATCTGAAAACTAAAAAATCTTATTTACATTTTTTAATATCAAGTTTGGAAATTTTTCAACAAATGATCCTAAACCGATGACATAAGCTTTCTTAACGAGGATGTATGAGTTGAATTCAATCTGGTAATTAAATAAAACATCGAAGTTTCACTACACCATAACCTCGTATGATGGTCTAATTAGACTTAGAGTGATATTATTATCAAAGAAAGCTTTGAATTAGTGAGAATGAATTGTCAACTTTAAGCTTAATTTTAGATTTAAAGTAATTTAATTGGTGTTCATAAGTATTAGAACTATAATTGCTTCATCTTTAAGAAAACCGTAATTATACTCTGGACCTAAATCTTATGCCAACATTAAAGCCGCAATTGATGCCGCTAAGAGTTCTACTCTAGCTACCAATGTTTACTTCATTTTTGAAAAAACTATAATGCTTCCGAGAAATATATTTAAAAGTTCTTCTATACATAAAAATTATATATTAATAAGGAAATATATATTCACAAAAACTATCTTCTATTCGTATACAGTAATGTTTATTAATAATACGAAACAAAAAAAAAAAAAACACCAATATATAGTGGTGAAAGCAAAACTTTTCCCGAATCCTATTTAATCCAAACGCAAAATTAAATATTAAGTAGGAATAATTGCAAAAAAATCCCTTGATATTTGCTTAAATTACAAAAAAAAAAAAAAAAAAAATAGTTGCTTCAGTGATAGAAAACCCATACAATTGCAATTTTAATAAATTAAGGATGTGTGTATATATATCTTGGTAATTGGAATAAACAGGGGGGTTTTGGTAAGGATCACTATTAAGTAAGAAAACACAACGAATTTTTAATGTTTAGAATTTAAATTTTAGTATTGTGAATGAATCAATTGGGTTAGGAGGGTCGCTCTTATAATGGGCTCTACAGCATTCAATCCGAATTAGTGTTGGAATAGAGTGATTAAGATAAAAAAAAAAAAAAAAACAAACAAAACAAACGCTATTTAGTATTTAACTCCGGTCTCCCAATGTCCAAAACGGAATCTTCTTGTACACGACAAAACAATAAAGCGTCATTTTCTTCCCCCTTTGCTTTTCTTTTTTGTGAGAAAGAAAACAAAACAAACTCAGTGCGCAAAGCAAAAGGGCAAAGAAAGATTGCAACAACAATGGTGGGAGTGCTGTCCAACAAGATCCGAACCGATGAATTGAAGCCCGGTGACCATATCTATTCCTGGAGGCACTCCTACCTCTACGCTCACCACGGTTCATTACTCTCTCTCTCTCTCTCTCTCTCTCTAAGTATTGTATTTACATATGTATGTATGTTTTTCGATTTCGGTTTTGTTTTGGGATTAATTTAATCCGTTTTGGACCATTTTAGTTATGTAATTTTTGTGCTGGAATCCCTTTTGCTTTGTTTTTCTTAATTTTTATTTTTTGAGGGGAGTTGCTTGATTGGTTTTGATCATGTTGGTATTGATCGATTTGGCTGATGGGCATTGTGGACCAATGCTGAGTTTCTTTCTGAAATCGGAAGATAGGGAATTAAGGAGAAGATAGAAAGGGTTTAATTATTTTTGGCTTGCGTTTTATTTGATTAGCGTGAGAAGTACGCGGAATATGGCGTTTTTAGAAAAGGGAATGAATTCATTTTGAAATTGGTAGTGGTGGGACAACAATGGATCAAGGATTTTTCTGTTTTTTTATTTTTTATTTCTAATATCTGACTTCATATTTGGGCTGTAGGTGAATTGTTCACAGATTTGTCAATTGATGATACATTTTTATGCTTGATTGGCAATTATAAGATGTGAAAAGCAGAGAACATGTTTAAAAGCTAAAATGTTGTTCTTGTTGTTGGGAGCTGCGCAAGTGCACGTAGTCGTACAAGTAATACAAAGTAAGTAGAGTGTCGAATCCCACAAGGATTGTGATTTGGCCCGTGAAAATAACTCGATTTGTTTAGCTAAATTGATAAAATGGAGTAGTGGTCTGTTTTTCTAAATAAAAGCTAATTTCTAATTGAAAACAACTCTCAAATAACAATAATAACAAATAATCAAGGCGAGAAATGCAAGTGTAAAGGGAGTTTTATCACCTAATTTCCTATTTCAATTCAATCCCTAAGTTGAATAGTTTCGTGATTGTGTGAAATCAGGAACAAATCTATCTACAATCTCTCTCGAGCATTGCGGGATTAATTCATATAATCCCTTCTAAACCTAAAACTAACCAATTCTCATTCAATTAATCCCAGCTTTAGAAAATATTTGTATAAATTTTAACCACCGCCTTAAGGCTCAATCAATATTAAATTCATTCTCATGCAACTTTAATATCAATTGATCTCATCTAATCAGAGCTACAATTGTGAATCATCTCTTGACCTCATCATGATTCTCAAATTCGTTAAGTAGGGGTGATCAAACCTTAACCAAGCATTAAAGCATTAAACGAGAATTACACAAAAACATATGAAAACAGATTCAAAATCACAGAATTTTCATAGAATAGCAAAAAAGGTGAACTACACCATCCTTACACTTAGCAATTAAATTAGTTCATAATGAATTTAAGAACAAGAACAAAATTTGGAAAAGAATCCATAAAAGGAGAAAAAATGAACTTATTCAGTTGAAATTTCAGATGTAAACTTCCCTCATTCGGTGGTTCTTCCTTTGTCTTTTGGTTTCTTCCTTCTTCCGTTTCCCAAAAATCCCCAAAAGATGAAAAACATGAAAGAGAATTATTCTAAACCCTAGCTAAAAAACGTGTATATCAAAAGTGGGACTGTATTTGGACTTAAAAAGAGGCAGAAAGACGCTAGCGCCACCTTTCAAAAATAGTCCTAATCGAATATGAAAAGCTGTTAATTGTTGTAGCGGACTTTGGGTACATACCCAAAATATTTTGTGTACGTACCCAAACTTACAAATTCGTTTAACTCCCCAATGACTGAAATTGGGTACATACTTGAAATATTTTGCGTATATACTCATTCATACATATTCGTCTCTTCTCTAAATGGCTGAAGTTGGGTTGATACCCAAACTATCTTGTGTAAGTACCCAACTCTTGACTTCCACTTTTCGCTTCCTTGATGGTATTTTTCCCATCTCACCTACAAAACAACGATTGAACTCGAATTTAGGTATAATAAGGTTCAAATGGAGAAAAATACATGATAAGTCAGACAAAATAAACATAAAAAGCAAGTGGAATTACGGACTTATCACTTGTATGCGTGTCTATGACTGTACCTGGACGAGATAAGCTCTTCTAGGTGGTTTTGTGATACCATAGAAGTTTCACTTAGTCTTGGAGATGTGGGATTTGTCACGAAGAATGTAAATTATGTGATGGAGGTGGAAGAACATGCTAACACACCATCTATCTAGTCTATATATGTATGTACATGTGTAGACAACACATACATATAAATAAATAGTAGGATACTTTGGAGTATGGTAGAAGCTGAAATGGAATGAATCATGATCGAAGCAACGACATTGATAGTGGTCAAAAAGTTTGCTTTTCTAACATTGAATTTGGATGAAGGGATTTAGAGGAAAGATTTACTTATTTATTTGAGGGACTTAGACGAAGGATTTCAAACGACTCCACATTAGGTGGACATCAAATCTACTATAGTGAATTCAAAAGTAGCTCTGAATGTGTCTCCAATGATTTGAAATCCTAATATGAAGTTATCCAAATATCAATATGAATTTTAAAACCTTCTATTCCAACTCCATCAATCCTAAGTCCTAACACAACCTAATAGTCTTTTGAAAGAGTAGCACAAACATGAATAAAGCATGCAAAAAAGTTAAACCCGTCACCATGTTTACCTTGAGTATTAATTTTAGTTGAGGATTTGAACACGAGAAGCTTCGTTGTATCATCCAGTGTATTTTGTATCGCATTGAATAATTTAGCTTAACGATCTTGGCATCCTCAGCTAGTTGTTCAGCTCCACTTTGTTTTTTTCTTATGACTAAATAAGATTGTTATTGAAGTCAAATTATTATTTCTTAAGGGCTTGCTTACATCAATGGAAAATGCTAGTTGGGTAAAATAGACTATCATTAACTGATGTTTGCTTATCGGGTCCAATTAACCAAGGCTAACTTATCGGCCTGTTGTTATGGGCGGTTAGCGTGTGCTTCCACAAAAACTCTAATTTGGAGAGTTTACGAAACCAAAAGATTAACTGGTTTTAGATTTTACCTAAATGTCCTCCATATTGGTGTGCACATTGCATTGGCTGTCCTTGTACTCAACCCTAATTTCTGTTCCTACATCAGATGCCCCATTTGTTACCTGGGCAAGGACAGATAGAGATTGCTACTTGCATCAGATTGCTTTGAATCAAAGAATGCTTTGAATTAAACCTATCTTCATCACATACCTGCAACAACAAAGTTAGAGCAGTAGAAGAGTAGGCTGGGACTAACCCAACCAAAGAAGTAAACATCAAAGCTTTTTGGGGCAAAAATAAACTGGGAATAACTTGATTTGTTTTTTGGTCTTAACCACCCGGTTCCAATCCACTGGCCCACTAATCCAGATTCGGATAATGTAGTGGCCTAATATGGGGGGTGACCAACTGGTGGTGGAATTACTTGAAATGTAAAGAGCGAATCAATGCCTACTAATCATCTGATAACAGGATTTCAAACCAGTTATAAGCCAACCATCGAAAACCAGTTATATGTGAACACTTCCTAAGGGACATAGTTATCTTCCTCAGTTTTGTTTGTAGTCTCTGTGAATTTCTTTCTATTTCAATTTGCTATTTCTGTCGTGTGAGTTCTTTGTTCTCAGCTCAGTTCTTTGTGTGAGAATGAGTGGAAGAAAAGGACCAAAAGAAAGAACAGCTTATATAATGAAGATGAGTTTTGCAGTATCTCTCTTTCCCCCTTATTTTATGTCTTTTTTTTTTGGTGGGGGAGGGGGCGGGTTAGGGTTGGGATGGGATGGGGTTATGGTTGTGGGGATTAAAGGAACACTTCACTCTTCTTATACTGCTTGCCAGATGCTTGAATGATAAAGTGTTATGGTGTACGGAGCAAGCAGCCCCTTGGTGCTCATTAAGCAAGACACTCCCTTGGTGCTCATTAAGCAAGACTCCCTCTCAAAACAAAAGATAGGAAGTTCATTACTGCCTCTGCTCTATTTTTTACTGAGAAGTGACATCTTACTGACAAAATCAGCTTTCCTAAAGTTCTTTCTTTCTTTTTTTTTTTTTTTTTTTCCTGGAATAGTTTGCCTAAATCATGCTTCATTGTCAATTTTAAATCAGTGGCTATCATCCATAAAATTGGTTCTGGAGCTTTTTAACTATGCGAAAAATTTGTATTTGATGCGCCTATTCAACGACCTCAAGATAGATAACATCAAAGAATGAGGAAGATTGTGGTTTTTCATTTGTGTTTCGCGTTTCTTGTCATCTTTACTTACTCTCTGGTGCTCTCTGTAGCTAACTTTGTGAAATTTATGTAGTTCACATCATAACGAGATAGTTCTGCTATAGATACTTGCCAAGAACAAAAGTTCTTGAAGTGTTTATGCAGCTCCAACTGGTCCACATATATGGCCACGTTTCCTTTATCACTTGTTGCCGAAAGTGGAATTGAAAGAAGGATCATGGATGATTTGATTGTTTATTTATGCTGGGTGGCTTCTTTTCCTAAAGTTCCATGGAATCAACTTCACTTTTTAAACTCTTGAGAGAACATATTGATATTTGGTTTTCCTACCATACAGCTTAAGTTTCCTAACCTGCTTTCCTTTGCTCCATTAAACATCAGGGATATATATTGGGGATGGAAGTGTGATCCATTTCACTCGTGGGGCAGGGCATGAGATTGGAACAGGAACAGTGTTGGACCGATTCATTTTCAGCTCGTCTCCATCAAGTCCCTCGGACTCACCCTGCCCAAGATGTGGTGACCAATCAAAGTCTGATGGGGTCATCTCTTCTTGCCTCGAGTGTTTTCTTTCTGGTGGAGAGCTGTATCAGTTTCAGTACGGGGTAACACCAGCTGTTTTCCTAGCTAAGGCTCGGGGTGGGACGTGTACCCTTGCCCGGTCTGATCCACCTGAAGATGTTCTTTACCGAGCTGAATATCTCCTTGAGAATGGTTTTGGTGGCTACAACCTTTTCAAGAACAACTGTGAGGATTTTGCAATCTACTGCAAAACAGGTTTGCTTGTCTTCACGGCTGTAAGTGTGGGACGCAGTGGTCAAGCAGCATCTTTTCTAGCTGCTGCTAGCGCCATCGTATCGTCACCACTTCGTTTTATGACCACTGGTTTTGCGGGTCTGACTGCGATGGGTTGTGGAATTTATTGTATTAGTCGAATTGTCTCTGATATTGGTGTTCGGCGTGATGTGATGAAAATACCCGTTGAGAGGCTCGTTGCCCGGCCCGGGTTGGATGAGCCTGGGGGAGCAACACGGACACGCAAGGATGAGCCCGAGGGAGCAACACAGAGCCTCAAGGATGAGCCCGTGGGAGCAACACAGAGCCGCGAGGATGAGCCCGAGGGAGCAACACAGAGCCTCAAGGATGAGCCCGTGGGAGCAACACAGAGCCGCGAGGATGAGCCCGAGGGAGCAACACAGAGCCTCAAGGATGAGCCCGAGGGAGCAACACAGACCCGCAAGGATGAGCCTGAGGGAGCAACACAGAGCCTCAAGGATGAGCCCGAGGGAGCAACACAGACCCCCAAGGATGAGCCTGAGGGAGCAACACAGAGCCTCAAGGACGAGCCCAAGGGGCCAACACAGACCCGCAAGGATGAGCCCGAGGGAGCCACACAGAGCTTCAAGGATGAGCCTGAGGGAGCAACACAGACCCCCAAGGAACAAAAGTCCTCTGATGTTGTGTCAAACTCACATGAATGGCAGAGTAGGTATCCCTAGAATTCTTATTGAATCGTGCTTTTTTTATTTTTTTATATTTATTGTTTGATCGAATCATTGGGATGTTCAAAGCTATTCTTGTAGCTTTGCCTTGGGAATTCGACTGCTGTGCATCAACAACTTTTCATCTGTTTTCTGTAAATATATTTTGTGTGTATGTTCTTTGTTTCTGATTTTTTTTCATTCTTTATCTATTCGGGACTCTTTCTGATCCGTGGTTCATAGAAATCGTCGCATTTGCATTTATATTTGTACTTTTTGTCTGATGTCGTTAATCCCCAGAGGCGAGAGTAAAGTAACTAAGGATTGTGTTAATTTTCATCACCGTAAATTTGTTATAAAATGTGTAAATATCTAGCTTTGTTGTGTAGTGCGCGTTTGTGTGAAAATGTGAACAAGGAATTTTTTTTACCCCTTTAGCATAAAAAGGTGTATCGTTTACTTTTTTAACACAAAAACTAAAAAGTTTTACTAAAGTAACCTAAGTCTATTTTGAGAGAGTAGACTTTTAAGTAGTATATTTTTCTTTGTATATACAAAATCAAAAATTATACAAGAATCTCAATATTTTTAAAAAAGTGTCATAAATAGATAAACTATGCAAGTATTTTCAAATAAACATAAAATTTTTAATTTAACATTAACATACTTTAGACATAATAAAAAATTAGCGGTGATTATAAATTTTTAAAAAACCATCCGAACCACACCGTTTTTGTCAATTTTTAAAAAAAACCATGGCTCAACAATTAAGTTCAAAACCACGTCGAACTGAACTGCTCACATATATATATATATATATATATATGTTTAAGTTTATCCATTTTTTAACTTAAATTCCTTAACGCATAAGATAAATTCACTAATCACATTTTAAATTATTTCAAATTTTATTAGTTATTGCTTTAATCGTTAAATATTTTAGATATATCTAATACTTTTTATTAAATTATGCATGGGCTAAAACATTTGAAGTTTTGTAGTTAAAACAATATTATTGTTTGAGCTTGATTTAAGTATGCAAAGTTGCATTATTTATTTTTGTTTAATGGACTCCATGCTAGTCATTATACATTTTATTTATGAAAATTTTATTTTAATGCATTGAATTTTTAATATTAATTTGAATATTTTACTAATATTATGAGAGGATATTTTTCTCACTTTGGTCTAATTATTTCTTTTCCTTGTTTAAAACCCCCAAACCGAACCGAACCGAACCGAACCACACTTTCGGTTTTAATTTAACAAACCGTAATTTGAAATATATTTTAGAAAAAATCGCATATGGTCATTCAATTTTAAATATGTCCAAGAAAATCAAAACCGAACCGCAACACCCATGTAACAAATGCTTGAACACAAGCTTTATCTAGGAGTAGACTCCTGAATCAAGTCTGTAACGAGGCCCTAATACCAGAGCTGCAAAGTATGCGCACTTGATTGGGGGAAGTAATTAAAGTTCAAAAACTTGCAATGAAATGATAGAACATTTTTTATGTTCTTATACATAGCTAGAAATTTACAAAGGAAATGGAAATGGAAATGGAAAAGGAATTTAAGATTGAAAATGGAAATTTGGTTGATTCTCAAGAGAATGCAGAAATCAATATTTTCTTTAATGCCTTCTTGATATGAAAGTGTCTTCTTTTATATGCAAATTTCGGACTCCAATGTCTGCTTTCAATTTGATTGAATAAAAGATGGGGGAGCCACAAGCTAGATTCCTTTATCTTGAGTTTGCAGATGCTTTTCATTTTGGCAAAGATTCTTCATCATTTTCAACATTCTTTTTTGGTGAAGTCTGAAATTTTGGCAGAGATTTTCCATCGTTTTTTGTGTTCTTTTTTTGAATGGGTTCACCATGCTTGTATATTTTTATCTCTCCATTATATTTTCAATATTGTATTTAATGGAGGAATCCAATGTGTTCCAATAATCACTACCATCCATATTTTGATTAGCACAAGATGATAGTTCAAATTCATATTGGTCTCAATATTCATCAAAATTTTCAGTTCCAATTTTTGGGACATCAACCTGAAGAATAGTTACATTAGATAAGAACTTTTTAATTTCTTTGGGAGTTTCTTTAGATAGGGTGTATAACGTGGTATTGAATAATTTTCTTCCATTTGTAACAAAGCTTGGTTTTGGATTGATTTCTTTACCAAGAAATATCTTCAAAGTTTCATCATCTATATCTATGTTTAAGACACATTCAAATTCTTGAAAAATGTTTTCATATTTGTCATATAAGGATTGTATCTAATTTAGATACTTGTTCATTTTATCCAAATTATCAGTTTCCTTGTATTTTTCATTCCAACGTTCAATGATTTCTTTATAAGCCAAAATATCTATTGTTGAGATATGCTCACGAAATTTTTTAATTCCTTTGAACATAGTTGTTTGAACTTCCACAGGAGTTTTTTCTTTCTCCTCATAAACAATATTTTCGTTCCTTGTAGTTAAGTCTTTTTGACTAATTCTTCCATTATTATTTTTTTCCTTTTTTCAGGTAAATCTGTATTTTCGACTCTGCCTATTTTTTGTAGATCATTATGAATATTATCTATCAAATTATATATATATATATATATATATATATTATATTACCAATTATATCTACCATATAGTTTAATAATCTATCCAATTATGATTGTTAATGTCTTCTTCTTGAATATGCATAACATGTCCATAGTTTCCTTTCTTTTCAGTCTCTCTTATGCATGCCAATTTAAGAGTTTCAGTTTCACTTTTTAATTGTGTATCCATGAAGGATCTCACCTTCTAGCTTAGATCTAATCTACTATGTCTAATTAAATATTTCTAAGACAAGAATGGACTAAAATGCAAAACCTTACATTCAATACTAGAAGTCTCACCATAAGAAAAATGAATAAATTAATGATAATGTAACAAGTGATAATACAAAAGTTTTCATTAACTATATAGATTTAGTGACAACAAATTTATTTTATTACAAAACATAGTTTGTATAATGTCAATTCACATAGTGTAAAAAGGTGACAATATAGTGCAAAATTGACACTTAGTGACACACTGATTATGACAACTTAGTGACAATATAATCTTGTCACAAAATTCTAATGAAAATTTTTGTTGTCATTAAGTTGTCAGTAATTATCAATGATGACAACTAAAATATTAATTCTTGTCGCCATTGAGTGATATTGTCACAACATAAAAATTATTATCACGAGAAAAAACTTAATTAGCGAAAAAATAGATGATATTGTCGTTTAATACAATTATTGGTAATAATTTTCATATTGCTAGTAAATATTGTCAATAATATTATTTTTTCTGATTGTATGTCTTGGTTTAAACACTAATTGTAAAACTGAAATGGTTTAACTAAAAAGTATTCAAAAGATAGGAACTATAGAGTAATTATCACTGAAGAAGAAGAAATAATATAAAAATTTAAATTATGTTATTTTGATAAAAGTTTTAAAAATTAGATTATTTTGATAAATTTTTTACCAAATCAGAGTAACATGATGAATCTTCCGGCGAACAAGGATTCGCATCTACCTTTTAATCAAATTTGCGTCGAAATCAGTGAAGCAGGTTTAGATTAGATTTAATACTTTGTTGTTATCTAAAGTTTGGCATTATCGAAGAGCACTATGGATGAAACACATGCACGTCACGGCACCTTGTAGTTAATCCCTTTCCCATGTGGTTTGGATAAAAACTACATAACAATTAACAACCCACCATTTTATGTAATTATTTTATAATAAAATGAGTTCTAAGTTGGAAGGAGATCATTTTAAGCAAGAGACTTTTCACTTGGTCATATATAGCAGATAAGTCCTTGCTCTATTTTAAATTGTATCATGTCTACGTAGTTCAGGTCAACTCTTGAAGAATCAAACAATTTCTCAATTTCCCAAATAATTATATTTTCAACATTTTTAGGGGTGAAAATGTAATTAACTCTTATCATTATTATGTATTTTATATTACAGGTAGTGAGTTTATTGACTGCGAAAGATCTAGATTTGTCTTCAAAGCAATTTGGACCAAAATTAAGGGTCCGTTTGAATAGGGGCCAAAAAAAAAAAACACTTCTCAAGCCATGCTATTTATAGTAGAGTATTTTTATTCATTTATTTATTTATTTTATTTTTAAAATCAAGAAATTTTATGTTTGGATGCAGTAATGCTTAAGTATTTTAAAATGTGTTTGAATAACTTCTGAAAAAAATCACTTTTTGACTTTTTTTTTCTAGCTTCTACATATAAAAAAAAAAATAGCTAAACACATTTTGTTAAATTCCACAACACCCCTCCTGTTTTTTGAAAATAGGCTAAAAACACCTCATGTAATAATATCCTGAATATAAAACCCCAATTCCATTCAAACTGATGATGTTGTCAGTACACGCATTTTGTGTGTCTGATTTTTATTTTTTATTTTTTTGAATATGTTTCTGACCGTAAATTGACCCACCATTTGACTAAAATATCTCTCTTATCGATCCCTTTCAATTTCTTGATTTCTACCAAGCTGCAATCAAACATTAAAAAACTTAATACTAACTTTTTTAATTCTATTTTAAAATTGAGCACTAAAACAATTAAAATTAAATCATCCAAATAAATATTCAAATACTTAATAAAATAATTCAAATGATTTATTGAAATATTTAAAATAGTTAAAAAATATTAGCAATAAATATTTCAGTCCTAAATAGTCAATTTGAAGATCTCAAAATTAAAAATAAAGCTCATTAGACTGCTAAAAAAGTACATGTAACTATTTTTTAATTTAAAATTTATTTTTTTAAATAGTTTTGTTAATGTTGGTATATTAGGCCCTTGAAAAAAGGCATGTATAGAAGCTCGTTTGGTAAATATTTCCCCTTGTTTACATTGTTTGGTTAAACGATGGTAGTGTACACTTTGTTAAAGGAAACCTATTTTCTAGGAAAAAGGTTATTATTGATTGGATGAGTATTTTACACAATTACCCTTCCTATTTTATATTACTAATGCCCAACCATTTGATCTCACTACTATTTGTTGCTTGTTCTATTCCAGAATCCAAAATTTTTGAAGAGAACCTTTCCTGTAGTGTGCTATGCTAATAATCAATGATTGTTAAAAGAATGCACATATAAAATTGGGCCCTAGAAAGAAGTCATATACATGGAGCAGTGAATTAATGTTTATTGCATCTCATCCTACACCACACCATGCTTTTTCCATGATCCTATGTCTCAATGAGGAAAATATTACTTAAAGTCATAGTTAATTTACTTTTGTATTGTATTATTTAAATATCTAGGATTTTGAATGATTCTATAAACAAATTATGTCTCCATAATTATAGCTAGTGATCCTGATCACGATGGATTGGCACACTAAAATGCATGTGTTTTTTGGATGCAACCTTTGCTTTGGGAAATGTTGTTGCAATCTATACATTCCACCAGTTGCAAAGTAACTCCAAATGCAACGATGTGCATCGTCAGTAATAACAAATAGAATGTGGAGTGTCATTAACAAGATACCTGACCAATTTAAGCTTCTTAGAGAGCTTGTAGAGCTAAACGACACAACATGTATTAGCAACTTTAAAATAGATTACAATGCCTTTGCTAGACTTTGTTACCTTTTACATCATTTGGGGTGTTCAAGTGATGGTAAATTTGGTAGTGTGCCGAAAACAGTTGCCATGTTGTATGTGTTAGCCACCACAAAAAAAATGTAATTCTGAAGCATGGCTTTTAGAGGTATGGTAATACACAGTGTAAATATTTTAGGCAAGCACTAAATGCTTTGCTTAAGGTAAGCCACCTAATTTTGGTTCAGTCAAAGCCGACTGACTCGGAATGCATGAACTAGACTTGGAAGCTATTTCTGGCACGTAGCTTTGTTGCCAAACATTCAATATTTACCAATCTCATACAATCCCATTGCGTATTCATCTTGAGATATTAGGTTCTATAACTTAATGTACGATGCAGGTTTGCCTTAGAGCCCTTATTGGCATGTACATTGACGTTCGTATGTCTATGAAAGATCATGGATAATATAGTGATAGAAAGGAAAACATCACCATTAATGTCCTAGGCGTGTGTGATATCAATATGAACTACGTGTACTTGTTGGCCAGTTGGGAGGGATTGGTTGTGGATAGTAGAGTGCTTCATTCAGCTATTACTAGACCCGATGGACAAAGTTCTTGTGTTTGCCTTTAATTATTTTTATTAGAGGTATAGCTCATTTAGATTGCACTTGTAATTTAAGGTTCATTTTCATTCTAGTTACACATATTTAGTAATTCTTTCAAGATTGTGTTGCATAACAAGTTACTATTACCTCTATGATTGCAGTTATGCTAAGAGAGGTACTGCCTTGGCACTGCAAACCCAAAAATTTAGTTTAACATGAAGAACTCCAAGGCAAGGAATGTAGTTGAACATTTGTTTGCCTTGCTGACGAACCATTGGTTTGTTCTCATGAGCACTACCTTCTATCCCTTATCGAAGTAGAATAAGATTGTTCTTGTTTGCTGGCTCTTGCAGAACTTCATACACATACAAATGACCATTGACTTAATTAAGGTTGAAATGAATGAAGCAAATAACCCTATCACAACAAGGAATCAAAGAAATTACATTGAAACAATAGATGTGTTGACCTTTTGGAAAGAGTTTCATGATAACTTAGCTAGGAGATGTGTCATTCGTAGTTGTCATCGGAGTCATAACTAGGACATTTAACCTGGTAAAACGATATGGGATTGTCCAACACCTGTCAAGTGTGTCTTATAGCGCTATGAAATCATAACGTCTTTGTCTTCTATAATTCTGGTCGTACCATTAATTCATGTTGCTTCTTTTGGGTGCTCCCTCTATTGTTGTGGTTGTTTTTGTAGGTTTTGGTGAACTAGTATTAATTTCATTTTGAAAATCAATATGTGACCTTGGTAGAATATTGGTTGGGCATTTTTTTTCATTATTGGTTGTGCATTTTTCTTTTCACTTTAAGATATCATGTTGTTGTTAATGTATGTCTTTTTGCCATATATTTTACTTTATCTTCAACAAGTTCATTTATTGTGCCTAGACCTACTGCTGCAACATCAATTATCAAGTGAAATGTATGACATTAAACATTACCCCTCAAAGGGTGGTTGAGGGTTCAACAAGTTCAGGATTAAAAGGAGGATAAATGCAATGCATTGAAAGAATGAGAAAAATGAGATAATGAAGCATATAAAATCAAAGCTTCAAGTTTGGAAGAAAGATTACACTCTAGTACTCGACCTACTTGGAAAGAGTGGTGCTAGAGGAGCTATTTTGGATTCGATTGCCCATATTATTTTACTGTAAACAAAACCATGTGGGTAACTGTTGCAGTACCTGCGTTGCTTAACTCCTAAATTAAGCCTATAAAGTACAAATAAATTGATGTTGAAAATTTTCAAAATAGAAACATGATTGTATTTTACAATCTTAGTAGAATGAAATACACAAATACACATAAGTAAACAAAAAAATATTCGTAATGAATGCCTATAAAAAAATATTAATGCAAAATAAATTAAGACTAATTTATGAAAAATGGAATCAAAGCAAATTATTGAAACATTGAAAAATAATAAACTGATCTTGTTGAATTTTCGAACCACAAAATCAATACATTCAGTTTTATATAATTTGCAAATAAATTTTTGTATATTTTTAGTTATGTTCAGGACTTTCAATTGGGCTTCACATAATCTACTCGGTTTGGACAAATTTGAATCGTTGAAGTTTACTACAACGGATATTTGTCATCTATATGTACAAGAAAAAAAAAAGGTGATATTTGTCACATTCAATTAACAAATTGTAATTGACAAACCTTATTATTAGACTTATGTCTTTTAGTTAGAACATAAAATAAAATATTGATGATTGTGTGTATTGAGTTACACTGTCTCTCGGCTCAAGTTATAATGCACTGCATAAATGCCGACCTTGTCATTCGTTATGTGCTAGTTCCAACCCGACACAATCATGCTTAAAGTAAAATCACTATCATGGTACTACAAGTAGAAGGCCATTTTGGGAATTAACAAAGCAAACGACAATGAAGCAATTGATTATAGATATTTATTAATTTTTGCATAAATACAATTTGTTAACTATTTTTAGTATATTTATTAAATAAATGAGAAGTGAAAAGTCAAAAACAATTAAAATAAAATAAAATAAGAAAACAAGTATAAAAATGTAGAAAGAGGTATTGAAAATTGCGAAATGGGAGAAAAGAGAGAAGAAAGAAAGAGAGTCAAAAAGAAAAAAAGAAAAGAAAAAATGTAATAGGATAGGGAGACAAAAAAATTAAACATAACACTTGTAATAAATTGGGGGTCATCTAGTGGGGCAGCACGCACCATATATTAAAACAACCATTAAATGTAATGTAAATCTATAAACGTAAATGATACTGATATGCCAAGGTTTCTTTTTTAAAAAAAGAATAAAATAAAAATTTGAGATAACGAAAAGAAACGTTAATCTACAAATAAGGCAATACCTCTGGTTCATGCACACATTGGCGACTCAAAAATAATTTTAAGCGGATACTCATTTTTAAGTGTACACATGTTGTCAGTAAAAATTACAAGTAGAATGTAATGGCCCAAGAAGGTATGAAGTAGATTTTTCCAAGAAAAGACCTAATTGAAGGTTAAGATACCATAAAGTTTGTTGTACTAAGTTTTAACTATGTACAATTTTTCAGAAACATATGTGCATCAAGTGGGAGATTATTGGAATTTTCTCTACTTTGGTAGTCTCAAATATTAATTATGTTGTACACAATGTGCTATACCAAAGGAGCCCAATTGATAGATCCATTAACAAATTATTTCAATGGGCTCGTAGAAATATCATATTGAGTATGGGATCTTTTATATGTGTAGAAGCCCAGTCACAATTTATTTATGTTTGATTAGTCCATACTTAAAGTGTTTGACCTAAGGCATGCTAGGGTGTGGTCCCTAAGCCAGAAATACAACGTTATTCATTTTTGCCCCATCTTATAGAGAATTCATGTGATAACGTTTCTAGGCTTAGAAGATCACATAGCCCAAGGTTTGAGTTTATTCTGCACTTTGGTGGATCAAGGTTACTTTTTATTTTCAAATTATTATTAATCATCTACTTGTGATCATGTGTTAATTCAATTCATGGGAATTGTATTTTTATTTCTTATGGTGGATTATTATGTCATAAATCCATGTTTTAATTAAAATTTTCCAACATAGTTTATTTATTGATGTTTTTTAATTGGAGTTGTAATAGTTAAGATTAGTGGTGGCAAAATGGATTAGGAACCGCGGGTCTAACCCAACCCACATGGCTTTGGATTGGGTTGGGTCTAATATATTCTAAAGTCGGTTGGGTTGGGTCTCATTTGGTTGATGTTGATAATGGGTGGTAGATGGGTTGATGATGAGTTGATTACATGTTTATCACGGGTTATAAATGGGTTATCCCATAAACAAAAAAAAATATTTTTTTATTTAATTTCAATTTATTTTAGTATTTTAAAGCTATTTAAAGAGTATAAGAACTAATAAATTAGATTTTTCTTCTTCTTCTTTTTTTTTTTTTTTGCCTTGATTAAGCATACAATAATCATGCATTGAACCATTTAAGAACCATATCAAACCCAGTTTCAACCCACCCCCAATCCATCTACAACCCAACCCACTATAACTCAACCCAAACTCAACCAAACCCGCCCAATTGCCACTTCTAGTTAAGATTATTATTGTTTTGGCAACGATGTTTGATTAAGATTTTTCAATGAATGTTTTATTATTTTCAATATGTTCTGATTTTCGTGGCTCGATATAATTAAGTCCTTTCGGGCTAAGGAGCATCACTATGCCACGTCCGGGATTTGGGGAATGACACTATTGGTGCAGACAAAAACCTTGGTTATGCTCCCAACATAGAAATGGCGAGGCAGGCAATAAGCCATGAAGAGGTACGGCCCAAAATATTACCAACCCTAGACCCATACTATTATATCTAATATTATGTGTGTCTATTGTAGTAGTATGTTGTGTGAATCCTATTTGTGTATACTAGTTTGTTATTAACGAAGTGTTGATATGCCAACTAGGTCGTGTCTATGGTTGAGTATCGGCCTACTTGAGTCACGTAGCAATATTACATCTTGGGAGAATCAAGCTACCTATGTTCCTGAAATGAAATTTTCTACAAACATTATTCTCGTGCTTACGTGGCTCTTATTATAATCGCCTATATTGAGTTTGATTCACGAAAGTATTTTACATTGCGCCACTCTGTTCTACCCTTCTAAACCTCTTCAAATCATGTTTTTTTTTGCACACTTGTTTGATTTGTGGCTTTTTTACTTGAAATATTTTGGGAATTATGTTGAACAATTTAGTGATTTTGCAGCAAAGCATCTGATTGGAATCATGTGGAGAGTTTTTGTTTAACACTGCATTGAGTTGAAGTGCACGATTGTAAACCTAAGAGAATCTAATGTGCATGGCTCTTAAATTCCTAGGTGTTTCCTATAATATGTATCCTACAAACTTAAAAAAATATCAAACTAAAGAAGTGAATGCAATCTTTTTTCGGTGCAAGGATATTGTTTGGAATATTGTATTATTGGGCGGATTGTTACCAATGTAAAGGTGAAAAATTCATAATAAAGACAAAAGAGAAACATTGCATGCGAATATTTTCTTTTTTCCCCCATATTAAAACAAAATGTTATCAAATATCTCCTTAAATTTTGTATTTTGATTTCCATTTAATAAGATAGAAGGAAAAATAGAAATGTGATAGCGACAATGGGGGAAAGGGAAGACGGGAAAGATGAGAAGGGCTAGCTTAAAACATACGAGCAATACCAAAACAACCACCTTCGTGAAACTAATGCTACAAGTACGTAACATGCCACACAAGTCAGACCAAGTGGGACTAGGATCTTAAGTGTGTAATACATAACCATAACAAAATAGGACAAACGGAGCAATGTAGAAAACATCACATTGATTTAATATAATAATTCACTATATTGAAAGGAAAAATGGGCCATGTCTAGGCCAAACTTAGTCTAACAAACCTAGAGTGGGATCTTCGGGGTGTTACTTGTTGAAGCTTGGGAAATTGATGGACCAATGAGGGGGGGCAACAAAACATCCAAAAAGATATTGTTCTTTGTCCCCTATCCAAACATGTGCAGTGGTACAAGGTTCGATGGGTACCTCCTCTTTGTCATCTACTGCTCATGCTTGGGCATTTCCCATTTTGTTTTGACTAGCGTCTTCACTCGTTCCCTTAATTCACTACAAGAAAATAGGCCATTAGTGACTAAAGTTTAGTGACCGATCATATCGGTCATCATTAGTTATAGATTCACGACTGATTGGTGACTGGTTACTTGAAAATTTTTTGATGATAATCACTGATGGGATAATGACTGATTGGTGACCAATATTGTGCCTGAAGTAATTTCAGTCACTAATCTATCACTATCTCAGTTGATGGACATTAATTCAGTCACTAACCAGCCAGTAAAATTTTATGGATACTTATAGTTTGTTTGGTAGGGAGGAAAATGGGAGGAAGGAAAATGAGAGGAAAGAATCATTTTCGTTCATTTAGTTGTTGGTGGAAAAGTGGAAGGTATGAAAAAAAATGCATGAGGCCCACCAATTTTTTTTTCCTCCCAAAACTAGGCAAAAAATGAAAGGAAAAAAAAATTACAAATATTTTTTCATTTTCTTTCCGTTCATTTCCTCTCATCCAAATAACCATGTGGAAAATTAAAATTCACTCATTTTCCTTCCTACCCTTTTCTTTTACCCATTTTCTTTCCTCTCTATTTCGTTCGTTTGCCAAACGCCCTATTAGTGTTGTGTAATATCGATCACTCATTGGTCTTAAATTTGTATCCATCACTAAGCAGTTACTTGTGGGGACTAATCATTCGATCACTAATTGTTGCAAAATGAGATTGATCACAAATTCGTCACAAATTTGCCAAGGTTTAATTGGTCACTATTAGTCACATTCTGTGACCAATATTGTGTTCACTACTCAATCACTACTAGGTTTTAGTCATAAATCTGTCACAAAATTGTCCACTTATCATTTGTCACTAATGAGTCACGATTTGGGACCTATGTGTATTCATAAATTCATTACAAATTTAGTGTAGTCACAAATCAGTCACATTACCTATATAATTCTATTAACATAATCACTTATTTAATTCATTAAAAATATATAAATGAAAAAAAATTAGAAAAAAACTTTTCAAGCTACTAATAAACACTCATTAATTAGTCTATGAGAAACTAATAAGTACTCTATTTGGCTATGATCTCAATTTGAGAATTGATAATTTCGCGAGATATTGCATATCTTCACCTATAAAAAGTATGAACCAATTAATTTTTAATTTAATTAACTTTTCATGAATAACTTTTGAATTAAATGTTTGTAAGTCAATGATATAATTCTTTTTGATTTTTAAAACAAAATTCGAATAGTTACTTTATCTATCCATCAAAAACAAAATAATAAGAATAGTTACTTTATCAATTTTTAAGTTTTTATTAGATTCTATATATGCAAAGTTACATTTGAATAATTTTAATATCTTATAAAATTAAAAAATATATATAAATAAGAACTAATCAAATAAAAATTTAAGTTAAGAATTAATTTTTTAATTGTTGGTGATGTAAATTAAATAATCCTTTTATATCAATTCAAACTTTTTCTATTATTAACATAATTGCACGATGATTTAGATAAATAGATAGTACTTTTCACTACATGTGCTATGGATACAAATTTTAAATTTATTTATTAAAATAAATTTGTAAATATAATTTATTATGTACTATAGATTTAATTAGATGTCCTACACACATCCTACATTATATTAAATTACTAAATTTATAATTTTTTTTATAGCAACCAGCTCATGTCCACCGTAGGGTTTTCATAGGGTTCCCCCCCCCCCCCCCTCCAGCCCCGCATTAAACTATCTCAAAAGGTAAACAAAGTTTTGAGTACGAAGCCCTATCGTGCTAAACATCACTATGAAAGAAATGACTAAAGAAAATCTAACCAGCTAAACATAGCTAATAAAAAGCCAAAAAAAGTGAACATCAAACAAAACAAGCTATGCTAGTCTACCAAACTAGCATCCCTATCTCTACGATGGAAGGTAGGGATCTCTAGCTAATCCATCGAAATAAGTCCTTGAAGTCGTTTCGAGAATTGGTGTGGTTACAGTACCCTGGTTGAAGCCGTATCGCAAGCAACATTGGCCAGATGGTTGGCAATTTGATTTGCGTCTCAAAAATTATGCATAAACCTGATCTCCGTATCATTCATTAATGTTTTTATGTGGGACAACATATGTTGAAGCCGTCATAGGATGCCTTGCTTTCCAGCAAGAAGTGATACCACCACTTTCGTATCCAATTCAAACCAAATCCGTGTGTAAACCCAATCCTTAGCTATGTGGAGGCCATCTAGGATTGCCCTTAATTTTGCCTGGGTGTTAGTAGTAGCTCCCAACAATGTGCAAAAGGCCAATATAGGCGCACCCTCATGATCACAGGCAATGCCCACCTAATGTGTGTCTCGTTGACTCAATCTCAATAATTGTGCAAAGAAATCCCAAACTTTAGCCACTTTAGCGCTAGTTAAAAAAGACATGCTCCAATGTTTCCTATGCCTCGCAACACTGGCACCAAGAAGCAAGCGAGAATCCTTAATTTCCATACGCACATCGATTGGGATCCATCCCTTCAACACATGCCATAAGAAAATCGAAATGTTTGGAGAGATGAGGGATAACCAAAGGTGTCCAAGTAAATCTTGCTTAGGCTTCTCTTTGTGAATGAGTTGGCATGCTGATTTGGTGGAAAATTGGCCCGATTGTTCCAATTTCCACATAAGTGTATCGGCCTCCCCGTGCCAAATTCGGACCGTAGTGACCTATTGCACCTTGGTCGTTGTTAACACTCCCATGAGCCTCCTAACATCCCAAGATTCCCATCCTAGTATTGCGTGACTCTGTCCACGTTCCAAGA
Source organism: Petrea volubilis (assembly GCA_026212405.1). Lineage (NCBI taxonomy): Eukaryota > Viridiplantae > Streptophyta > Magnoliopsida > Lamiales > Verbenaceae > Petrea > Petrea volubilis. The sequence continues at coordinate 13,860,625 of CM047877.1, forward strand.
AGAACTTCCTCCATGCTCAGCGAGTTGACCCTCCATCAGCCATTGGTCAAGCTAGAATGAAATCTCCCCTCTTCCAAGTTGGCAGAACATGTATAGTTCCACTATATCCTTGATCTTCATCATACACTTCCAAATGTGGGACTCCCTCATTTTAATTGGACCTCACTTGGATGCATATCATGAACATATTTAACTTTAAGAAACTTTGCCCATATGAAGTTTTGTGCTCTAAACCTCCATCATTACTTGCACAAGAATCCCCAAACTATATCCTCCAAGCTACAAGTGTGCCAAGACCCCCATCGTCTATCAGAGCACATATACCAGCCCATGAGAACCAATATGTCTTCATGGCCTCAAAACCAACCCAGAAGAATCTATGGAACAGCTTAGACATTTTCTTCATTGTCGATTTAGTTGGTTCAAGCACTTGTAGGATATGCAAAGGAATCAACCCTAGTACACTCTTAATAACCTGCCTCTGAAAATGAGGAGCTTATTCTCCCATGATATAAGCTTTGCATTCATTTTCTCTAACAAGCACATGAATAGAACGTCTTTTTTATGTCTGGCATAAAGACGGGCCCCTAAATACGTGATAGGCAGCTCTGCCTGGATATATCTTGTGATCCGTTTGATGTGCCGCACTTTCTTGCTGGTGCAACTCCAAGATATAATGAAGGAACTCTTCTTAGCATTTATCTTTTGACTAGAAATCACCTTGTATTCTTGTAAGAAGTTGATTAACTGTTTAACTCCAATGGCTCATGCTCTTATGAAGATGATAATGTCATCGGCACAGTCAAGGTGAGAGACCAAGACTTCTGAATTCTCCATATACTAAAGGGAGGGGTTTCGAGAAAAAAGATTCTCAAGCCTTTTAACAACCATTCGACCACTAAAATAAATATTGTCGATAAGATCGGATCCCCCTGGTGGGAAGAATGAAAGAAACCCACTGAAGAGCCATTAACGAGCACAGAAAACCAACAATTTTCGACACAATTCCTTATAAGCCGCCCCCATTGCCTGCTAAACCCGAATCTCTACAATACACATATAAGAAAAGGACCAGTGAACTCGATCATATGCCTTAGCCATGTTGAGCGTAATTATAAGTTGACCTCCACGTGTTTTCTTGTTTATTGAGTAAGTTAACTCCTGAGCCAGTAAGTTATTGTCTGTTATCATACGGCTTGTAATAAATCCGAATTGAGAAGCTGAAACCAGAGAAGGGATCATCGTGGCAAGTCTGTTGTAAAGGATCTTCATCATGAGTTTATTTGTGATGTTACGCAGGCTTATAAGCCTATATTCTCCCTATGAAATAGGTCCTTCCTTTTTCGAGATTAGTATCTCGGGATCTTTCAATAATATTGTAGTTGATTCTCGTATAATTAACTATGTCAATTGGTCAAAATTTTGAAGAATTTAGTCTTTAGTCGATTGAACTAGCAAGGATTTTGGGTTTAGTTGTTTCAATTGATCTGTTACACTTAAATAAAAATAAATGATTTGATAATTTAACCTTTTTTAATGAATTTTCAAATTTAATATTGAATTGTAAAAACTAAGGATAAGTAATAAATTAATAAAAATGATAATTCCACAACTAGATATTAGTAAAAAAAAAAACAAAAACAAAAATGCACAAAGATTCACAATAGCCCTGCAGTACGGAGGAATCATGTAACGACCCAGACCTCAATTAATTTCTTAAAATATAGCCAAATAAAACATGAAACTATACTTATTTTATTGAAAATATATCAGAGTAGTGTGCATAATACATAGTAATACAAAAGTTTATAATATCACGGTCTCTCCAAAATACAAAATATCAAGCTTAATTCCGACTAGTTAAAGGCGTTGAACCGTTCCTCGCTATCGTCCTTAGTAATTTCCACCTCCTTTTTGGCTAAAATTATCACAGGGAGAAATGGTCAAGATACACGTTGAGTAGGAATTTCACTTAATAACATAAGGTGCTCGTGTGTATAATATGTGCACATAGTTATAATATCTCACACAATATTTTGCATAATATTACCTTTCGAGTCACTTATTGGTGACTCCTTATGTCTCCCACAGTACAAGATTCCAACTGTTCACATCATTAACCCCAATATTCCATCCGTCCACATCAATTCCATCCGTTCACATCGATGGTCATATCTCGAGATTATGTCAATTCCCTACAACAAATACCAACACACGGAATACTCCGTCCATGCAAAATGGAATTAGGATATGGATGTCGAGATCCGCTTTAAGACCGGCAAGCCCATTGCCGCCCGGCCTAACTCTAGCCCCATCCATTCCGAAAACACATTTGGGCCCGGCATTCACAAATAAAGAGCTCCACATATTTTCACATAAGGAACATACTTCCATGCTTATAACTATAAATATAAAAGCATACTAAGAGAATATTTTGGAATAATAAACATACATGCTTTTATATTAATTCTATGAACATAAAGTATAAATATAACTAGAAACATACTTTCTAATAACTTGTAGTAGCATAATGAAGCATAATATCATGATAATAAAATGATAAACTAGCACTAGAAATTAACTTATGTAATTAAGGAAAATTCCTACCTTAAACTAGCCTTCTTGATATTTATATATATATGTGTGTATGAGAGAATACTATATGTGTGTGTGTGTGTGAGGCAATCCTATATATATATATATATATGTGTGTGTGTGTGTGTGTGTGTGCGCGCACCATGTGTGTGTGTGTGACGTGAAGTGTGTGTGTGATTGTCTTGTGTGAGGTGTGTCCGTGAGGTATGTGTTTGTGTTGTGTGTGTGTGTTGTAAAAGTGTACTATATATATATATATATATATATGTACCGTGTGTGTGTGTGGGTAGAGAATAGTGTCAAGAGTGTGTTGTGTGTGTGAATCCGTGTATGTGTGTGTTTGTAGGAGTGTGTGTGTGTATAATGGAAAATAGAACTCAAGCCTCTATTTATAGAGGTTGGTTAAGACACATTATAAAAAATTAATTATGTCAATTTTTCATAATTAGATTCATCTTACGCATCAATATTTAATAAATATATACATGCTTAGTAATAAGCCTAAATGTTATTAGGTGTGCCCTAATATTGATGAATGGAAGTTTAGGTTAATTTAAATAATACAAGTGTATAAATTTCTAGAAGAGTTATAACAAATGTAAAAAATCATTTAATGCTAGGAATTATCAAGAACAAATATTAGGATTATCAAAAATAGATTAGAAAAATCATTATATATATATGTACAATTTTTTGGATATATATATACCTATATATTATATAGTTTTTCTATATACTTCAAACATGCATATATATATATATATATATACGAATATATAATTAAATATTGTTAATCATATAATCATTCCCATTAATGATTGGGTCCAATTTAAATTTCTACCATCTCTTAAGACAGGAACAAAACTTTCAGGTAATCCTTGTAAAGTTAATGGTTTAAATGCAATTTGAACTAAACCAATATGGAGGAATTTATAATCACTATATTTATATTTTTCCAGATCTTTATCATTTAATAATTGTAATATCATTTCGTCTTTGTTTAATGATATGGTTTGTTCAGCAGTTTTTACTACTTGTTTCCAACTAATCTTTGAAAAATTTCCTAATCCATATATTTTATTGATATTCATTTTAGGAATTGTCCATTTATTTAATAAATCTAAGTCTTGAGGGATCTTAGCCTCATGATTGACACTATTTTTAATTGTATTTTTATCATGTCAAAATATATTCATTAAATAAGCAGATAAAGAGTGTGTTGAATGACATCTCTTCTAAACCATACATAAATCATAATCATGGAAACCATCATTTCTTAACATCAAAACAGTCATGGCTTTGATACCATCACGGCCCAGGGGCACACAACTCATGGGACTTTTTATTGGGAATTATAGTAATAACCAGACCTATCGTCATGTCCCAAGGTAATTTTACAAAACAATTCTCAGTCCTGTCTTTGGTATTCAGTCATCCTCATAAGAGCCCTAAAACGCCTTCCCAACAGCTTGAGCGGGCAAACAGAGGATTTAAAACTAAAATACCAAGCCAGTAACTGAGAAGTTTTAACTTTGGACACAAAACTGGTCCAATTAATACATACCCTAACCCATGTTCAACAGATGTAAGAGATTATGGTGCCATGTTATGATTTTGTTAGTTTAGGATTGACATTATTCAACACCCTACACACTTAGCAATACATAATTAAAGAAATTTAATAAAAAATTTAAATATAATAGGGAATTTAAATAGGGAACTTACTAGAAACTTTAAACTTCTTCAAACTCTTTAATTCTTTTTATATCATCAACCAACTTACAAAGGATATAATATACAGATAGGGACAAGGTAAGCCAAATAAGGAGAAAAAGAAAAAACATAAGAAGAGGAGGTTTTCTGATCGATGCCTAACAAACTAAAATGAATAGCTTAAATAGATGATTTTGATAGAAAAAACAATAATTACAGACAAATTCGTACAGACACAGTACCTACTTTTATAAAGGAGATTCCCGCACAGTTGAATTTGGATGAAACTTTTGACTTTAGCGTTTTGCACAGTAAAATGTCGTTTTTCACTTCTCCTTTAAGTCCTTGTCGAGCATCTTTCACAGTAATTTTGCACAGTAAACTCAAATTATTGAGTTTCAGACGTCACGGCTTACGTTTTTAAAACATAGCGAAATCTGACAAGGTTGATTTTGAAGCTTTTTTTTTCCAATGCTTTAACCATAGTCTGGACAGGTGTTTCCGTCTCCAATTCATATGTGTCCTGACTATCTGGCTCTTGAGTCCCATGAGAGGATGAGATTAGAGATACTAGATCTGAAATTTTATCTTCTGGTAGATCTAATTCAAAATTTTTCATCAAATCTTTTTCATAGTGGAAAAATATGATTGCAAAATTTCTTCCTTCATTCAGGTTCCTTTGGTCTTCAAATCTTTAACAATATGTTCAAAGGCTAATTCAGTATTTGATTCATCAACTTCCTGCATTTTTCCCTTTTGATATTCCTTAATCATGTGGTGAATATGATCAAGGGTTTCTTGGGCATGGAGGACTCCTTTGTCATCTTGAGTTATCATCTTTTTCCAAAAGGACGTATAATAAGATCGTTTAAGGCAAGGCAGATTTCAAAAGTGTGCCCTATTTCTGGTTGCCATTCTCCATATCCATGGTATTGAAAATTCCATAAAGAAATGGAGAGAAGAGATACCTTCGATCCAGAAGTTTTTCTTTTTAGCCAGTTGAATTTGAGGAGAGACTTGAATCCATTCATCATATAATTCTTTGAACCTTTGAGGGAGAATTTTGATTGATGGTCCAAATGTCATCCACCATTGCACGAACCATGTGGGAATAGTCTTCTTGTATAATTGAGGACAGACTTTAATCCACCAAGTATGTTTATGTTTATGATTCTCATAGAACATTGTTCTATAAAAAGCATCAACATAATCCCAAAAATTGAATTTGAGTGTCATCTTTAATTCAGGGCTGTAGACTTCTTTTTCTTTAAATGTAGAAAGGCCCCATTCGTTAGCAGTTAAAACCTTTTTAATTATAATTTTTGTAAAATTATAATAAGCATTGGTTCCAACAGGGTAGAAATGTTTAAATTCTACACTTTGTGTTTTATCAAGAATCTGCTTAATGAAACCATTATAACTTTTGGTTTCTAAATACCTGTCTTTTAATTCCCATGGGTCATTGGATATAACCAAATCATATGGTTCAAGCAGGATAATTATATCTCTGCGAGAAGATTGAACCTGTGGGAGAGATTCTTCTTCTTCCTGGGCAGTTACCCTTTCTGAAAAGGAAGCAATATCAGCATAAAAAGGGTTTTGATTTTGGCTATTTGATCCGGATGAGCTTTCTTGCTGGGCTTTGAACTTTAAAAAAGCCTGGTATTCTATATTAGATAGACTTTCATTATAAAGTCAAGAATAGGCCATTTGATTTATCAAGATGCGACCACCACGATTGCCACGACCTCTATAATTGGCCCTTCCTCGAGGAATCATGATGCCTGTTTAATCAATACAGGATTCATTAATCCCCTTATTAAGGGATTCCTGTTTCTTCTTTAATTCCATAATATGGTTCTGAGTTTCAGCATATAATTCTAGGTTATCTGAAACCATAGATGAATATAATTCATAATCTTTAACCATCTTATTTAAATGTCTTGATCTTTTCAGAATAGCTTTAATTGAGCAATTCCTTAGCATAAGCTGAAATAACCTATTTTTAATTCTTCGATATTCTCTAGCAAAATTATCACGATCCATCTGTTAAGCAATACAACAAGTATTAATAATATGATCAATATGTTGGTTTTTTAATTGCCACCACCATAAATCAGCTTTAAGATGATTTTGATATTCAAACCATTGATAAATACCAATATATTCATCTGGAAGAAAATCTTGTTTTAATGTTTCTTTCAATTTAGAAATAACTTTATCAATTTTTCTTGAAAGATGAACTATTTGAGAAATAGTCATTTTAACTAGGAGTAGATAAAAAGGTTTTTAAAATTTCATCAATACGACTAATTTTTTCAGTCCAATGTATAATATCTTCATTAAGGTATTGTCTGGCTTCAGGATGTATATATGGTTGTGCAAGTCTGTTATGAATAAATTGAATAATTTCGTATGATTGTCTTTTTAAATCCACAATTCTTTTTAAATAATCTATTTCTGTTTCATCAGGAGATTGATAAAGACTGGTCATCTGCAAAATATTAAATTATAATTTTATCAACAAGATTGCTAAGATGATAATATACTCCAAGATAAGATTGATAATGATATGTCAAATATCTAGGATCTTCATATGATAAGGGTTTTTCAGCATCTAAATATGTATTATGCATTAATGCATATTTTATATCTCTGCATATATTTTTAACATTTTTAAAATCTTTAACAAACAGAGACATACCTTTGCCTGGAAGTTGATAAAACTGTAAATGAGTATGATTAGAATAAAGACAGTTATAAACATTTCTATCCATATCAATCATAATATAAATACGTTTAATTTTAACTTTATTATTTTGTAAACAAGTACACTCATAAGAAGTACTCATATAATACAACTTCGATTAATTTATTCTTTAATCATAAGCCTAATTTCCTTATAATAAGGAAGCCATATTCCACAGAATTGTCTATCAGCAGGTTGGAGCAAAGAGGGATTATCTCTAGTAGCATATAAATACTAACTAGTAGATAGACATTGTTCTATTTTTTCTATAAGGATATTGATTTGTCTAGACCTTTGAACTAGGTGATCAATTCCTTTTCGATTAATATATTTGAAATTAATAGGTGTGTTATAAAGATGCATATATGCAGTTCTTTCATATGCATTTATACTGGAAACAGTAGGGATATTAACCCTAGGTATCATCCTTCTTCTAGGAGGCATTATCCTGTAAGAATTCACGTGTCAAGAAATCAGGAAGACAATTATCTTTTCCTTTTTTATAATGTATTGTAAAATCAAAAGGTGCTAATTGTGCTTGCCATCGTGCAAACATCTGTTTTGAAACATCATGCTTAAAATCCTTATTAAACATAAATTTGGCTGCTTGACAATCAGTAAAAATATCAAAACGTTGATTATAAAGATCATCTTGGAATTTTAAAACACATTTGACTATAGCAAGTATTTCTTTTGCAACAGTAGCATAATTCTTTTGACTATTATTACATTTTTCTGAATAATATCGAACTAAAGAAGGAGTATTATCCTTTGGGGATATTTGTTTTAATATACCACCATAACCTATGTCACTAGCATCTGTTTCTATAATTTTATGCCAAGTAGGATTAGCAAGCATAAGACAAGGTAGATCACTAACCTTTGATTTTATTGTTCTAACCACTTTAGTATGTTCTTCTGTCCAAGGATTGAGTTTTTTCTTTAAGCGTTCATATAAAATAGCAGTATCTTGAGCTAAATTTTTATAATAAGGGGAAATATAATTTAAACTACCTAAAAATCTTTGTAATTGAGTTTTATCCAAGATTTGATCTGGAAACTTATTTCCAAATTCTATACTTCTTTTAATAGGAATGATCTGACCATTTTCTATATGATGTCCTAAGAATCTAATTCTAGTTTGAAATAATAACATTTTAGGTTTAGAGATTACTAAACCATTATGTAGGATAATATTTTTGAAAATTCTCAAATGTTTAAAATGTAAATCAATATTAGTGGAAAAGACTAGTATATCACCAATATAAACTATAATAAAATCAATATAAGAAATAAATATATCATTCATAATTTTTTGAAATTTAGAAGGTGCATTTTTTAATCCAAAAGGCATAACATTCCATTCAAATTGTCCAATTGGAACATTAAATGCAGTCTTATACCTATCTTTTTCATGAATTTGAATTTGCCAATATCCAGATTTTAAATCAAATTTTGAAAAAAGAGTTGCATTATATAATCTATCCAAAAGATCTTTCTTATCGTATTGGGTATCTTATCAATTTTAAAACTTTATTCAAAGGTTTATAATTAAAAACAAGTCTTGGGACACCACGTTCTTGTTCTGCATGTTTATTAACATAGAAACCAGTACAAGACCAAGGTGATTTAGAAGGAACTATAAGTTTTTTATTTAATAAAGAAGTAATTTCATTTTTACAAAGATCTAAGTATTCTTTATTCATTTGACAAGGCCTAGCTTTAGTTAGAATATTTTGTTCATCAAAATTATCTTCATAAGGAAGTGACACAACATATTTTTTACGATTCCAAAAAGCATTAGGATGTTCATTACAAATAGAAGAAGCAAATTCATTTTGTAAGCATTTAATATATTCTTGTAACCTAGGATTTTTTAATTGTTGTTCAATACTAAGAAGATGAACTTCTGTTTTGAGAAAATTAATTTGATTTTCTTTTGCAGAAATAGAATCTTTGATTTCATTTAAAAGTCTCGTTAGAGGTTCAGTAATGAATTCAAATTTAATTGAAGAATTTTGAAAAGTACCTATAAAACCATTTTGATCTATATGTTTGAGAGGAAAAAGTTTTTGAATAAAAGGAGTTCCAAGTATAACTTGATTTGTAATATCTTTGACTAACAAAAAACTAGTAGGAATACATGTTTGATCTTTCCAAATAAAGGCTTTTGGTAATTTATAATTAATTTTTAATTTAGATCCATCCGCAGAACTTAATTTATGCGATGTTTTATGAAAATATCTGGTAGGAATTATTCCTTCTTGTATACAATTTAAATCTGCACCACTATCAACAAGTGCAATAAGATTTTTAGAAAAATAATTGTCAATTAATAAAGTAATTTTAATATACCATTTTTGAGAAGTAACCATTTCTAAAGTAGATAAAAAATGATCATTTCGAAAATTATTTATTATAGCTATATCAGATGGAGAATTATTTTCATCAGAAAGAGGTTCATTCTGTAAGGGAGTCTTACCCTTATTTTGGAAATATTCTAGGGTTATAATACGTTGATCAAAATCATGATTTTGTTGTTTTAAGGAAGTTATTTCTGTTTTTAATAGTTTTATCTCATGAAGTAAATCTGGAATAGTTCTGGGTTTTTCGTTGTTATATTTTTGATGAAGCATACGTTTTACAGTAGCCATAGTATAAGGAGTAGTATCTTTTATTTTTGGAAAAGATTTATTATAATTTGTATGACTTGGTTCGCCTATAATATGATCAATCAAAACAGATTTAGCTTCTGGGTCCTTAGTATGATTAAAAATTTCTAAAATATCATTGGTTCTTAACATATTAATCTCAAAATCTTGAAATTGAGAAACAGTTGATATAATTGTTGTTCACTACCACTACTATTATCATTAATACAAGTTTGACCTTGTTTATAGGGTTGACACAGAGATGACTCTGTGTCAGATGAATAGTAATTTTCATTGTTTAAAATTTTTATTTGTTCTTCATTAGTTGACTGAGAAGAAGTTGATTCTTCAAAATCAGATTCGGAATTTAATAAGATTTTACATAGATTTTCTTTTAATTCATTATCTATGTTTAATGCATGAATTTTTTGTTTAACCCTACAATCTTTATAATAATGTCCTACTTTTCCACATTTATAACAAGCATTAGTTGATTTAAAATTGTTTCTTTTAGATTTTCTGGGTTTCCAGGGTTTTTGGAAAGTGTGATTAGATTCTTTCCTAAATTGTTTTCTCTCTTCACGTTTAAGTTGTTTATGGTTTTTATAAGAGGGATGAGATTTATATTTTTTTCTTAGATTTTTTATAAGATTTATCCCTAAGTTCTTTGACTGGGTTCATACCAAATTGATCACAAAAATCACCAAGTTGTTTCTTTTCATTAAGATGATATTTTTTAATCTGTTAGTTTAATTTTATTTCATTACATAAACTTAATCCTTCATGAATACAAGTAGCTATAAGTTTTCCATAAGTATAATCATCATAATTAATACTTAAATTATTACCTCTTAAAGTTTTTCTGACACGTTCAGCAAATAAAGAGGGTAAACCATCTATAAATTTGGATTTCCAATGTGAAGAATTACTTTCAGGGAGTTCTAGAACTCTACTCATAGAAACATCTTTATACCATCGAAAAGAAGAAAGATTATTACATCTTTGATTTTGTAAAAGAGTTCAAATATTTTCACTATTATCAGACCATCTTCCAGTAAAATGTTCAAAAATGTTTATAATTAGAGAATAAACAACTTTTTCTTGTGAAACATTATTTTCTAGTTTTACTGCATCAAGAATTTGATCTTTTATGTCTTGTTTAAGATAATTATCCCACCATCCTTTTAATTGACCAGTGAAACCAGCTATAATCATTTGAGCAATTTGTTTATCACCATTACCATTATTTTTACATATGGTACTGTACATTAACATTCTTTGTAACATATTGGTAGTTTGGGTATGTGTTAAACCATCCAAGTTCCATTCATAAATAGTTTTACCACTATAACTAACATTATTAACAAATTCCTGTTCCTCAAATAAAACATCTTGAGGAGTAGGTCTGGGATAATAGAATAATCGTTGATTTGGTTTATCAACATATTTACTTGAAGATTTACTAGATCGACCACGTAATTTATGAATTTGTTCAAAATTTAACTTTGGAATTTCAGTATCTGAAAATGACTCAATGTCTTCAGATTTATGTGAAAAAGTGTTTAACGATAATTGATCAAATTTCTCTTTTAAAAGTTTTTCCAAATCACTAGGTAATTTTAATTTAAAATCTTTAATTTCTGGAGGAGGTTGAATAGTAGGTGTAGTTGTAATTTCTACTTGTAATTTTGGGTTTTCAATTTTCAAAGTAATAATTTCTTATTTTAAATTATCAAATTTAGTTGTTAAGTTTTCTAAAATTTTTGAAAGTTCTTGAATTTGTTCTCCTAATATAATTAGATATAAATTACTATAATTATTTTGTTGAATAAGACCATTTAAAGTAGATGTAGATAAAATAATATCTTTGTCAAAAAGTCTTTCAAAAGCATTATATTTTCTTGTAGAATTTAGTGTTTTAATCTCAAATTTGGTTTGAGGAGGAAAGATTCCTGTAGTTATTTGATTTGGAGCAGTTTCAAATTTTCTTTGAATAACAAATATTTTTTGTGTTAAAAGAATTTTGATTTCAAAAAAGAACCATTGAACAAAAGGTATAATTTGATTTATTTCAGACAGATGTGTATAATAACATTCTAAAAGGAGTTTTAATTCTTCAGGTTGAAATGTTTCAAAAAACCATTTTCTAAAATCATTCCATTGATTTGAATAAAATTCATTTTTACATTCTTGTCTTGCCAATGAGCCTGGACTAAAATCTATTGTCTTTTTATTCATAAAGATAATTTTAGACATGATATCCCATTTCACTTGGGGTTGGATCAGTTTCATTATCCACAGATCTCGTATGATTATGTGGTGAAACAAAATTATTTGTATCTACTTTTAAGTATTGAAAAGGCTCATTTAATTTTATTGTTGAAGGGGTTTTTCAAACAGTTGACTCGGTTGGAGATTGGACTCTATAATTTAAAGGGGAAATAAAAGAATATCTAAATTTACTAGATTCTGGTCTATAACCTATTTGTGGTATAAATTTATTTCTAGGAAATTGTATAACAACATTTCCTTCAGGTGTTTGATCAATAGATGAAGGCTCCAGGTTAAATTATTTAAAACAGGTGCAACACTTTCCATTTTTCAGTGTTCTGGAAATTCTATTTCATTCCATTTAATAGATCTTCTTGTTGTAATATTTGATTTACTAAAATTAGATTCAATGACAATTGTTTCATTAGCTAATTTTTCAATTTGTTTACACTGAGGGTTTAACGTATATAAAGGTTTAAAATATATTCTATAACATATACATATGACTTCAGATCCTGGGGCATAATTATAACCATGAGTCTTAACATTTAAGGTTAAAGCATCACATATATTATTATCAGTGAAAGATAATTGTAAATTTGGGAAAACATTAAAATACACTGGTCCTAAGGCCAAACTACTTTCAATCAAGATTTATTTATGTAAGTATATATATATGTATGAATTTATATATATATATATATATATATGAATATATTAATCTTAAATAAATAGAATATTTGTGTGTGTAATTTAAAAATGGGTATATATATTCTTTATATTTTAAAAATTGTAAGTATAGATAGTAAAATATAAGAAATTATACGTATCATTATAATTTTGAAAGATGCATGTATAGAATTATAGATATATACATATATACATATTGATTTATATACAAATATGTAGAATCAAATGGTTAGTGTGAAAACATAGCAGTTATTGCACATTTCACCTATAAAATAATAAAATACTAAACAATTTAATCACCTAGTTCACGTACAAAATAATAATCACATAAAACACTAGATAATTTAATCGTATAATTAACTTTTAAAATACCTAAAAATACCGGGTCATTACAAATCATGACTTTGTGTGAGATGTGGGTTGAAAACTACACTGATGCAAATTATGAGTGCAATATGGTTGCCCCTTGCCTAAGGCGCAAGCCCAGGTTCGGTACGTGTTGTGCGCGGTCCTAACCCATGCTTATTTCCCGGCCAGCGCAAGTGGCGTTTAATTAAAAATACATCCACATATATAAATACCAGAAGAGTTGTGACTGATATTTTTAGTCACTGAGTTGTTACCGAAAACAGGTCACAAGCTAGTCACTCAAATGTTTTAGTTACTAATCTATGACTGAAAAAGTGATCACTATTTGTGGCAGATTAATAATAAATTATATCATCTTCACAAATGAAACTGCGACTGAATGGTGTGCGCAAGCCCAGGTTCGATTCCCGATTGGCGCAAGGGGGTTTTATTTTAAAATACATTCACATATATAAATATTGGAAGAATTGTGACTAAAAAACTGGTCACAAGTTAGTAACTCAATTGTTTTAGTCATTATGCTATGACTGATAAATTGATCACTATTTGTAACTGATTAACAATAAATTATGTCATTTTCACAAATGAAATTGTGACTAAAATTTAAAGAGTTGTGACTCATGTTTCAATCACTAAATTGTGATTGATCAAAAAATTGGTCACAAGCAAAATTTATTACGAAAGTTTTTCCGACAGACACATTCGGTCACCAATCAATGACTAATCTCATTTTGTGATCAAGTTTTCTTATCTAGTGACCGAAAAATCAATAACAAAAGGCCCATATTTTTTTGTAGTGATTGATGATAGAGCTCGCCAGAATGACAATGGTTGCGGGGTAGGATATCGCCTCTCGCGCCAACTAGTCAAAGGGGGTAACTTGACATTTTCAGGAATCACTTTTGGGTCGTTGGTAGTGTCATCCAATATCTTGATTATTTTTGGTATTTGAAACACATTGAGTTGTTTTCCAGTCATGTATGCCTCTACCTCCTTGAATTTCTACATCTTTTTAAAGATTCAAGGACACAAATTACAAGAGCGTTAGAGAATTAGTACTCTGCCCAAATAAAAAAATTCGACCAACTGTAGTGGATCACGGATGTGTACGTGCAAATTGAAACATGGGCGTTAAAAGCAGAGTTGGTGTACTTCCTTGATCACATGGGCTTACCATTGGGACGTAGTCCCATATGTAATTGTCGGCAATGACGACGTTATATGCTTTGTCTAAGTGGACTAGAGAAAGGGAAAGTAGAAAACCAAATACATTGTGCCGAATTTGAAGCTTCTATAATTTTTGGCTTGCTTCCTTGTATGCGAACCAAGTCATGAACTTCCGATTGAGCACATCAATCGATGATCTTATTAGCACGATGCTTGACTTTGTAATCGTTATCCCTTCATTGCGTACAAAACCGCTAGCTAGGTAATGAACTTGTGCTTGATTCTTCTCGTCCAATGGCGGCCGTAAAACCATTTGTCATGACGCTTTGGAGTCCAAGGAGCCATTTTCTTTCTTCGTTGACTTTTTTGTGGGCTTGGATGTAGTAGTAAAATCAATAGGTAGAAGTGAATATATTGAAATCTCTAGTGTTATTACTTGACTGGTCGAGTTTGCAATCTAGTTGTCACAAATGAGATATCATGCATTTATGTCATTGATGTTTAAATTGTTGCGTTCTCTGTAATGATAGTCCTTGTTTTTATTTTAAACCTTTTTCTGTCATTTATTAGAAAGGTGATTGGTGCCCCTCTAATTTTTAATGTTGACTTGGAAAGTGCGACTAACTTGAAGTGAATTGTGTTAGTATTCCATTTGTAACTGATTTGTATTTCTAATAGATTGGTCATTTGCATTCCATTTACTCTTGAAAAGCCTTTTTTTCTTTTTATTTTTTGGGTATAAGATGATGGTTTAGGTTTAGTTGAGGGCCATGCCCGAGATCATAATTTTGAGAGAAACAAAATTTATAAATAAGGAGATAAGAGGTGACAATTTTATCTAGAGATTTCTTTGGAACTTGGCACAACCAATTGTCAAGAAAATTGGGCATTGTGGTAAATGTCTAACGTCATCCAAAATTTCGAATAAAGGTGATGTTGGAGCTGCTCCAAGAAAAAGGGGAAGTTGCTTGAAGGCTCAAGCTATAAAAAGAGGAAGCCCGGATAGAACAGAACATCAATACAAACCAATTCATCAAAAACAACAACACAACTCAACATCAAAAAGTGTACACTTTTTTGATATTATAGTTTAAATGAACCGAGATTATCTTAATTCATAGGTTAGAAAAACCATCTTGAGTAGGTCATAGCTATACCCATTCCGCTTGAGATGAGATATCAATGTGATTTTGTTTGTAGCGTCACTAGAGTCACAACTATACCTCCTGTTGTAACAAAAGCTGAGGAATTTTCAACGTTGTCTTCCTCTATCTTCGCTTTCATTTCTCCAGCAGTAACAGTTTTGTTAGGGTGCTTATTTCATGGATCACAATTATGACCCCCACCACTCAGGGTAACCCACTATTTCAAAACAACAATCTTTCATGTGGCTAGGTTCACCACATTGAGTACATTTGTAGGTGGATTAACTGGCACTCGAAAGCGTTTTAGAGTGATTGGATCTATTATTGCTCACCATGGCTAAAGCTTTAGATTTTTTAAGATCTCCATTCATTGCCGCATGACGAGTAGATTCATGGCAAACCATCAAGTAACATTCTTCTAACTTCAGCATTGGGTCCTTCCTCAAGATTTTGCCACAAATCTGTTCGAATTCACCATCTAGACCAGCAAGAAAAATATGCACCCTTTGTTGTTGAACTAATTTGCGGTAAGATGCTATATTCTAGCTTTCCATTATCACATTATCATGATGATCCAATTCACTAAAAATTTCAATTAATTCTCCATAATAAATAAAAAGTAGCCCACCACTATGTTTTTGCAGAGATCACCTTTCGATGCAAAGTGAAAACCTATAAATCTACTCCATCATAAAAAGCTTTTGACAAAGCTTTCCAAATATCTCGAAAAGTGTGTAAGCAAATGCATCACTTCATAATATTTGGGGACATTGATACCAATAGGCATCTCTTGACTTTTTGATTGTCGGAATACCACTTGTCGTATCCATCATTTTTTTTATTGGGTTTGTTTATTTGTACGAATAACAAAAGGTTCTCCTTTTCAGTAATATGCATTTTCATAATTTGAGCCCACACATCATAATTTGTTTCATTGAGTATAATCCCTGCATTAAAAGACAAACATTCGGATTGAATAATAATTGGGGTAGACTTAATACCAGAAACTTCAATATCTGATTTGCTCATGGATCTAAGTTTTACTCGGTTATGATGCCAAGTTGAATTGAAAAAAATATTTTTTTATTCACTTGTATCAATGAAATCTGTACAGTATGTACATATAAGCCTTTGGTAAAAAGATTAAAGGCCAATCTAATTGCATCTACCTTAAATAAAATAAAATGAATATTTATTTTCCTAATTTACAAGATATCCCAAATATCCTAAAATATGGGATGAAATATCTCAATACTTGGTAAAAATATCTCAACATTATGTGTGATTTTTTTCGATTTTTTCTAAATATTTCCACAAAAAAATAAACTTGAGTTGACAATGTGTAAAAAAAACATGAAATTTAAGAGGCAAACATGTGAAAGAAAAAAGTTTGATTGATAAAGTGTAAAAATGTTCGCACTTTGGGTGGCAAAATGTTATTATCTCAAAATATTTCCAATATAGAACTAGTTTGATCCGAATAGTATCAAATCCTACTGTAAGTTATTTCAATCAATATAAAATACTGAATAATAATTCTTGGAATGGTTAAATATTTAATATATTTTGGAATTAATTATGAATAACAAAAAGGTAAACAAAACACAGATATTCACGACATAATTAGCAATGGCGTGACGGAACTCAACTTGAGTATAATTTCGATTGATGCATTTGTAAGTAACATCGCACGACAACGAAGTAAAATTTTGAATGTATAGAAAAAAATATCCATAAAAGGGAAATCTTTATTCAAATTTATAACCAAACAAATTCAACATTTATTTTATTTATATCCATCAAACTGCAAATTCTTTTATCGTTTTGTATAGCACAAGTAAACTTATCTAAAATATCTTATAAGATGTTGAACTTTATTTTAAAAATAAATTTTAAAGTATTTGGGTAAATAAAATGGTTGTGACTTATACAATATTATTAATAATAATATTTTTGTATTTAAATTAGCTTTTTTTTTCCTTGATCGGAAAAGCTCAGGGACTAGCCCTTGGAATCTATATTAATTAAGATTGTGTATTTAGCCGGTTCAATACGTGTTGTACCAAATACCAAATCCAAATTTTTGGTACGATTGGGTATGTACCGAAATAATTTTCGTCACGGTTCAATTTTGTGTCGAATTATAGAATTTTAGTTAAAAAAATAAAAAATTTAAAAAAATTGTGAGTAATTAATAAAAATATCTTATTTTGTGGAAGAAAATGTGTTTTTTAGCACAAATGATTATCTTATATATACAAAAATACATGTGTATGTATAATATATATATATATAATATAAAATACATGTGAAAAAATATAATATATATTTGGTATTCGATTCGATTCGATATGGCATATCGAATCCTAAAATGGAAACCGAACCGAATACTGAATTGAAATTTTGGTTCGGTATTCGATTTGTACCGAACTTTTGATTTCGGTGCGATTCATCCGATTTATAAAATTGTGCTCACCCCTAATATTAACTCAGTTTGCAATTTGTTAGCATGCAACTCATCTTCAATACAATATATGGGGCCTCAGCACCCCCACTCATTTACACAAGTCGAGTAACAAAGAGGTAATTTTTGCTACGCGTGTGCTTCCTGTCTGATCGAATTAATCAACCTTCTGTGGAAAGAGATGCAAGCTTGCAGTTCTTGAATAAATTTTGTACTTAATTTAGTTAAAATTAGAGTGTTTATTACAATTTTAAAAATAAGCTGGCAATTTTTTTCCCAACAAAAAAATAAAAAAAAAGCTCATAAACTCTTAATGTTTGATTTTAAGAGCCTATAACTCCTCCAGAGATTTCGTCATACGCTTTAATGGCACTTTAAGGACATTTCAAGAGCTTGGAGAATTACTACTATATATATATATATAGATGTAGAATTACATAAAGTAAAAATATATATGCAAATAATAAGTTGTGTCGATCATACTTCAAATCATTGTAGGACAAAGATACAACATTTTAAGAGTCCGTGCGAACGAGATACCTTTATAATCATCACAAGATACACTCGGGTCAAACTCAGAGTTGACTCACTACAGCCTACTCATCCTTGACGATCCCATAGCTTTAGCCATCTCTCTCAGCACAAACTTCTGAATTTTTCCAGTGGAGGTTTTCGGCAGCTCTTTCTTGAACACCACCGTCTTCGGCACCATATAGTGCGGCAGCTTCTCCCGGCAAAACGCCATCACCTCCTCCTCCGTCGGCCTCTCCCTCACCCCATCCTTCAGGCTCAGAAA
This sequence comes from Petrea volubilis, assembly GCA_026212405.1. NCBI lineage: Eukaryota > Viridiplantae > Streptophyta > Magnoliopsida > Lamiales > Verbenaceae > Petrea > Petrea volubilis. The sequence goes on from CM047877.1 coordinate 13,879,235, forward strand.
CGCACACGGCGTTTCCCCCCAGAACTCATCTGGCCGCGCCACCACCGCCGCCTCGTTCACCGCCGGGTGGGTGTACAGAACCGACTCCACCTCCACACTGCTCAGATTCTCGCCGCCGCTGATGATCACATCCTTGGATCTGTCCTTGATTTCCAGGTACCCGTCAGGGTGCATCACCCCGACGTCGCCAGTGTAAAACCATCCGTTTTTCATGGCTTTTGCGGTGGCCTCGGGATCTTTGAGGTAGCCCAGCATAACGCATCCGCCTCTCAGCACAATCTCGCCAAGAGTTTTCCCATCTCGTTTCACGCTCTTACCTGATTCGGGCTCAATCACATCGACCTCCGCCATGGCAGGGGTCCTTACACCTTGGCGAGCTTTGAGCCTGGCCCTCTCCCCCGCAGGGAATTGGTTCCATTTCTGCTTCCACGTACAGCACACCACCAGTCCGCCGGTCTCCGTGAGCCCGTACCCGTGACTCACCACGAACCCGAGCGACTCTGTTCGGGACAGAACGGCAGCGGGCGGCGGCGCCCCGGCGGTCAGAATGTGGACGGGCTTCTCTAGTGGCTTCCCATCGGGGACATTGGACAGCATATTCAGCACCACCGGAGCACCGCACATGTGGGTCACGTTGTGCCTGCGTATGGCAGCGTAGATGGCAGCGGCGTCGAATTTGCGGAGACAAACGTTGGTCCCGCCGGCGGCCGCCATGCCCCAGGTGTAGCTCCACCCGTTGGCGTGGAACATCGGCAGAGTCCATAGATAAACGGGCTCCTTCTGCACGGACCACTCGATCAACGAATCCATGGCCACGATGAAGGCCCCCCGGTGGCTGTGCACCACCCCCTTCGGCGACGAAGTTGTCCCGGAGGTGTAATTCAAAGTCAGAGGATCAAATTCGCTCTCAGGCCTGATCCAATCGAAACCCAAATCGCCATTTCGGATCATCGTCCCGTAATCCCCGTGAAAACCACTTTTCGATGATGGGTTCTTCGATTCAACGTCGTCTCCGATGAGGACGAGGAGGGGACGGGGGAAATCTGATGGGAACAGGGAAATAGCTTCGAGGACCACAGATTCGGACTGGTAATCGACGAAAACGAGTTTCGACTGGGCGTGGCGGAGAACAACGGAGATAGTGCGGGAATCGAGGCGAAGGTTGACGGTGTTGAGGACGGCGCCGGCCATGGGGATGGCGAAGTGGAGCTCGTACATGGCCGGGACGTTGGGGGCGACCACGGAGACGACGTCGCGGCGCCCGATGCCGAGGGATGAGAGAGAAGACGCCATTTTCAAGCATCTCCGGTAGGTCTGGGCCCATGTGTAGGTGGTGGAGTTGTAGATGATTGATGGGCAATCGGCGTATACAGTGGCGGCTCTCTCCAATAAACCCAGTGGTGTTAAAGGGCTGGAGTTTGGTGGACTTGGCTTCAGTTGATCCATGGTAGGGTGGGGTTGGATTTTGCAGGATTCCTGGACGCGCGCGCGCGTGTTATATATAAACAAATGAAGGATACATTAATGAGATAAGGTATGCTTTAAGGTCAAATATGGCTACCGTGGACCATTTGATGTATACTCGCATAAAATACTAGCATGAGATGCATCTCAAATTTCATTTATATTAAATGATTCTGACTGTACCTGTTCAATATAATATCTATATTAACTTTACTATATTATTACTCTCAAAAAAGTAAAAGAATTATTATATTATTCCGTAAAATATGGATGATAAAATGGTTTTAGAAAACTGATTTGAAAAATAAGCTCTGATATCTTATAAGATATTTTCATAATTTATAATATATTGAATTTTATTTGAAAATAAATTATGAAAGTGTTCAGACAAATAAATTAGGTGTTAGCTTAATAGATATTAGCAATAACATTTTCGTCACTAAATTGTTGAAAACAAAAAAGCTTGATTGGAACTTAATATTTAACAGTATTTGGCTGAGCTTATAAATTTCTAAAAATATTTTATAAGTTGTTTGGAAACTTATATGCTCCTTAAAAGCGTTTGGTAATTTTTTTAGTAAATGAGCTTATAAGCTTCAAACAGCGTATAAGTTATCTAATACTAAATGATAAAAAACATAAATATATATATTTTTTTAATATTACATTTCTACTATCTCAAAAAATATTTATTTACATGAAATTAATTTTATATTTTTTTTTATCATCATTACACTTAAAAAAGCATATAAGCTTTAATTTTTACCAAACAAAATTATAACTTATAAGCTCCAAAAACATCTTATAAGCTATAAGATCTTATTTTATCCAAACATTTTAGGAATTTTTTTTTTTTAAAATAAACAAATGTAGGAGTTTATAAGTTCCAAAAAAATCTTATAAGCTTTATGAGTTTATAAACTCTTTCAAATAAGCTTAGCCAAACACTCTCGAAGCAAGCATCTCCATACGTTTTTAAATAAGCTCCCAAACATATTACTTTAGGAGCTTAGAAGCTCATCTCTCAAAATGTTACCAAAAATTCCACCACATTTTATAAACTCTTAAACTACTTATAAAATGTTTTAACGAGTTTATTAGTGTAGCCAATCACCCTCCTAATCCATTTTTTTTAAAATTGGTTTAAATCTAAAAATCTTATGAATGGGTTGAAACATAAAATAAAATAAAAAAAACATTATATATAATTGATAATAGGGATAAACATTTTTTACCATTCAAACTTTTCGTGTTTTTGGACTTTACAATATGAACTTTTTTTTTTACCGTTTGCCATCTAAACTTTGCATTTTTTTATATATTACCATCTAAAGGCATTTTTCGGTAGAATATTCCTCTGGAATTCCATCACATGCATGTCACGTGACTTTAAATAAGGGCAAATGCGTCATTTTACATGGAATAAATACTTTTAACCCTCCAAACTTTTCGCATTTTGGGACTTTACCATATAAACTTTTTTGTTAGATTATATTGAATAGAACATGTTTTTTTTTTGTTAGTGATAAAGATGTTTGTGCAATTAAAAAATTTTATTAGACAATAAGCAAAATTATATTGAATAGAACGTGTTTTTTTGTTTTTTTTCTCAATCAATTTGTTAAGGACCCGCAGTCTCACATTAATCTTTTACCAACCAGAATCAAACACATTCCTAGTCAACTCATTTATAATATGTTCTCTAGAGCACATTTGAAACCCAACCCATTTTTAACTCCTATCCAATAGAACTCAACTCAAATCTGACCCAACCCATCAATTTACCACCACTAACGTAAAGCATTATAATAGGATAGCAATAATTTCGGTATGTTTGATCTATCATTATTATTTTTATCTTTTCTCCTCTCTTCTCATTGTTTTCATTTTTTTTTTCTATTCTCTTCTCTATTTAATATTTTTCTCTATCATTTATTACTTTTTTTTTTGTTTCCATCTTTCCTTGATGACATTTTTTAATTCTTCTATTTATTTTTTAATATGAATTTTATAACGGGAGACTTATTATTGAATCCCTTTTAACTTTTCCATTTTAAGATTTCTCCCTAGTGGAGTTTGAGCTAGTATGGCCTACCCATTTCATAGCTTTTAGAAATCGCTCCTTGATCCCATTAAAGGACTAATATAGCCTCAATTTATGACTTTTTTATTATATTGTAATCGAAGACTTAAATGTTTTAAAAACTTTTTATTCTCCATCATCTTCTTCCCAATTCATCATCTTATCTCTCTTTATAATTGCAAAAAGCTCTATTTGCACGCACCACATTTGCACCACCACACACAAGTCACTTTTCTCCCATAGAAACTCATCAAATTATAAAATTAGATATACCACATTAATCATCTCGATGAGATACATCAATTGCTAGGCATAAAAGGCCCGATTTTGACAGCTAGTGGTGGAGCTCCGGCAGGGGATGTGTGAACAATTGCGGAGGTGACGAGTTTGTCACTACGGTGATATTTTTCTATGAAATTTGGTCAGGTTTTGATTGTTTTTTCATGAGGAATATTCTAATGATATGTTCAATTTATGAGTTTGAGTGAAAGAATCGATTGAATTGGTGTGGAGAAATCATAATTGCGAGTTAGATTTGAAGCAGTTTTTCTTAAATTAAATCCTAAGTAATTGTCAAGTTACCCAAAGCGGGAAATGGTGGTTTTGGTGAGTCAAGGAGCTGGGTTTGAAAAAATTAAGGGCAAAAAAGCATTAGTTGGTTGAATAAAAGTTATGACAAGCTTCAGTCCATGGTGGTCATCTTCTTCTTCCTAATTGCTTTCTCTATTTGTGTGAATGCTATTTTGTGAAGAAAAAATATCTTTCCATGAAACCCTCAATTTTTTTATTTTTATCCTTCACAATAAGAAATTGAAGTGATCAATGGACAATGTTCAAGGTGGACGAGTTCAATTTGCTTTGTAGTAGGAAATTAAACCTAATGTAAAAAGTTGATTAACCAACAAGAAATAGTATGGATGTATGCAGCATATTTGTTGAAATTGCAATTTGCAAATTGATGTTTGTAGAATTTGGTTGAAATGTTTTAGTATATCTATGAAAACTTGATGCAAAAAATCAATTGTCTAAGCAGAATTAGTATGAATGTATGCAATATGTTATGTTGAAATTGCAGTATAACGATTAATGTTTGCAGAACTGAATTGAAATTGCAACGTATATCTATAAAAACTTGATGTAAAAGTCAATTGGCGAAGCAAAATTAGTTTGAGTGTATGCAATATGTTATGTTGAAATTGCAGTATAAGGATTAATGTTTGCAGAACTGAATTGAAAATGCGGCGTATATCTATAAAAACTTGATCTAAAAGTCAATTAGCTAAGCAAAATTAGTATGAATGTATGCAATATGTTACGTTGAAATTGCAGTATAAGGATTAATGTTTGCAGAACTGAATTGAAATTGTGGCATATATCTATAAAAACTTGATGAAAAAGTCAATTTGACAAGAAGAATTAGTATGAATGTATGCAGTATATCATGTTGAAATTGCACTATACAGATCAATGTTTGCAATATTAAGTTGTAATTATGGAGTATGACCATAAATACTTAATTCAGAAAGTTAATTGGTCAAACAAATTAGTATGAATATATGTAGCATGTTATGTTGAAATTGCAATATGGGGATCAATGTACGCAGTATGCTACACTGCAATTGTAGTGGATGGATTGATGTATGCAGAATTAATCAAATTGACTATATTCCACTTAGAATGACTATATTCCTAAACTCAATTGATCAAAGGGCAATATCCAACTTAGATTGTTCATAGTCCCCAACTCAATTTATCAAATTGACTATATTCATCATCTCAATTTATAAAATTGTGTATAATAACTAACCCAATTGATCAAATTGGACATAAGCCCTAATTCAACTGATGAAATTGGACTTTACCTCGAAGCTAATTGATGAAATTAGATATTTCTCCCAATTTAATCGATGAAATTGGACATTACCTCATCTCAATTGATGAAATTTGATATTTTTCCAAACTTAATTGATGAAATTGAACACTAGCCGCAATTCAATTGAGTTAGTTTAACATTTGTCCTAATTCAATTCAGTCAATTTGGCGTTTCTCCTAATTCGATTGAGTCAATTAGACATTTTCCCAATGCCATTGATTTAATTGGGCATTTTCTCTAAGTTAATTAAAAGTTTTTTTTCCAATTCAATTGAGTCAATTAAATATTTTTTTCCAATTTGATTGAGTCAATTAAACATTTTTCCCCAATTCAACATAGTTAATTAAACATCCCCCTAGTCAATTGAGTTAATTAGACTTTTTTTTCTAATTCAATTGAGTCAATTGGATGTTTCCTCCAACTCAATTGAATTCATTTGACATTTTTCACAATTCAACTAAGCTAATTGGACATTTCCCCCAACATAATTGAGTCAATCGGACCTTTCTTCCAAATTAATAGAGTCAATTGACCATTTTCTCAATTGAGTCAATTGGGCTTTTCCCCCAATTCAATTGAGTAAATTGGGTATTTTCCTCATGTCAATTGAATTAATTAGATCATTTTCCAATTCAATTTAGTCAATTGAAAACTTTTCTAAGTCAATTGAGCCAATTGGATATTTTTCCCAATTCAATTAAGACAAATGGACATTTCCCCTAACTAATTAAGAGGGTGTTTGGCTAAGCTTATTTAAAACATCTTATAAGCTTCTACATCTTATAAGATGTTTTAGGAGCTTATAAGATGTTGGATCTTATTTTAAAAATAAGTTATTAAAGTGTTTGGATAAATAAGAAGGGGTATAGTTTATAAGATGTTAGTAATGACAATATTGTAATTAGTTTGGTTAAAAATAAAAGAGCTTGGTAGATCTTAAAAAATAAGTTGCTACCTCCTTACTTTTTTAAAAAGAGCTTATAAGCTCTTAAACATCTTATTTGAGGAGCTTATAAGCTCCACCTTTAAAATTTTTGCCAAACACTTTGCACCATCTTATAAGCTCTCAAACATCTTATAAGATGTTTTGAGGAGCTTATAAGCTTAGCCAAACACCCTCTAAGTCAATTGACCGTTTGTCTTAATTCAATTGACTAATTGGACATTTTCACCAATTCAATTGAGTGAAATTTGACATTCCCCCCAACTTAACTGAGTCAATTACACATTTTTCCTAGCTTAATTGACTCAATTGAACATTTCTCCAATTCAATTTATTTTAAAATACTTTATTTGTTTCACAATATTTCATTTAACACACCCAATACTCAATTTGAACTAGCTTAAACTACTTCTTGATTATTTAACAGTTCAATTGGACAGAGCAATGCTTTCTTTCACAAATTGTAAATTTCATAAGATTATTTGTATATTTCGAGAAAATTGTTATAATGCAATTAAAATATTGCATATTTCTGTTTAAGTTTGTCGATATTGCAATTTGTACTGGACATCAATTGAGAAATTTATTCATAATTTGTGGTGTAAGGACACATAAAAGGGGCACTACTTTGTATTTTACATCTAAATCTTTGTGGGAAAATCATTTTTTTAATATCGTTTATTGCTGAAAGTTAGACATTCATAGCTTTTTAATGGTATATGGTTCATAATTTATTTGATTCCCAATCAAAATAGTGTTCCATAAGAACTCAACTCGAAATCTAACACAGTTACATTTTCAAGCAGAATATTCGAAACCGTCTACTGAATTTTTTAATTATAACTCTGTGTGAAAAAAAATCTTAACACCATTTATTTTTTTGCTTTAAATTATACTTCCGTAGCTTTCTATTAGTGTATGGCTTTTCGTTCCCAATCAAAGTATGCTTTTGTTAGAATTATACCCAAAATCTATCACATTTTCAAGCAAAGAATCCAAACTTGCATTACTCAGTTTTTTAAGTATAACTCTTTGTAACAAAAAGAAAAAAGAAAGAATTTTTAACACCGCTTTTTTTAAGAAACCAGACATCCATAGATTTTTAATGTACAAGACTCATATTTTATTTTATTCCTAATCAAAGTAGATTTTCATGAAAGTTAGGACCAAAATCTATCACATTTTCCAGCAACGAATTCCAAACATGCACTGTTTAGTTTTTCAAGTATAACTCTCTGTGAAAAAAATGATTTTTGAGCACCATTTTTTGTTAAAAACTATACATCCATATCTTTTTATTAGTATATGATTGATAATATATTTTTATTCCCAATTAAAGTAGTTTTTCGTGAGAATTCAACCCAAAATTTGTCACATTTTCAAACAGAGAATTAGAAATTGACACTGCTTGATTTTTTTTTTTTTTTTTATGTATAACCCTCTTTAGAAAATAATTTTTAACACTATTTTTGTGAAAACTAGGCATCCGTAGCCTGTTAATAATATATGGCTTATAATTTATTTCATTCTCAATCAACACAACTTTTTGTGAGAATTCAACCCCAAAATTTGTGACATTTTCGAATAAATAATTGAAACTAACATTGCTTACTTTTTTAAGCATGACTTTCTATAGAAAAATGATTTCTTAATATTTGTTTTTCTTTGTTGAAAACTAGATATCCATAGCTTTCTAATAGTCTATGGATCATAATTTATTCATTCCCAATTGAAGCAAATTTTCATGAGAATTCAATTCAAAAACTGTTATATTTTTGAACAGAGAATTTCAATTTAACACTACTTAGGTTTTTTTCAGTATAATATTTTCTAAAAATATAATTTATTAACATCATTCTTTTTGTTGCTAAAACTAGACATTTATAGTTTTCTAATAATATATGGCTCATAATTTATTTCATGTTCAATCAAAGCAATTTTCGTGAGAATTCAATCAAAAATCTAACTTTGTTGCCAAAAATAAGAATTAGGAGAAAATAAGAAAGAAAGTCCGTGACGGAAGAAAAGGCAGGAACAAAAACAGAGAATGTTGGATGATGATATAAGGGGACAAAATAGGGTCTAATTTTACTTTTGATGGTGTATATGACTTTTTTCACACCATTAGAAAGTGATGTTTAAAAAATTTCAAACATTGAGAAGTTAAAACATACCTTTTTCTTGATTGGTGAGCAATCTTTAGATTAGATTGAAGTTGTGGTAGAAATTTAACTCCAAATATCCGTTTTATAAATACAATAATATAATTAAAATTATATATATATATATATATATTTATGTATGAATTTTAATAAGTATTAAGTTATATTATTAAATTTGATTTCATGTTTATTGTACACACTTATCTAGTGTGTACATCTTATTAATATATATTATTTTGTGCATAACACTTAAAAAGAAAATTCTTATATGGATCGGGTGTATGAGTCCTATTCATATATCATGCAGTTTAAATTTAACCACGTGTTATATATATTTTATAAAAATTTAATACATAACATATGATTGAATCTGAATCGTAAAATATAAATACCCGATGCATGAAAGAAAAACCACGCATAAAACAAAGTAAATTTTAAATGGAGGTGAAACCTGATTTGAAAGGTTCCAATCTACTACTGTATAACGTCATCGTGCTGTCGCTATGAAAGAGCTAACTACCTTCGTAATTGGTGTGGAAAATTCTTTGCAAGCGAAAATGTGTTTCACAACCGTGCATTTACAAGGCATTTTCAGTAATTATTAATTACAAGGCTGGGATTGTTTTGTTTATTTTCACGTCTCTGAAGTTTGAATTGCACCACCCGTTAGGTTTATCAGAAACACGTCATTATCGAACGCCGTAGTCAGTTTATGCATATATTTTCAGACTTCTACAAATTTGACCCAGAAAAATATGTGTTAATATTTTGATATAAAAATTAAATATTTTTTCAAAATAATCTAATTCAGTAATAGAATTATTGACTCTACTTCAATTTTTATTAAAATATTATTTTTTTATTTTTAATTTATGTGAAAAATAAAAAAAATTGAATATAAGTTGATAATAATAATGTTGACTTCTATTAAATAAATAATTCTTGATAATGTTTTTACAAATTTGTAATGATAAAAGAAATTATAAAATTTCAAGAGAGTCGATAATTACAATGTCGACTTCCTTTAATTTTTATTTTTTTAAAATCGAAAGTTGAATGAAGTCGAGAGCATGATTGTCAACTTCATTCAAAAAGATAATGTCTATTCACAATCTAGATCTCATTGAGAAGCAGCTGGACAAGCATTAATAAATTATTTTTTATTTACAATTTGTACAATAGCTAATGTGCCACCTAATTGATTAAAAAGTGTTAGTATTTCATTTTTAAATTGAGTATATTGAAATTAATATTAATTCACTTGAGCTGCCATTTTCTCAATAGAAAATTTTTGTATAAATAAGTTTGATAGTAATAAATGTTCTCGAGATATATTACAAAAAAATGAGTAAATTAATAATAATAAAATAAGTAATAATGAAAAAATTATTATTAATTATATGTATTTAGTGACAATAAAATTATATTATCTCAAAATAGGGATGACAACGGGACAGATATGGGGCGGGTTTGGCCAAACCCGGGACCCGCCCCGCCGGGAAAATTTTGGATCGGGGCCCGGACCCGTCGGATTCGGGTTGGACCCGGTAGACCCAGTTTATGTTTTAAAAATAATTAAAAAAATATTTTTTTTAAGGAAATTGATATTATTACAACTTTATAAATATGAAAAAAATAATAGCACTACTAAAACACTAGTTATTTACAAATTTTTATGAACATATTTTAATTTTTAAAAAATTAAACATCATTATCACATATTTATTTGTATGTATTTTAAAATTATAACTTAATTATTAATGTTATATAATTATTTTTATATACAAGAGTATCATATTTATTTTTTTAAGTAACTATTTATATAATATATACTTTTATATATGAAATATAGATGCATATTACATAAATTTACATAAAATAATAAATAAAAATATATATAAATTACTAACAGGGGCGGGTTCGGGGCAGGTCCAGGTTCAAAAAATGAAGACCCTGGTCCCGCCCCATACCCGATTAGGAGTCTTCAAACCCGCCCCATTAGGGGCGGGTCCGGGTTCGGGTCTAACCCGGACCTATTGCCATCCCTATCTCAAAACTTCACATTGCTTCATTGCATCAGTTGAAAACTAATATTTTGGTAAATATACACACCATCCATCAAAGGTTTTAATCGAAAACTTTGAAAAAATAATGGGAATATTACATTTAATCCCCCATGATGTCAACAAATTACAACAAGTACCCCAAACTGCAAAACACTCCTAGGTGTATTTTTGGAGGTTCATATAGGTAGACTAACGATTGCCGTTAGTCAAACTAACGGCATGTGTAAATTACTAGACGACAATTAACGTAAAAGGAGTAATGGTAATTTTTCATACATGGGGGTGTTTTTTTATAATTTGACCATAACTCAGGGGTGGTAATTGTAATTAACCCCGATTTTCTGTCATAACATCATGAAATGCATGTGGGTGGATATTGGCATCAAAATTTTGGAAAATTTGTGTTTAAAGGGTGTAAAAACACTTTTAGTTGGCCGAATTAAGGTTTTATTTCAAAAAGTACAAATTTCAACTTTAAAACTTTAACACCTTAATAAAATCATTGAAAAGCACACAAAATACACACATAAAAGTGCCTACATTTTAAACTTGTCAAACTCTCCCACACTTAAACTTTTGCTCGTCCTCAAGCAAAGAAAAGATGGACACTCCTCTTATGTTGTTTTAAACATCTTCAAACAAAATCACAAAGCACCTTACCCATTTGTTTCCGTCAGCTTAACCCATGCACACTTCGAAACCATTATTTAATTCATTCAAATAGAAACACATGATTGAAGGCCTTGGAGAGAATATCGATAGCGAGTTAAAGAGCAAGTATATCCACTTTCAACTTTTAAAGAAAATTCATCACTTTAAACAAGAGGTTTCATTCTTTCCACCTACGGCAAACCCACTAGTGATATAGAGGTTTTTACTTGTGCTTCTACAACCAATTTAAAAGTGTTTTCGTTTGTAAGGTCGCCTTGTTTTTCTTCTTCCTTTTTTTCTCTTTTTTTTGACTTTTTCCTTTTTATTTCTTTTTTTCCGTTATAGTCATACACGATCTTTTTTACACGAAAACACACATTGGTGATGCATGTACCCGGTTGCTAAATCAATGTATAAATAGACAACTTTTTTTTTAATTAATTAATTTATTTATATATTTTTTTTTCAAGGAAACCCTTAAATCTTAAGAACCCACTAAGAAATTTAGCACGAAACAATCGAGAAAGAACAAGTCTAATAACTTAAAATGTGTTTCGGACTAGGCATGGGAAGGTTACTTGTCAATGATTCATTTTGTTTATAAGCCAAAAGTTATCACATTTAACTCAATAATCAATTCTCAACACGTACAATCAAAACTCTTTGAACACATATTTCTATTCAAATTTCACAAGTAAAGCAAGAAACCAAACAATTCCTTATATGTATATACTATAGACAAGTTAAACAGATGCCGGCAAGGCACAATTTTAAAAAATAAAAGCTCAAAACTAACATTATGAATGTTTTTTCTTTTCACGTTTAAGGTACGAGATCACTATTTCCAAAATAGCTCAAATTCTAAGCTTAAAATTCCTTTAACACAATCAAAAGTCATATAACACATTTGAAAAGTAAAGAAAAATTCTCAAAAATTTTGCCCATGGAGCCAAAGGACTCCAAAATCAGGAAAAAAAAACTTAACAAGCCAAACACATAAATCACAAAATTCCCCCTACACTTAGAGGTTTCAATGTCCTCATTGCATAAAAGAGTCATTAGCCCAAGGATAATATGACACTTATTGCTCTTTTCAGATAGAGTTATAGCACTGTTGCCATGTTGAAATGGCACATCGCATAGAACCCATGTTGCAACTCTGGCAATACTTCATCTATTGGTCTTCCTTTTCGATTGCTCCTTTTTGCACATTGACGATGTTTACTCCATCTACATGGAATGGCTCCCTATCGATTCCCATTTGCTTTTTGTTCATCTATTCCGGCAAGAAGAGTAACATACCATTGTCCAGGCAATTTTGGCTCAACCACCAGAAAGCCCAACAATCACTAGTATTGTGAGTCCAAGCATTATGAAACTTGCAATAAGACTTACTCTCCAATTCTTTTGTCGTTGGCATTCTATGATCACTAAGGATTTTGATTTTGGCATCGGTCAGTAGCCAATTGAAAGTAGCCTCAATTTTTGTAACATCAGAAGCACAATGCCTTTTCGTATCGAAACGAAATTCCGACATGTTCAACATGCCATAAGGCATTTTGATATGAGGTTCTTGGTTTTACTAAATCTAGATAAAATGTGTTCTTTCGGCAAATGACTTGGCTAAACCCACTTCGTTCTCCCATTGACTCTCTTCAACAGTAAGAGAGAGTTTGGCTGAGCTTATAAAACTCTAAAAATATCTTATAAGTTGTTTGGTAGCTTATAAGTTCCTTAAAAGTATTTGGTAAGTTTTTTTAGTAAAGGAGCTTATAAGTTCCAAAAATAAGCTATTAGGAGATTATAAGCTCCACTAAAAAAAAAAAGTAAGCTCTCCCCAATTTTTTTTAAAAAAAATAACTTATAAGTTGTTTAATGCTAAAAGATAAAATAACATAAATATATTTTTTTTTCAAAATTACATTTCTACTTTCTCAAAAAAGTTTTTATTTACATGAAATTAATTTTACTCTATTTTTTTTTTTTATCATGTTTACCCTTAAAGAAACGTATAAGCTCTAATTTTTACCCAACAAAATTATATCTTATAAGCTCCAAAAACTTCTTACAAGCTATAGGGTCTTATTTCATCCAAACACTTTAGGAACTTATTTTTAACATAAGATGCGGAGCTTATAAGCTGCAAAATCTATAAAATAAGCTTAGTCAAATACTCTCTAACTTGGTCATCTTGAAATTTGGCTAGGCATACTTGGTAGCAAGTGGCCTTGCCGTGGTGACCCCTATGGTTCTCTTCCTTTAACAAATTTTCACATTTAGTTACATGTTTGACTAGGTCAAATATTGATGCAAATCATTGACCAAACATTTTCTTTTTTAATTCGAGATGCCTAAGAGAGTACTGGACAAAAGTACCTAGGTCGGACAAATCTACCCATGTATTCTTTGGCTGACTCCCCATTCATTTGTCTCATATAGGTTAACTTTCCATAGTTGGTTTCAACCTAATATACCACAAAAGCTTCACCAGTTAAAGAAATAGGAAATAAACTTAATTTTAAATTATCATCCATTCCAACTTCCCCACACTATGTGGTAAATTTAGCAATATGTTCAATTGTGGTTTTTGATCCATCCCCATTGAATAATGAAAAAATAGGAATCGTGAACCCTGGGGGAAAAGGAGTCAAGTCAGTCTCTTCGGGATATGGACAAGAATACTTGGGCGGCAAGGCTAACCAATTATGCGTCGCAAGCTCTTGTTGCAATATTTTCTATGTCTCTTGACGAGACACGACTATTTTGTCACTTTGAATCGTGGTTGGTTGGCCCCTATCCTTTCCATATGGCATCGCACAGAGTATGTAGGCTCGTCGGAATGGTTCTTGGATCCTGACCCTTCTCCATCCAAGAGTATGTCCCTGGATTTGAACACAACTCTCTTACTAGTATCAAAATTCAAGTCAAATCTTCCACAACGATGTTTACTTCCAAGATTCAGTCTCTCTATTTGTGGGTCAGCCTGATCTGTCCTGTAATGTTGTTTGGCTTCACTTCATTGTGGAGGTTCCCTTGCCGGCGGAATGTTAAAAAAGCTATCCATTTTTCTTGCCACGTTGCATACGTTCATTTCGTAATATGGATCGAACATTTAGCCTACTATCGACTCTCTGTTTTCCTTTCTCTTGTCTATCCTCCTTTATTTATTTTTTTCTGTTTCCTCTATCACTATTTCTTTTAGTTTCTCACATCGCTCCCAGCTCAACTATTGATATTTTTAATTTCTATTTTTTCCATTATTTCAATTTATTTACTTTTAATTATTTATTTTATTAATAATAAAATCAATAAATACATTAAAATAATTAAATGTGTACATATATTTATATATCAAATTTGATAATTGCTTATAACTTTATATTATTAAATTATATTTAATTTCTATTGTACTCACCATTAAATGTTCTTAATAGCCGGTATCTATACTATTAATAAGTGGAAAAGGTATGTTATAACCATCTTTTGGTCTTTGGTCTAGCATTTAGAGCCCGTTTGAATGGGCTTTTTTTTTAGAGAAGAAACACTTAATTTTTGAAAAAGAGCACTTCAGAGAAAAAAAAAAGTTGTGTCTGGATTGTCTTTTTTTTTTCAAAAAAAAAGGTAGAAGCCAAAAAAAAGTCAAAAGGTACTTTTTTTCGAAAGCTACCAAAGTAATTTCAAATAAAAGTAACTTTTAAAATATTTTTAATTACTTCATCCAAATGCAGAATTGTTTGACTTAAAAAAAAAAAACAAAGCTTTACAATAAAAAACACTACTTGAGAAACACTTATTTTTTAAGCTCATACAAATGGACCCCTTAGTCTCTCTTCCTGCGTATTTTCTCTCTCTTTCTTCCATGTTTTGACTTTTAACTCTCTCTTTCTTATTTCTCTCCCATCTCTCCTTCTACGTTTTCTTTTCTATTTTTTATTAAACTTTATTTTTAGATTTATCTTTTTACTTATAATAAATTTATTTAATATATTAAAAATGAAAAAAATATGTAGTCCATGTAAAACTTTAAAGAAACTTTAGTTTTATAATACTAAAATGTAAATATGTAATTAAATTATATTTTATTTTAATTTCATATACCCATTGAGTGTGCCCAATCTACTAGTTCATAATTAATGACAATAGTCATGTGCCTCATTTCCAAGGTTCATTTTACAATAGCATCTGCTCCCAAAAAATGAAAAAACCATTTGAAATGTGGAATTAGAGTTCACTATTGTTTGTATAAAAAAATTGCCAACCCCGTGTCTTTGCCAAATTGACATTGCACTAATTTGATATGTTTGCTCAGAATTCGAAACCACTGAATTTGATGAGAAACTAGTGACTTCAAAGTGAGTTTATATTGAGTGCAGGCATATCAGTGTGCAATGAGCACGCAATATGAAGTCTTTTTTATATGAATTTTATAAATCGGGCCTCTGAATTCTAATCCGAAAAATGATTGCATTGGAGTAAATAAACACTACTCCAGAGGCTCTACCACTACAAGAAAAATGTATTTTTTGTGACAAGATATTTGTGAGGAGATTTGATTTTTATCACATAAACATACCATAATGTGAAGAATTATAACTTCGTCAAATTAAATTGTGTTTTTTTGAAACAAATTGAAGTTTGCTCACAATAACTAGGACTAATGTGAGGAAATATAATTTTCATCATAAAAAAGAATTTTTTTTTCCTCACAATAAATTAACATGGTGTTATAAAAAAAATTCCTCACAAAATATCAAATTAATATTTTTCCTAATTTCCTAAAGAAATTAAATGAATAAATGTTATAAAAGAATTCCTCAAAAAAATCAAATGAATATTTTTCATAATATCCAAAAAAAATGAAATGAATCAAAAGAAACCCCAAATAGTGATTCTACAATTTTGTTTGTAATTTTGACTTTGAGCTATGTATTTTTATAGTGGCTAAAAAATCAAAAATTAATAAATTTAAAAATAAAAAAATTAATAAAATTTGTTCACATAATATTATATATATATATATATATATATATATAGTCACACAAAATAATGATCATAGTAGTTAAACACTGGACAGGTAATATTCAGCATTCAACACGTACGTACATATTATAAATATTTTTCAAAAGTTACTGTGAAAAAATTGACTCAATAATATGAAAATGACTATTATACAATTTATTAGAAGTACGAGCATAATACAGATGTGAAAAATATTCGAGAGTAAATATATGACTTATTTTAATATTATTTTCACATAAATTATAGTTTTATAGGATAGGAACAAATCAACAAATATAATGAGAGGAATATTAAAATTAAAAGATATATAAAAATGGGACAAAATGAACTATTATAGTAAGTTGTTCATTATTAATATATTTTACACCTATATAGCTTTATAGAGCATACACTGAAAGAAAAAGAAAGAAAGGCAAATAACAAAAAGAAATCATAATATCATTGGTACACATCATGTCCATACTTTTAATATTAAATAGATCAATATATAAATTCAACACTCATTAGTTAATAAAATCATATACTAACATTTCTCCAAAAAATCCAATTTAATAGGTTCATAAGTACTCACACATATGAAAATGAAAATGGAAAAAAATAGAACGCAAGGGATCAACATAGCCCCTCAATTATTTAAAAAGTTGAGAGAGAGAGAGAGAGAGAGAGAGTAAAACATAAATACAAAACAAATATAGCATTTGAATAACAAAATAATGACAAAGAAAAAACACAAAAATTTAGAGCCATAGAGATTACTTAAAATGTACTTATTAAAACATGATTGTAGAAATCCAATATTGAAAATAGAATTTGGATGGAAAAATAAAAAAGTAAAAACAAAATTAAAACAAATTGTTATTTGAAGAATGACTACTTTTAGTGAAAATATTTTTCAAAAAATAAAGACCTTGATGGGAAAAAAAAATAAATGATGAATTTGATCAACTTAAAAAAGTGTACCAATCAAGATCCAACAAATCGCTTAATTTAAGTAGAAAGTATAAAATGAATATTCGAATAAAATAAAAATTCAAGCAAATAAATGGAGAATTTGAGTAATAAAGTAATAAAGTAATGACAACAGAAAAAAGTAGAAGGAGAAAATATATCAATAAAAGCTTGATTAGATAAATAAAACACTTAAACCAGGAATTGATTGAACCAAAGAAATCAAAGGATCTTAAGAAAAAAATAATCAAATGAACTTGAATATGAAGAATGAAAATTAAGTGAAAAATAAGAAACATATAAAAATATGGGTAAAAATAAAAATTAAGTGATGAGTGAGTAATCAATTTAGAGAGAAAGAAAAAGATTTAGCTAATAAATTAAACAGATCTTGTGACATCCCGATTTTTATAAGTGAAATAGATATAGTAACTATAATAATTATAATAAAAATCGATCAAAATATATACATATACATGTAAAACCAGTTATAATATACACACATATGTATGCTTAACCGACATTTAGCCCTAAAATATATATATTCAAAAAATGCTATCATTAAATATAATAGTAGGATGTTTTATTTATTCCATGTGTTAGGACACTTGTTCACATCATATACTAGATATGATATTATACACATGTTCATTTTATAGGTTGTGGGAGATTTGTCATTTTCATCCTCAAAACACATCATAAGAAACTTGTTTCTATTGTTTTAAGATAAGGTGATCTTTGATAAATGCATGATACTTGCTAGGACACTTAAGCATATCACTAGAAGGTTGGAAGGACACTTGTGCACTTAGTAGGATAATTTCATCATAACACTTTATCTTAATCCAAGGGCTATAATCTTGCCCTTAGCCTTTAAGTAAAAAATCAATGATCATGATTTAGCCTCAAACACATAATTAGATATGAAAGAGATAGGATTCTTGATACCTAAACCCTTATCAATATTTGATTTGTACACTTAGATGACCTAAAAACTTGCCACAACAATTGTCTTGAAAATGACTAAGGATTTGCTAATAAAATAATGGTTGTTTCTTGAGCAAACATCTATAAATGGGGGTCTCCACATTTTAGAAGTCGAACACACTCACATACTGTTCCAAACACACAGATAACCATACCCACGGTCTAGGCATAAGAAGGTGGTTATCAAGTTGATGTAGTCAATCCAATATCTTGGTGAGACACAACTAGTTAAGGTAGCAGCTTTATTTATCTTCATAAGTCATAGTTTTTACTTAGATTCATGTGTATTATGCTTCTAAGCATGTTGAATTGAGAATTTATTGTATGATATATTATGTGATATATGTGACTAAGTGCATTTGAACTACACACACATTAACCTTATGCTGCTAGGTAAAGCCTCATACTCAGCTGTTGTGTTGACGCCTCTTATGTATAGTTATGTCAAAGTTGCGCAATGGAGGCAGAGTGGGCCCTAATCGTATAGGAAGATCTTAGGGGAAAAGAGTAACTTGGTTATAAGTTGAGTAAAAGATTTGAGTGGCTCTATTGTAATAATTTTCATGTAGCAAGATGCGACTAATATGATTGGTATTATAACGATGTCTATTTTGATTCATTTATATTTGTGTATAAGTTTTTTACTGGACCCAAAACGTGGGGCGTCACAGATCCCATCGACCTATTTAGAAAACACATATGTAATCTAAAGCAGAATAAAGAAAGTATAACCAAAAAAAAATAGATTTAAAAATAGAAGCAAGAACAAAGAAAAGAAAATACAATAATATTGATATTATTTAAAAAATAAAAGATGATCACAAAAATTAAGTACCAATAAATCAATAAAAATAGTATAACAAAACAAAGCAAATCATAAAAGATCATTGAGGATGAAAAGTGAAGAACTTACAAATAAATTTCATGATTGAAGAAAGGAAACTCAACATATCTTCATCAATGTTCATCTGGGGGGGGGGGGCGCATTTGATCCTTTCATTGTGTTTCGAATTTATGGTTGGGATAAAAAACTTTCATCATTGTGTCAAATAATTAGGAAAATGTAAAATTAAGGAAAGAAAGAAATACAGAAAAGTGCATATTAAAGAAGAGTGAATAAAGTTAATAAAATTTGAATGATTTAGAGAATCAAGAAAATAATTAATTAGATTATTTTTGGAAGAAAATTGAAAAAGGAAATCCATAGTTAAAATTAAACAACAAGCAAAGTTGAATTATGAATTAAACATAATGCAGAATTTTAAAAATTGAGAATTGAGTCAAAATTGATTTTGTTTTAGTCATAGATCGCTCTCAAATATATAATAGTATAAATTTATATTCTCTTTAGGATGTCTTCTATTAATATTTTACTTTCTGTAGCTTTTTGTTAGTTTCTTTACTAATCATTTTTTTGCTAATCAATAATTAGTTTGAATAATAGTAAAATTTTATTAATATTTTTTTTGTTTTATAAACTTTAATATTATTATAGGAAATATATTATCTAATTTATTTTTTCTATTCTAGCATGTAAGTTTTCTAAGTATTATAAATGTTCTTAATAACTACGATGAGTAATTTAAATTGATAAGTAATAAAAATATTATTTAATTTCAAATTCAAATGTATTTTATATTTTTAATCAAATTTAAACATTTCACTTAACTTATATCA
The DNA here is from genome assembly GCA_026212405.1 of Petrea volubilis. NCBI lineage: Eukaryota > Viridiplantae > Streptophyta > Magnoliopsida > Lamiales > Verbenaceae > Petrea > Petrea volubilis. Next base: position 13,899,108 of record CM047877.1, read on the forward strand.
AGTAATTTAAAATCGTTAAGTAATATGGTAATGCACTTGTGATTCAACATCAAATTGTTAAATAATATACTTTTTTTTATAATTTAAAATTTTACTAAATGACTAATTAATTAATAATAAGGATGTCTAATTACTTGACATATAAAAAATAAATGTAGTGCTGATATTTATTGTGAAATTATGTTGCTACTTATTATATATTTAAATTGATTATTTCATTATATATAATAAAAGATATAGTTAACTATGTATATCTTGACATAAGGTCAAGTGTCCTAAATGGTAAAGGCCGAATGGAGAATTACTAAGATGACACACATGAAGAAATGTAGCAAGTATTGGATTTGCATGTGCGAAGGCATGATAAATCGCCAAGTAATTGGCTATGTGGCTATTTGAGGAATTTTGCACCTTTTGCACGGAAGATGCAAATTTTGGGGTTAAAAGAAAAGACAATAAAAAAAGTAATAATAAAGGCCTCTTCCCATCATCGGACGTTTTTGTTAAATAACCTTTTCAAGTTTTCTTTTTAATTAAATAGCCCTCAAGTTTTAATCTTTTGGTAGATAGCATTTTTGTTTATTAACTCTAATTAAATGAGATTTGGATAAATAATGATCTAACTTTTAGACGTTATATTTTAACCCCTAAAATCAAGAATATTGCAACTTGAACCAAATTATTCCTACAATCAAAACCCTCTTCTCATTTCTTTGACAACCTGCGGTTTCTTTGGGTAGTTTTTTTTCCTCCACTTTGTAGTCGAATGAAAATCGAGTTGTGTTGATATATTGATAGAATATTTTGTTATATAACCTTGAAGGTATTCATTGCAAGAGGAAGACAAATTGTACAAGAGTTTCTTCACAAAAAGACATAACTACTCAAGGTAAAAACCCATTTTTGTGATTTTTATACTAGATTTGAGTACTACATTCTATACAGAGCAGCATTAATGTGTCATTTCATAATGGGTTTTGGAAATAACCATTAATTCAACAGTTGGGTTGGTGGGTTTTTGAGAACCCATCATTAATGGCGATCCCGTGCATAGTAAAGTGAAACAGTTAAAACCTATCTTTTAATCGCTTGATTGACCAGATGATATCGATAAAGTGATCTTTTTGTGATCGATTAATCGATCATATCATATCGATTAAGAGATCTTTTGTTGCATGTGATCGCTTGATCGACCATGTGATATCGATTAGGCGATCTTGTGTAAATGGTCGATCGCTTGATCGACCATTTAATATCAATTAATCGATCCATTGGTGAGAGAGTACTCGACAATACATTGTCGATTAATCAATCTTTTGTTGTCTGTCGATCGATTAATCGACCATATTATATCGATTATTCGATCTTTTGTTGTTTGTCGATCGATTATTATTATTATTATTATTTTTTTGGTGCTCGTGATAATTTTACATTTCTGTTATCTTATAATATAGGTATATAGGCCGCCGCAATTATGCCGGAAGAATTTGTTATAGGTGTTGAATATGGCGAGTAGGCAGAAGAAGAGGCTTGTTGGAAGTGGGCAGGGAAATGCAAAATAACGAGACCACTTGTTGTTACTAAATAAATTTCTTGCAATAGCTTGATTGATAAAATTATTGAGAAGGGGCAACTAAGTTGTTCACGGGCTGATGTTAATGTGAAGTATACGATAACAAAGGCACCTCCTCCACCACACATAATACATCCAGCTAAAACAAAGTCAGACGATGATTTGAAGGTATACTTTACTGATATTGATGGTGAGGGTTGGAGACCAATTCTAAAAGTGTCTATGTTCAAGTCGCAGATTGATGGTTTCAACTTTTACAATGATGACAATTATTTGAACAATGAAAATCCAATATTTTGTTATACATCAATTGGTGATAATGACAATGTGGAGGAGCAATACACAGAGGAACTTCCTCACAATGACATTATGGTCCACGAAGATGTCACTATAAATCAAGAATTACATGAAGTGGATTTTGATGTCGCAGAATAAACCATTTTTAGAGAACATGTTTCGGATAGAATGGGAAAGAGCGTGGTAGGAAGTCAATCACGGCATGCGTTTGACGATAAGTCTGAGTTCACGTAGGGTGTTTGTTTAATAACAAAGCTGAAGTAGTGAGAAAAATTCACCTCATTGCTAGTGAAAGCAAAGTTTGAGTATTCTGTCAAAAGATCAAACAAATCATTATATGTTGTAGCATGTGTGAGCCCAATATGCAAGTGGTGGATTCATTGTTGTAAGTATATGAATTTGGATAAATTTATTGTCAAGAAATATATTAGTGAGCACACATGTGGGTTGGATCATATATCAAGCCAACATCGCCAAGCATCAACCAATCTCATAGGAGAATGCGTCAAGGAACAGTTTGTCAAACGGAAAGGACTCTCACCTAGTGGAGTGAAGACTTATGTAGAAAAAAAATTAGGGTGTGCCGTGAGTTATTGAAAATATTGGAGGGGGCAGCAACTTGCAAAGAATTTTGTAAGGGGAACAGTAGAGCATGGGTATGCAGTTCTTGAGGCTTATCGTTACATGTTGGAGTCAGGAAATACTTTTTTGTAGCCTTTGCCCAATGCATATGTGGTTTTTCATTTATGAGAAAGGTAATAGCTGTTGATGGATGCACTCTAAAAGGAAAGTATGGCTATACATTGTTAGTGGCCACTACACAAGATAGTGAGAAGCATATTTATCCCATTACACAGGCTGTGGTTAACTCTGAGAATGACCGTTCGTGGGAGTGGTTTTTCAAAAATCTAATAGATATAATTCCTGATAGTCATGAGATATGCATAATATCCAATAGACACGGCTCTATCAAGAAGGCTATGAAATGTGTTTATCCTTTAACACATCATGGGTATCGCATGAAACACATTGCTGAGAACTTGAAGGAAAAGTTTAGGTGCCGTGATGTCCTTAATCTATATTACTTGGCAGCTAAATCTTACACAGTTGATGAGTTCCAACAACATTTCAACCAAATACGCCAACTTAAAAGTAAAGTGGTTGACTACCTTGAGAACGATATTGGCTTCGAGCGTTAGAGTAGAGCTTATTTTTCTCGTAACAGGTATAATATTATGACGACTAACATTGCGGAGTCTATCAACTCAAGACTTCTAATCGAAAGGGAATTGCCAACTAATGCTCTTTTTGACACAGTCCAACAAATCTTGTCAGAGTGATTTTGTGAGCGTCTTACGGAGATGGTTAAATGCAATACACGATTGGTTCCATCAAAAGAAACTGAACTTCGTGATAGTTTGGAAAACTAAGCATCTCTTGTTTGACGACCCCGAAAATCCTTTATTATTATTATTATTAGTATTATTGTTATTATTATGATTATTATTATCATTAGCGGTTACATACATGCGTGCATGGTTAATTACAAAACGTACAAGGTACATTACATAACATAAGGGTACAACCAAAAGGAGAGTATCGACTTGCTAGTTCTACTATATCTACATAGCAAAAGCAAAAACCACCAACTACAAGTACGCAGCGGAAATCCTACATCTTCCTTCCTGGTAAAATGCTTCGAAAGGTTCCTCCTCCTCATCATCATAAAGGCTAGCTTCGAAAGCATCTAAAGCATTATATAACACGAAATCCACATACGTTGAGTAGAAACATTTCTTTATACACATAAGGTGCTCGGGTGTCAAGTGCACATTAGTTACTCATAGGACATATATAGTTTCACACTTTCTACCTTTTGTCACCTGACAGTGACCCTTATAACTACCCGGGCTGAAATAACAACCAGCACATTTCTCCCACCAGCCTTATTCTCCAATGGTCGTATCCCGGGCATACGCCTAGTATTGTCCTACGATCCTCTCTCTTGAGTAGATCCCTCCGTCTACCCAAGGGGGGATTAGGAGATGGAAGGGTTTTGAACTCTTCCGGCTACTCAATAGTATGTCCCGGCGGAACACCCCCCAGACCATTCCAGCACATATGGGCCCATTCACACAATTGCAAAGTATTCACACAAGCACAAAATCTTTGGAAGTTTATATTATAGTTTAGTAAAGTAAGCTCCACCCTTATAAATGAAAGCTTTTATGTTTGCTTATTAAGCATACTTACTTAAAAATGTTAAATAGGTATAAATATAATAGCAAAAGTATACTTAGAAGATGATGCTTATTATAAACATATGGATAAAATATAATGAATATAAAGATATAGATTAAAATATAACTAGTACAAATATATAGATAGACAAAATATAAGATATATAAATATATGAATACTACATATATACCTATATAAAATATAGATAAGTATATATATAGATATGATAAGAATTATCTACATATACATATAAAACTAATAAAATGAATATAAGTATATATATACATATACGTAACATTTATATATATATATAAAAGTAGTTTATAACATATACCTATACGTACATATAACTATATATATAATTAGGCTATCATTAACATATAATGAAATTATTTAAATGAATATATAATGACATGTTAAATATTTATATATATATAATCATCTAATCACTTACTAAAACCTTGAATAGGTTTATATATATATATATATATATGTAAGGACTAAAGTAGGCATAAATCTATAGTATAAAGAATAATAAAAGTTCTATTTATCAAATAATAGATATGTGGAGCTTTCTTTACTAAGACTTTCAAGAACAACATAGGATATTCCCTTAATAGCTCAAATAAAGTATCATGGTCTCATACTACTTCATATAAAGCATAGAACTCACATAATAGCTCAAATAAACATAAGAATTTCATATTATTACAAAAAGGGCACAATAATCACATAGTTTTTCCAAGAAAGCATAGTAAACACATAGTACTCCAAATAAGCATATTAATCACATAATATCTTCAAGATCATGCTCACAAGTCTATCCATCCTTCAACTTCCTCCCAACAAGAGTTATAATATGAAAAATTAACCATAAAGCTTTAAAGTAATATGAATATGTCAAAATAACTAAAACCCTCAACTTGGAGGCATGTTTGGCAAAAGCTCTCACTCGAGGCCATTCAAGCTTGATCTTTTACATTGCTTGGGCACAAGAGTATGGAAGCTTGCCTATTCTTCACAAGAAAGAAGAATAAAACCTCTACTTAAGACATAAAGAAGTGTTCCTACCTTAGTTTCTTCAAAGAAGTGTAGTAGTTTGGAGAGAGTGTAGTGTTTGGAGGAAAAATGAAAGAGAGAGTGAGGGTGGCAGCAAGGGGCACGGTTTTGGGGCTGTAAAATGGCTGAAAAATGAGGATTGTGAGTGTGTAAGGTCTTGTGTATTGATCTTCCAAGTATTAGAGGCAAAGATCTACATATTATATTCATCTAAATACCTCTTCCATACATTTATACATGGTTGTATATACATACACCTCACTTTACTAACTACCATGTATATGTATGTGGGTATGTGTGTGTGTATATGTAGCTATGTATATCACCACTAATATATATTTATATATGTATATGAGGCTAAGTTTCAAGAGTGTATTAGTAGAGATATTTTGATAAAATATAGAATAAAATCAACTAAAATCAAACAAAACCTATAAAATCTGAAAAATCTTATTTATTAAGTATTTTTATTATTTATTTCTCAGCAAAACCGAAATTTGGGGTTGGAGAAGTGAAAAGACCAAAATACCCCTTGTTTTGCCCTTTTTTGGAAAATCGCCCAAAAATAGAAATAAAATTCTAAAAATTCCAAAATTAATTTTTATAAGTCAAATAAAATCTAAAATATTTATTTATATTATTATTTTTATTTTTTGATAATAATTAAGCATTTTAAAAATTAGATTTCAAATTAAGAACTTAAAGACAATGTTTTTTGAAAACTACTAAAATTTCTCGAAAAATAGGTAAAAGTTGAAAATAATTTATTAAATAATTCTGGGAGTTTAGAAAGAGTAAATGTAGAAAATTTTAAGAATATTTGGAATTTATAATATTTTCTAAAAATTTATGCAGTAAATGCGCATTTGTTCGAAAATAAAAAAATAATAGTTTTGAAGAATAATTTCTATAAAACAATACTTCACAAAATAGTTCTAAAAGAAAATTATTCATCAAAATAATGGACACCCAATGTATAATATAAAATATTTAAATAAAGAATTTTACTGGGTCGTTACATCTTGATGTTGTACAACTCAACGTGCATGAGTACCATGTGCGTGGCTACGGTCCGAATGTTGTTGTTGATTTTAACAATAATCGATGCGGTTGTAAAGTATTTGATATTGATAGTGTCCCATGCCCCCATGCCATAGTTGCTTGATTTTGGTATGAGATTGTACTCAACCTGCTCTTTTGCATATAGGGCTGATGAGTTCTTGCATGCTTATGTGGAAACAATCTATCCTATTCCTTCGGAAGATCTGTGGGTGGTTCCTGAATCGATAAAAGATATTATCATTGAACCTCCTCATGGGAATCTATCAAAAGGCAGGAAAAGAGTCAAGAGGATCCCAACTGCTTGTGAGGTTTGTCAGAAGAAGAACAAGTGCGGACGATGCAAGAAGCTAGGTCACAAGAAAGGAACCTGCAAAGAAACAATTGAAAATAACTGAAAAGTGTGGATGTTAGCATTTGTAATTTATGATCAAGTTTATGCCTGTAAATATCACGACTTTTAATAAAGGGAATTTCAAGTTGATCATCAATCTTTTTGATTCAAATTCTTGTATATATATCATTACACTTCAAATAGGGACAGTCGCACAAGAAAGGCAAAAAAAAAAAAAAAATCCATCCATCGACATGACATTAATAATCAATCAATCGATATAGTAATCGATCAATAGACAAAAACTATCGATTGATCGATATCACCACAACTTGTATTCTGACCAATCTCATAAGCCCAAGCCTTAAAAGCAAAGAAAAGAAATAAAAATTGATCAGTCGACATGGAATATCGAGCAATCGACATAATCTATCGATCAATCGACAAAAACTACCAATTGATCAATATCACCACAACTTGTATTCTGATCAATCTCATCCGACCAATCGAAAAAAATCTCTTAATCGACATGAAAATCAGTCAATCGACTAGATAGGTCGATCAATCGAAACATGATAATCGATCGATCGACCAATCTCATATAATATATGTACAGTGTACATATCTAATATATTGCTATATGTACAATGTACTTGACGTATAATATATATATATATATATATATCTAATCATATATATAATCATGTTCCATACTCAACATATACATAATACATATAAATTTAATCATATATATAATCATGTTCCATACTTGACATATACATTGTACATATATATCTAATCATATATATAATCATGTTCCATACTTGACGTATACATAATACATCTATATCTAATCATATGTATAATATGACATATATCTACTATAAATATCTAATCATACTATAAATATATATATATATATATCTATCTAGTATGACATGTATATACAATTGCTATATATAAACAATATTCCAAGTCTTGTTATGATCGCTTGATCGATTGTATTGATCTCTTGCTCGATTATTGGTTTTTTCCACAATATTCTAAGTCTTGTTGTGATCGCTTGATCAATTATATTGATCTCTTGCTCGATTACTTGTTTTTTCCACAATATTCTAAGTCTTGTTGTGATCGCTTGGTCGATTATATTGATCGATTACTAGTTTGTTCCACAATATTCCAAGTCTAGTTGTGATCGCTTGATCAATTATATTGATCTCTTGCTCGATTACTTGTTTTTTCCACAATATTCTAAGTCTTGTTGTGATCGCTTGGTCGATTATATTGATCGATTACTAGTTTGTTCCACAATATTCCAAGTCTAGTTGTGATCGCTTGATCGATTGTATTAATCGCTTGCTCGATTACTGGTTTTTTTCACAATATTCTTGTTGTGATCGCTTGATCGATTATATTGATCTCTTGCTCGATTACTTATTTTTTCCATATTATTCTAAGTTTTGTTGTGATTGCTTGATCGACTATGTTGATCGATTGATCGATTACTAGTTTGTTCCATAATACTCCAAGTCTAGTTGTGATCGCTCGATCGATTGTATTGATCACTTGCTCGATTACTGGTTTTTCCCACAATATTCTAAATCTTTTTGATATCGCTTGATCGATTATTATGATAGATCAAAAAATAAGAACAATTTACACATCGCTTGCTCAATTATATGATCGATCAAAAAATAAGAACAATTTACATAACTTAGCTTAAGTTACACAACTCAAAAAATAATAACAATTTACACAGCTTAGCTTAAGTTACACAACTCAAAAATTAATAACAATTTACACAGCTTAAAATTGCAGGGTTTCAAGTTGGGATAAGTGGATCCATTTTTCCTGAGAAAATCTCAGTAGCTAACCGTTGTCGGAACTCAATGATGTTTTTGTCGTTCAACTTGCCCATCGGGGTGCCAGTCAAGTGAAATTCGATAAACTTCAGTAAATACATCCCACAGTCCCCACTGCAAAAAATATGAAGCACATACATAAAAAAAAAAAAAGAAGAGGAAAGTGAATACATAACATAAGAAAGAAAATACATACATTCGTGCTTTAAATGGACATTTGTCGAGATAGTAGCTCCATTTTTGCTCAAGCAGCTTGCCCATTGTCTCAAAGTGACCCGTCGCTTTCAAGACCTTGGGGAATAATAAACAAGCTGGTGCCAGCAATTTCTTAAGCTTCGTCCCCCGACAAATTTTGTTGTTGCAATCTAGAACATGCACTTCCCCCTTATCTAAAAACCACGCAAACTGCAATCCAATGCTAGTTCTGTATATTCAAAACTCCATACACTTTCTTGAATCTCCACCATGGCTCCGCATATTTTAGTTCATTGCCATTTGCATAATCTAATAATTTCGGGCTAATATGCATTAGTTCAATTGCATTATTGAAAGTCTCATTGTCGGTGTACCCACAGCTATCAACTTTCGAAGTGTCCATTCCAACAATAACCCGTTCATAAGAAAAATGTAGCTACTGCATAAACTGACAATTGACAAAAGTTACTTGTTGATCATAGAAATTCGGATAATTTCTCTGTCTAATCCTCATTAGACATAGAGCTTCATCGATATGCTGGGCCAAAATAAAAAATATGTCAGAAAATTTAATAAGCGAAATAATTAAACCATAATTTTTTAAAATTATATCCTGTATCACTCAAAATATCGATCAATCAACATTAAAAATCAATAAATCGATAACTGTATCGATCAATCGACAAAAAAACATCGATCAATCGATAAAGGTATCGATTAATCAATGGTTAAACATCAATCAATCGATACAGGTATCGATCAATCGACGGTAAAAACATCAATCAATCGATAATTGTATCGATTGATCAACAGTATACATCGATCAATCGACACAAACTGTAACGATCGATCGACAGAAAATATCAATCAATCGACACAAACCATTATTTTTGAAACTTATATTCATAAAATATCAATCAATCGACAAGAAACATCGATCAATTGATATAAGTATCGACCAATCGACATTAATAATCGATCAATCGATAATTGTATCGACAAAAAACTTACGTCTGATTCGAGCCATTGTCCTTCACCCAATAACGTGTAGAAAAATGGCTTGCCCAATATTCCCATTTTACCATAAACCTTTTTGTCATCTGGGCCTGATTCATACCACTCCAAAAAGGCAGATAACTTTTTTGAATCAAATGGCATAAATAAATTAGGCTTGGATGGTTGTGTAGCCACATCTCCCACTTTCGCTTTTCTTTCCTTGCCCACCCTCTTAAGTGAACGCAGACTTTGTGTATTTGCTTTTCTGTTTCGCTCTCTCCGGTCTCTTGTCCACCAATGCATAAAGCAAGTCAATCCTTTTATCTGTCTTGTCCATTCGTTCCGACAGAAAATTTTTCAACCCGAGAAGTCCATCATTAATGCTTTTCAATTGTTTAATAATTTCATCGTGATGAGTACACAATGATAATAGAGACGCCCTCACTTCCTTGGGTTGGGCAGAAGTGACTTGCTCATTGATGCATTTCAGTTGTTCCATGATTTCATCGTGATGCGCACACGATGATGGTGGACGAATGTCTACTTCCTCAAAGAGGCAGGCTTAGTTTGGGGGCAGGAGTTTGATGCAGGCTTGGTTTTAGGGAGGGAGGTGGGGTTTGTGCGTCTGTTGCTTCCTCATGATGCTAGAAATATGGTGCCCCTTCTACATCAGCACCCTCCCGTTTGAACTCAATCACGTCAGTATCATGGTAAAAAGGAGACCTCAACTCTATAATCCCTTCCAAGTCTCGAGTGAGTTGATCAATTATATCATCAGAAATCTCTTACAAATCATCAAATGATCTCATGTAAGGCTCTCTCAACTCCCTCTTTGTTGGGTATAGGAAGGGATGCACGACCACCTTAAATTTAAATTTACACATATTAAGTTATGCATATCGACTCAATCACTAAAAAAATATTGATATTAAATTTCATATTTTTTAGAGGTACCTCGTTGCTCTTTTCAATTGCCTCTTCAATCATCTCAAAAGCCAATTTTTCAGATTTACTCGAATGCCACCTCACAATTCTGGGAAGTAGCAACAACGGATCATCCTCTGTTGGAACCATAGATAACCCGAATTTCTCAAAAGCAGGGACAACCTCATAAGCCCAAGCCAAAATGCAAAAAAATAAATCGATCAATTGATATGTATCGATCAATTAAGAAAAATCCTACAGATTTTCTACAACATCGACCAATCGACAAGATTAATCGATCAATCGATAACATGTATCGATCGATTGACAAAATCACAGTCGATCAATCGACACCATGTATCGCTCGATCGACAAACACAATTGACCAATCGATCCATGTATCGATTAATCGACAGAAAAATCGATTAATCGATACATGTATCGATCAATCGACTATATTAATCGCTCAATCAACACAAGCCATAATTTTTGAAAACTACTCATAAAAATCGATCAATCGACAACAAACATCAATCAATCGATATATTTATCGATCAATCGATAACTGGATCGATCAATCGACAATAGTAATCAATCGATCGATATATGTATAGAAATAAGTTCTTTTCAAGGTAAGCTTACATGTAAAGTCCAAGGAAATCCAACAATATTGTAAGATTCAGTTTTTGTGAAGTCTTCTCCTTTTTCAACCCATTGGAAATATTTTTTCTTTCGTTCTCTTGTCCCAAGTGACTCCAATGTCATCACAAAAGACTCCCTTTCCCATGGATAAGAATTGAAAAATTCCAAATTGTTGACAAATAGCAGAAGGTCTTCGTTCACATTTTTATGGTCATCCTTCGCCAAAATGAAAGTATGAACAAACCATACAAGACATATTTTGAACTTCTCTTCTGCCGAAAATGTTTTCTTTTTCATATAATCATCCAAGTCTGGAATTTTTACAGATTGTTTCTTCTTACCCATAAACTTCTGCAAGAAATTTTGGCTTTTGTCGTCGTTTCTCATCCTCTCCAGTTCATCATTGGGAGGGAGCGGACCACAATTTAGTCCAGTAACTACGGCAAACTCTATCATGCCAAAACGAATGGGTTTGTTGTCAATGGCAAACCATAGCTCCCATTTCTTCTTGCACTAAATCTGACAGAGCATAAGGTAATGACAAAGTTACCTGAAAAATGACCAGAAATTTGTCATACATAATAAGTGACCAAAGTAAGTTTCAAAGAATCTCGACAACATATTCTCTCCTAAACCCATAAAAACTTCCTCCATTTTACGAAGTTTAGCAACCGAGGATCTCATAGTCACCCTCACAGGAAAGTATTTGATATCATCCAAAATTGTCCGGAGCTGGGAACTATTAAAACAGATACACCGCAGACAAGAGGGAATGGATAGCTCATCAACTGGACCATTCTCTTCATCTTCATTTTCCTATGTTCAAACAAAACACCAAACTCTTTTAAATTGAAAGCAATATAGAAAAATTAGTTGAAAGAGTTAATAGTGCAAAACCCTAAACTCTAAATCGATAAGGACAATCGCTTAATCGACATTAAAATCGATCAATCGATATGCAAATCGCTTTGTCGACATAAAAAATTGCTCAATCGACATGTAAATCCCTCAATCGATAGTGACAATCGACCAACGGTTACGGTTGAAGTTGAACATTAATTCTTCACGTGCAAATAATAGATTAATGTAACTGTTCTTCCTGTGGGGCAACCTCGATTTCCTCATTAACCTATGGCTTGTTTACCAATGGCTCTTGCTTGTGGTACAACATTGATTTGTTGATCTTCTTGTACTTCCATTTTTGTGGAGCAGGTCTTGTAGTTCAAGGGTTATCGTGATTATATTTTTCTAGGGTTTTTATCGTGATTGTTAAGTTCTAGAATGAATTTTGAAGAAGGATTCCAACTTCAAGGAAGAAAAGAGATGAGAAGAAGAATGGAGGAAGGTAAAGCTTTGCTGATAAGGAACTAAGAAAGTGTTCTGCTCGTGAGTCTTTTCAGGTTGACAAGTGAGACCCATATATATCATGATCGATCAATCGATATCTGATGATCGATGAAGCGATTTACAATGATCTATCAAACGACATACAATGATCGATGAAGCGATTTACAATGATCTATCAAACGACATACAATGATCGATCAAGCGACATACAATAATCGATTAATTGACATTTTGTGATCTATTACGCGATATGTATGATGATCGATTAAGCGACATTTTATGATCGATTAAACGACATGTTATGATCTATTAAGCGATTATGTTAATCGATTAAGCGACACTTACAAACGATCGCTTGATCGATATCGTATAAATTATAAAATTATGTATTTATAATTCGAACCCCGTCCAATCCTAAACTTTTTAGTTTTATTTTATTGATTTTTAAATTATGTAATATTGGATATTTAACTTTAAAAAAAATAAATAAATTGAGAGCTATTAAATTAAAAAAAATTGAAATTTCGGATGTACAAATTTTCTTTCCCATCATCACCAGACCCCCGTTCTCTCTCTGTCTCTCACATACACACACACATTGTACAATATCTCTCTGTCTCTCTCAATTCAAAAACAAAACAAAATGACGTATATATGTACATATACACACTTATATACATCAAAACACCCCCATTTCGTATTTTGGCCATAATTTCCTCAATTCTTAACCAAATTAGATGAATAAATATGGAATATTGACATAATCGACGAGAGGAATCCATTGATAGGTAGATTGACATGGTGTTGGTGCCCAGGGTTGAAGCTCCGACGACAGTGGTGGCGGGTTTTGAAAGTTTTCGGGCGATATTGGGTGGTTTGGGTTGAAGTTCGGCTGAAAATGACGGGTTCATCAAGATGAAGCTATTGGTGGCTTTGACATTGGGAGAAGTTCACTGGTCGCAGGCAGATTGATGGTCGCCGGCGGTGAGGCGACGGGTAGTGGCGGTTTTGATGAATTGGGGTGCATTCGGCCGGGGCGTGGACAAAAATCGATAGGCTCGTGATGATAGTATCGCTTGTGGCCTCAATTTGGAAAAATCTCCGACGGTGGTGGTGTCGTGGTGGTTTATGATGATTAAAAGTGAAATTAAATCATGAGTGTTGGCTAAATCATGAAATTGGTTTGGGGATTGAGCTTGTAGGGCCGAGTTTCATCGGACAGTAGCTACGGAGATTTTCCAGCGCGACGCAGTGTCTCCGACGACAGTGACGGTGGTGGCCGGCGATTGTTGTGTGAGAAAGAAGATGACATGAAAATTTGGGTTCGGCTTCAAGTTTGGGTCTTCTTAGAAATGGACAAATCCTTGAACTTGGGCTTGTATTAATTAATTAGTTGGACTTTATGTTTTTGGGCTATATTGAAGTTAGGCCTTACACTTGGACTTGGACTTTAAGTTGTACCACCTTTCTAATTTAATTGGGTATGTAGGGAAATATGTGTTTGGTAACAATCTGGACATGTGCTTTGATTTAACTAAGACTGCTTATTTGGGCCTATTAATCTAGATATGCTAATTATAATCGTTGGGCAGATTCAATTGATAGTGGCTGTTAATCGGTGAAGTTGGGCTTGTGTAGGGGTGGACGAAAATCGGGTACCCGAACTTGCTACCCAAAAAGTTTCAGGTACTCAAAATCCGATTTTTTTTTGGTATGTGTGTTTTGTTGGAGAACATGGATTTTTATGTTTTATTTTTATCCTGTGCCAACAAACTAAGAACATTGAAGTTATGTATGAACCTTGAAAAACTAATAAAAAAAAGAAAAAGCTCACAATTGTTGTTTATATTTCACTACCCAGAAGATCACATAGCTTGCCATCATATATACACATCACCACGTAACAAAGAGAGAGAGAGAGAGTGAGAGAGAGAGAAACTACAGTACAATGAAATTAATTGAACTACGTGGAACAAAAAGGCTTAATTTCAAGAACCCACAAGCAAAAACAGAGTTTTGACCAAAAAAAAAAAAAACAAGCAAAAACAGAGTACCTTGATCACATAGCTTGCCTTCATATTCATACATCAACGAGTAACACACACACACACACACAGAAACCACAGTACGACAAAATTAATTCAAATATATAGAACAAAAAGGGTTAATTTCAAGAGCCCACAAGAAAAAACCCACAAAAATTCAAACCCATATTTTCACAAATAACCACCAAAACAAAAAAGGAAAAAAAAATATTAACCTGCCAAGAACAAGGTGAGGGTCCTGAAATGGTACACTTCTGGCTAGGTGGTCATTGGTCAGAGATGTGGTAGTGGCGGAGGCCAACAATTAGTTGGTGATCGACAACGCAGGCTCTTCTTGGACTTGAAAACTTCGGGCCCATGCCAAGTTTTCTTGTGATTGGTGGTGGTGGACGGCCAGCTTGGTGGTCGACGACATGAAGGCCAGGACTCATGAGGGCCGGCGATTGGCGTCGGAGTCTTGAGAGTTAAGATGATGGTCGGTGGGTGATCTGATGAAACGAAGAAGAAGGCTAGAAGGAACCCGACCAAGTTTTCTAATTGAGTATCAAAAGTCAGAACTAAAAATTAGGTATTAAGAAAATTGGGTATGAATTTTGGGGATTTTTACTTACAATCGGGTACCCGAAGCATAATTGGGGTTATTTTTGCAGACCCGAAAATAAACTATGTGGTTGGATACCCGACCCGAACTAAAAAATAAAATAAAAAAAAAGAACCCGACCCAATCGGGTTTGCGTAGCCCGACCCGAACGCCCACCCCTACTTGTAAGTAAGAATTTGTTGGCCAAGCCCAAATATGGGTATGAATATAATTATATAAAATGGGCCTATTTAGTTACGAGTTTGGTGTTTTAAATTGGGCTTAGTAAGTGATGTATATAATTGGGTCTGCTTTAGTTAAAAAGTTGGGTTGTTAATGGACTACTTTTAGTAAAGAATTTCTGGGATCTAGTTAGATATAATAAAAAGGAAGAAGCGAAGTAGGGTTGATTAATTGGACCAATTATATATTGGAAAGCGTAAGATGAATTTCACGGACGAATACAATGGAATTATTTATTTAAGTTACAAGTTTGCAATAGGACTACGTATGAAGTAGTAGATAAACATTTAGTGGATTTTGTGTTCATAACTCGGACCGAATAATGTGACTATGGGAAATAATTGATTTTCAAAGAGCCCATCAAATGGTTTAATTTTGGGTTGACATCGACTATTGGAAATAATGAGTTGGCCCATTTGGTCCAAGGACAATTACAACATAGTCAAGATGGGGTAAAAGTATTCAGGATTTATTGGATATTGAATTTACCATAAGGCAAAATAATAGGCGGCAAGAGATATAAGTTGGTAGAACTAGATACAATGTTCTGATGTAGATAATTTCCCAACTTATTAGGTGATGAGTTCAAATAGTTCAGAGCATTGTAATATCATTGTAAGCTTGAACCACAAGTGAGGGTTATATTGTCCTCATTGGGGAGTGGAACATATATGTAGTATATATTTGTTTGTTGTGTGCATTGCGCTCCTGTTTGATATTGATTTAATGTGTTTTCGAAATAAATCTTTTCATAAATGCTTTTGATCTAAACTAAGTGATTACAAAATGATTGATTGATCTCTTGTCTTGTTTTGCAAATTTTTTTCCTATTGCGTTCGGGATTGATACCCAAGGCTTCCACGGGGAAGTATTGTCACACATAGGGCAGTACATGAGGTGGCCATGGGGCAGTCCATTGTTCACGTATTGATTGATTGTTTGGGTTTGGCCACTCCCGGAGCCGGATGAATATGGCAGGGTTTAAATATTTTATTGTGTTTTAAGGAGCAATAAGGTTGGGATCTTTTAGGACCCAATTATCGATATTCTGTATGTACTTATTTGACATGCAATTAAAGTGAACCCTAAGAATTGATTCGTTATCGTGGTATTGGAACTGATTGATTGCTCCAACTTCTATATTGTTACACTCTATCTAAAAAGCTTTGAATTGTTCGCAATTGAAACTGAATTTTGGAAAGTGCTCTATTTGGAAAACTACTAGTATTGATTTTCTGAAAATGCTGCGTGGTGTTGTTGTGAACTAACTTTTTTGAACTATTGAATTTATTAAAAAATTCTACAAGCCTCTCTATATAATAAATATTTGCATTAATGACTTAATTTGTATTTTACTATATACCTTACTGAGTCATTCGAACTCACCCCACTGCTTTTCGTTCTACACCTTTATTATAATTGGCTAAAGACTTAGACTTTAAATAACACCACGATTTGGGCTAATATTTAGATGTTGTGGACGCATGTAGTGATAAAGGCTCACAGAGGAGGAACTTCGAATTAAGGTCAATTTGACCGGTGTGACATTAGGTTAGAATATATCGTAGAATAGTAGTTGCTATTATTGGATTTCTATTGGGATTATGGTTGTATAAAATACGTGATTGGTGTAGTTAGATTAAGGGGTGATATTCATCTTTGAGAAAAATTGTTGCTCTAGTTGTATTATTTTGAGATTTTGGTTTTAGTTCGATTGGTGCCCGACTTGGGGTGGTCTGCTCCAGACTGGGCCGCCACCGGTGGTATCAAAGCCTGGATTACTACCCGAGCTATGATTGGATAGGATTCTCGGAATGTGGATATGAGGTTAGTGGAGATTAGGGATTGATCTAAGAAATGATTTAGGATTGAATTTTGGGATAATGCTCCGTATCAAGTTGTGATGGGATATGATTACGTGGTTGACCAGATTGTGTCACATTACTTCTGAAATATTGGGCATATGAATCTTTCAATCTTAGATGGAAGGTGTTTAAAATATGGGTTAAAGTTATGACCAAACTGAGGAATTTTTTTTTTCTGAAGTTGGATTATTGAAGAAGTTTGGATATAGGATCTTGGAGTTTGGTCCGAATCTGACAGATGAGACCCAAGATTGTTTGGCAGATTTATGAGTGTTTAACACACAGTGATAGTGGAATCACTAGGGGTCTTTTGCAGCACAATCTAAAGGCAATGTTCCGAAAATCGGACCGGACACTGAACCGGCGGCCTTACTGGTCACCGGTTCGATCGGTTCGACCACCGGTTCAACCGGTGTGACGTCATAAATATGTAATAATTATTAAATTAATTTTTTATATAAAAAATTCATAAATATATAAAAAAATTTAGAGAAAATTTAATAATAATAATAAAATCAAACAAGAAATTTACCTTACTATTTAATAAAAATTCAATTCCATTAAAATTATTAACATTCAAACATTCAAGTATATTTACAATGAAACAATAATTACATAATATATATATATATATATTCAAATAAGCCAATAATATAATTTTATTATACAAAATAAATTACAATAATTCAAACATTCTTTTCTCTCTCTCTCTCTCTCTCTTTCTCTCTTTTCGAGAATCTCCTCCTCTCTTTTCTTTTTTCTCCTCTCTCTCTCTGATTCTCTCTTTTTTGTTCTCTTTCTCTATTCTTTTTTCCAGATTTCTGCTTCTCTCTCTCTCTCTCTTTCCAGATATTTGCTTCTCTCTCTCTCTCGATCTCTCACCTTCTTCTCAATCCCATTTTCTCAATCCTTGTTGCAGACGACGGCGGCGAGGCGAGGCGCTGCGGCGGGCGGAGGCGTTGCGCGGTGGAGAGGCGAGGCGACGACCGAAGGCGCTGCGCGGTGGAGAGGCAAGGCGACGGGCGGAGGCGCTGCGCGGCGAAGAGGCGAGGCGACGGAGGAGCGCGGGGCGGCGGCTGACGGACGGAGGGGAGGAGAGGCGAGGCGGGGTTAAAGGGGAAAAAGACTCAGCCCGCCGAACCGGTCCGCGAACCGGGGCCGGTTTGACCGATTTTTCACCGGTTTTTTCCGGTTCGCGGCGGGCCGAGCCTGTGCCGATTTTGGAGGCTGTTTCGGACCGGACCATATATCTAGATAAATGGATATTGAGGAATTAGTTTGGGATATGCATTGGACTTCGAACTTTCTTCGATTAATAAATAGGTTCATAATCTGAAAATATCACCGAAAATGAGTATATAACTTACTAAGGTGTAGTATATACTCTGAAAGCCTCTGAAAGCCAGACATATGGCTTTTCTAAGTCATAGCTGGAAGATATGCGAATATTTGGGTGAAAATTGTGAGAGATTAGGATTAGCATATAAATCTTAGTTAAAATGAGGAATGAAATTATTCTTAACCATATCATTATTATTTTTATTATCATTGTTATCAATTTAATAAGCACCCACTTTGTTAAATTATAGGAGTGCAAGTGTGATAGTGTACGCAAAAGAATAGAAATGGAAGAAATGAAAGCTCAAGTCTCTAAAGCCTATCATTACTATATCACTACACCAAAAGATGTGTGACACTATTGCATATCTAATTGAGACTTGTGGCAAGATCACGACTATTGAATATAGATTTGAAATTTAATTGAGACTAGTGGCAGAATCCAGATACAAAGGTCGAGGTGTTTTAATCAAATGAGAAAAATAAGCGTCATACAACTTTTGGTAGCACATGTAGCAAACCAAAATATCTAATTATTATTATTATACTCAAGTCATGTAAATAAAAAAAAATTAGGATGTCACACCTAGCCAGTAGAGGGGTTCTTATCGGGCCTTATCAGGAGGACGACAATCAACCTCCAGACAAACTCCACAACACTACCTTTGAGATGAGGATGATGATAATGGTGGTGATGATTGTTAGACGTTGACTTTTATGTTTGTTATGTCGTTACTATAACTTTAACTAACTTTTTTACGGATTATTTGACGTTAAATGTTTTTTGTAATTTGTGTTGGTAGACTTGATTATTACTCTAACTTTAGGGTGTTAGACTTGATTGTATTGTAATTTGTTGACAATGTTGAGTGTTTGGATGCTAAACACTTCTTTGTTTGTATTTTTCATGTTTTTGAGATGATGATGATTGTTTTTGGATGTTTGGGTGTATATTTGGTTTTGATGTACAGGTTTTGAGTATGTATGTTTTGCTTTTGATGCTTTAAGGTGGCAATCAAAACAAAAAGCAGGCTGTTGGGAAAATGAAAATTAGCCATGAATTAACCACAGATTAGGCTAATCCGTGGCTAAAATAATTTTGAAAGTATAATAGCCACGGATATTCTGTGGCTATTTGCAATGGGAAGTGTAGCCATGGAAAATGCTTGGCCAATCCATGGCTACTAATCATGGCTAATCCATGGCTAGTATCTTGTGGCTTAATAGGCACGGATGTATGTTCCGTGGCTAATAGCTATGGAAAATTCGGGGCTATTAGCTGTGAACAGTTCATGGCTATTGTTGCAATTTTTTTTTTAAAATTTGAACTGTCTAATCCGTGGCTAACCATTAGCCATGCCACTTTTAGCCACGGACCAAAATTCGTGGCTAAAATCACAATTTTTTTTTGTAGTGTTCACTAGTCGTTGGTGGATTGACAAACATTGGCGGTGAGGTGACGGGTAGTGGCAGTTGCAATGAATTGGGGTGGATTCGGCCTGGGATTGGATAAAAATCGATGGGCTCGTGATGATAGGATTACTCGTGGCCTCAATTTGGAGAAATCTTCAACGGTGGTAGTGGTGCCGTGGTGGTTTATGGTGATTATAAGTGAAATTAATCATGAGTGTTGGTTGAATCATGAAATTGATGTGGGGATCGAGCTCGTGGGACTGAGATGCATCGGAGTGCAGCGACGGAATTTTACCAACGATGGCATCGGCGCGGCGCGGTGGCACTGACGACAGTAGTGATGGTGGCCGGCAGCTGTGGTATTGGGGAAGAAGATGACATGAGCAATTGTGTCGGGCTTCAAGTTGGGGCCTTCTTTGAAATGGGTAAATTGGGCTTGCACTAATTCATTAGTTTGACTTGATGATTTAGCGCTATACTGAAGCTGGGCGCTGTCTAATTGGACTTGGACTTTAAGTTGAACCACCTTTCTAATTGAATTAGTTATGCACTGAAATATGGGCGTAGTAATAATCTGGACTTGGGTTTAACTACGACTCTTTATTTGGGCCTAT
The DNA here is from genome assembly GCA_026212405.1 of Petrea volubilis. Classification (NCBI taxonomy): domain Eukaryota; kingdom Viridiplantae; phylum Streptophyta; class Magnoliopsida; order Lamiales; family Verbenaceae; genus Petrea; species Petrea volubilis. Next base: position 13,919,735 of record CM047877.1, read on the forward strand.
TAAATTGAATATGCTTAGTATAATTGTTGGGCCTATTAAATTGGATGTGCCTTTATAAGTGGTGAAGCTTGCTTGTAGGCCAAGAAATAAAGTGTAAGATTTTGTTAGCCAACCCCAAATATTGGTATGAATGTGAATATATCAAATGAGCCTATTTAATTAGGAAAGTGGTACTTTAAATTGGACTTAGTAATTGATGTTTACAATTGGGCCCATTGGGTTAAAAAATTCAGTTGTTAATGGGCTACTTTTAGTAAAGAATTGATTGGGCTTAGTTAGACATGATAAAAAGGAAGAAGTAAAGTAGGCTTGATTGATTGGACTAGGCTATATATTGGAAAGACTTAGTTGATTGTTATGGAGAAATACAATGGAATTATTTATTTAAGTTAATTATAAATTGTTGGTAGGATAGGGTTGTCAATGGGTCGGATTTGGAGTAAATCAATGCGACCCGAATTTAAATCCAATTATAAGTACAGACAATCGAATCCGACCCAAAATCCTATAGGATCTTCATTCATTATTCCGAATCCGAAATAGATTCGAGATCCGATAAAAAAATCCGATCCAATTCGATTCAATAAATAAGATTGAAGAATTTATGGTTAAAGATAAAATTAAAGAAAGTAGAAAAACTTTTTAGAATATGTGTGAAATTTACAAAATGTTTTGTTAAAAATACCTTGGAAAATAAAATTATAGTTAAAAATAAACATCATTGAATGTATAGTTAAAAATAAAATTAAAGAAAGTAGAAAAAAATTTAGAATATGTATGAAAATTATACAATGTTTTGTTAAAAAAATACCTTGGAAAATAATAAATAGTACATTATTAATTATAATGGCATATATATATATATTATATTTTATTGAAGTATCTTTACTACTGCTATATTGTATATAATGTATTAATTTAATACAATATATTTTAAAAATTCGAATTCGGATCTTAAATGGATCGAATTACTTGATTCCACATCCAATCCATTTATTTCGAATCATAAATATTTATTATTGAATCTGATCTATCAGATACTTTAATCAGTCGAATATGTTAAAATTCGGATCGAACTCGGATAAGATTCGGATTAAAAGCCACTCCACTGACAACCCTAGGTAGGACAAAGTATGAAGTTGTATGAATTATTTATGGAACATTTTGTATCAATAAATCGGGCCCAATAATGAGACTATGGGAAGAATAATTGATTTTCAAAGAGCCAAACAAATGGTTTAATTTTGAGTTTAGATGTAGTGTTGGAAATAACGAGTCGGCCCATTTGATCCAAGCACAATCTATAATATAATCAAGATGGACTATAACATTGTGTTTGGTTCTAGGATTTTACGGGGGAAAGGAAAAGAAAATAGGAAGAAAAAGTATTTTCAATGTTTGGTTACTAGAGAAAAAGAAGGAAAATGGTAAGGAAAGGAAAATAGAAAGAAAATATAGTATAAATTGAGAAAAATTATTTTCCTTCCAATTAGGTGAGGAAAATGAAGGAAAAGTTATATTACTCTCTCTAGCATTCTCTCATTTTTCAAGTTCTCATCTCATTTGTTGCTCAAACTAATTTATTATTTGAATATATTTCATGCAAATCTTTTTTTTTTTGTGCAATTAATTGATTATTTGGATTTTTTTGGGATGTGTTTTTACATTTTCCTTTAATTTACAATAATACCCAAACAAAATGGAAGACAATTCTCTAAAAAAAATCATTTTCCTTATTATTTTCTTTAACAACCAAACAAAATAGAGAATTTTAAAATTCTTATAGTTTCTTTTCCTTTCTTTAACATTTTCCTTTCCTCCTAAAATCTTAGAATCAAACAAAGCCTAAGTATTCAAGATTTATTGGATACTGATAAGCCAGAATAATTAGCGACAAGAGATATAAGTTGGTACAACTAGGTGCGATGTACTGATAAGAGAATTTCGCTAACTTATTAGGTGATGCGTTCAAATAGCTTGGAGCATTGCAATATCATAATTATCTTGAACCACAGGCGAGGGTTATATTTATCTTGTTGGCGAGTGGAACATATACTCAATATACATTCGTTCGTCGTATGCATTGTCCTTTTGTTTTGATATTGATTTTATATGTTCTCGAAATAAATCTTTTGGCAAATGCCTTGATATAAACCAAGTGATTACAAAATGATTGATTGATCTCATGTCTTGTTTTGTGAAATGTTTTCCTATTGTGTTGGGGATTGGCAGTCGTGGGGTAATCCACTGGGAAGTATTGTTACTCATGGGGCAGTCCATGAGGTGACCGTGGGTCCATTCTTCACGATCAATTTGTTATCATAGTATTGGAATTGATCGAATGATTGCTCTTACTTTTGTATTGTTATACTCTATCTAAAAAGCTTTGAATTGTTCACAACTAAAATAGAATTTCAGAAAACTGCTCTACAGCCTCTACTTGGAAAACCACTGGCACTGATTTTCTTAAAATGCTCCGTGATGTTATTTTGAGCTGACTTTTCTAAATTATCAAATTTATTGAAATATTTTGAAAGCCTATGTATATAATAAATATTTGCATTAACAACTTAATGTGTATTTATTGCATACCTCACAAAGTCATTCGAACTCACCCCTCTACTTTCCGTTCTACTCCTTCATTACAATTGGCTAGAGACTTAGAGTTGGTATAACACCAACATTTAGACTGATATATGGATGTTATGCACGAATGTAATGATAGATGCTCGTAGTGGAGGAACTTCAAACAAGGGTCAATTTGATCGGTGCGACATTAGGTCAGGATATATCATCGAATAACAGTTGCTATTATTGGATCCCTAATGGGATTATGGTTGTACGAAATACATGATTGGTGTAGTTAGATAAAGGGATGATGTTCATCTGTGAGAAAAAATAGCTGCTTTGGTTGTATTATTTTGAAATTTTGGGTATAGTTTGATCAACGCCCGACTTGGAGTGGTCTGCTCCGGACCGGGGCACCACATGTATAATTTTTAATACTTAATAATTTGTGTGGCACGTGAAATATAATAGCGTCTCGGGGAGAGAATAAGTGTGTCTGTTGAACGATGAGGATCTCAATATTCTTTAATATTAATGAAGCCTGTGAAGTATGAACCTAGAGTTCGTAGGGAGTCCGGCCAGAAGCCTTCTTATGAATGATTTGACACATACATGATAATCTTTTTTTTCTTGGGTAAATAGATGTATATAAGGTGATCAATGTTTAAATTAAAAATAAAAAGGTATAATAATTTCAACAATAGGTATTATCAGTAATGGATGATGGACGTAGAAATAAAGCAATCTATTTCTTAGGAGAAATGAACATTGAGGTTCAATCGAATTCTGTTTGTACGAGATGTAATCATACTATTTTTAAGGTTGGAGAACTGAATATATTGAACTGAATATATTCTGCATAGAAAAGTTGGAGAAGAAAATAAATGAGAAAGGAAAAAAAAGAACATAGAAAAGAGGTCAGAAATGGAGGAATATGGGGGAAATTTTAGATTTATTAGGTAGTTCCAATTGAATTTAGGTGTAAAATTCCACCAGAATTTCCAAATATTATATATATATATATATATATATTCTTTCATTTTGTATTTGCAACGGAATTTTCAATGAAATTCTGTTTGAAAAAAAAATATATTTTTTCTTAATTCTTTTATATTTAAGGAAAAATCTCCCGTCTGAGCGAAAATAATTTTTTGTTACTTATTTTTCCTCAATTTTCTGATGGAATATTCTATTGAAAGTCCGTCAAAAAAAGAAAAAATATTTTTTATTATTTTTTAAAAATTTCTCGAATTATTTTTAGCAAAACTTCTGATGAGAAATATTAAAATAATTTTTTTGTTATTTAGTTTGACAATTCTAGCAGATTTTTCGGTGGAAATTCCATTGGACAAGAATAAATATTTTTTATTATAATTTTTATTCAAAATTCCTTTCGTGAAACTTCACCATAAAAACTTTTTTTTAAAAAAATTTTCCATCCAAAATTTATGTAGTAAATGAGTCGGACTACTAAGGAAACATATTTTGGTTTAATTTCTGTGTCTTTCCAACACAAATTTTAGCCAAAAAAAGTTGGCGGGACATACCTTTTTGTGGAATTCCAAAGGAATTTCCCTCGAAAAATATTTTTTGGTGTCTGCCGAATTTTCCTCGAGAAGTTATCCGGCAAATTTTTTTTTTTTTTTTTTTTTGTTGCCAAAAATTACCCCTTTTCATGTACTGTTCTCTACTTAAACTTCATTTGTTTAGTCGAATTCTTGCCGTATTTGTGAAATTGCCACCCCTAGAATTTCACCGCTAGCGCTCAAGATGCAAATAAGTCAAGTTATGCCAAGCTTTAGCTATTTTTTCAAGTTGTAACTCAAGCTTTACGAGTCAAGAAAAATGCCCTTAAACTCATCAGGTTTACTCTGCTTGTTTAGCTTGGACTTATGAAGATATTATAAGTATTAGTATACTGAGCATATTTGATGTGTGTACAAAATAAAATGAAAATATAATATAATTATGTATTTAAATTTTAACTGTATAAAAATAAATATTTGTTGATTTATTTTATGAATTTTATAATTTTTTGGAATTTTCTAGTATATTCATTAAACTAATGGTAAATAAAAAAAAGTAAAATGAGATTGTGTGATTAGAAAAGAAATAGAGATAGCTAGTAGAATAAGAGAGGAGAAAGAATACACAAAGACAGAGTAAAACGCATATGAGGATAAAATAGATAAAAGCACCAAAAATACTAAAGAACATCAAACGGTTATTATAGGACCATGATACTTTATATATATATATATATATATATATATAGATGAGAAACCTCGAGCTCAAACTCTTAGTCTAACCAGTTCGATTGTCTTTCTCTAATTTAACCATTAGCTCTGTATTATGCATTAAAATGATATATTGTCTATATTTTGTATGAGTGTGCGCGCGCGTGTATATTATATTGTATTTACAAATTTTGGCACTTTAATTTTATGTAATCTACACATTAGAATATAAGATTAAGAGGTTTACAATATTGTTGCATTTAATAGGGGTTTATGTGTAGGATTATAAGTGTATCTTACTATCTTATGTATAATTATGTTTGGTAAATTTTTTCTAACCCTTTATAAATCATAAGTCCGGTTTCTTATTCATCAATTTATTGGATAACCCATCCTACCATGGGGGTGCGATGTGTAATCCACTTAATTTGGATTGAGTTGACAAGAGCTATAATTTACTATATTACCCTTAAATATATATGATGGAGTTTAAATTAAAAGGTTTTTCGTAATTTGCTTTAAATTCACATGGAAATAAATACTACTAAACATAGATTGAAGGATACCTTACGAAACAATACTTGCTACCAAATATATTAATGCAGTAGATTGATAACAAATTTATAGCATATCTATCCAATGATTTTACTATTCCACACAATCCTATATTGCTACCAACCACAACACACACACACACACACACACACACACACACACACACATATATATACATAAAAGATTAGGAAATTATTATTGGCACTCCAAAATTATTATTGGCATTCCATCTTTATTTTTTGTATTGAAAAATTGACTAAATTGCTCATTCATTTTTAGAACACTATTTTTATTAATTTCAATGGCATAACCTTGTTTTTATTGTTAATCATTTTCACATTTTGGTTATAAGAAACACACAAGATTACAACCTTAATGTAAACTCTTTAATTTTTTGTTTTATCTTTCTTTTTTGTCCTACTTAATGTAAAAAATATATTACTAACATAAATTTTCAAGTCATACATGAAACTTCTAAGATATATACGAAACTATGAAATAAAGGAAAATAAGTTAAAGATTTAAAAAAGTTGGGTGATAAATAAATCAAAAGATATTGTATAGTTCTGCTGATATTCAAATATACAAAATATTAGGTAAAAAGAAACAAATTGTATATCCCCACTAATTTTATTTCTCCTCAACATTATCTAACTTCAAAGAAACAAAACTTTTTGCAAAATAATAATAATAATAATAATAATAATAATAATAATAATAATAACAACAACGACAACAACAACAATAATAATAATAATAAAAGGAAAGGAAAAAAGAAAGAAAGAAAGATGAGTTTCATGACTACAATTTTAAGGCATGATATCTCATTCAAAGTTTGCACCAACTTGTTTTGCTCCAAATATTATTCCTACAAAATATTTATATAAGCATGAATAGAACAATTTGCACATCAAGGGACAAATTATATTACATAAATGTATGTATTGTGAAATTAAAGTGTGAGCAAAAAACTTAATGAAATAATATAAAAAGTATGAAAAAAAAAATAAATACATTTGTTGCCATTAGATGGATTGTAAGAATGACTGATATCTTAAATTTGTTCGGTACTCTTGATATTCATGAACTTTATTTTCTCCTCCAATTCAAAAATCATTGTTAAATCTTCTAAAATATTAGTCCTATCCATTTTCAAGTAACTAAAATTAATATGACAAAAAAGTAGAAAAATATAATGTAAAATATGGCGCAAAATATTGCACAAAAGGAAGACAATGTTAGAACAAAATTTTTTGTCAGATCATAGTCAAAATAAGAAGTTGAATAACAATTTTGAAGTTACCGTCACCAAAGCCAAAAAGAAGATGACAAAAAATAATATTCTTAAATGCATGAAAGTGAATAATAGACTATTATGATTTTTTGTCCAATAAATCAAATTCAATTAATATTTAAAAATTAAAAGGGTATATTGGCCAATTGATAAAAAAATATAAAGTGAGAGAGAGTGCCAATAATAATTCTCTAGGATTAAAGATAAAATAAAAAATTCCATATCTGTCAAGTAGTTCCCTCACCAAATATTGGATGCCGCAATTTGCCCTTTTATCCATTAAAAGATTGAGAGCAAAAATTCATTATCATTATAAGTTACCACCTAGTGTATATAGCACTGCTACCCACGTTTTCCCACTTAACTCGAAATTCTCTAAGATTTATCCTTTTTCCTTTTTAAGCAGCACACCACAGGATATAGTTCCTACACATGATTATTTCATACATACATTTTGGCCAAAATTAAATCAAACTTCATCCACAATCAACAGAATTTTTTTTTCCAAACGAGGACTCTAAGTTAGAGTTGCAGTAGCCAACTCTAAGGGAGTACAACCTGATTTCATGGATTACATTTGCTTTGGGTACAATTTTCTTATTCCTTTTTTCGCGCTTTCTGTTTATTGCAAATTTCGGTTCTAATATATCTGATTATATCAATTGCACTTGGTTTTTGAGCGACACTACTGATGTATGTTAATTTTCTTAAGTAGCATTGCATTTTCTGTGTCTCTTTTAGAGAATGTTTGCATTGTTGATATTCAAAGAAATATACGCAAATGAAAATTTCTTAAAAAGATGTTAGATAGTGAGAAACTTTGCATATACTTATATTGATAAGTGTTATTAATTTGTTATACTTGAGACAATCATATACACACAAGGTCTACGTGCCATAACGGTTAGTATTTTAAATAGGAAGCTCCTGAGTCGGCTTGTAAATCTATATAAAATAATTATTTAATTCAAGTTCAGCTTTAACCTATATAGCTAAATTCCTGCTTGAATCAAGCTCAAATTTTTCAATCTCGAATCCAAACTTTTGTCTGTTCGATTCCTCAAACTACTGAAGAGGCATAGTAGTTTTCATCAAATCAATTATTCAATGGGAAAAGGATTCAATAAAAACTGCTATCTTAAGACAAAGGGCCAAGGGGAGTCCCAATATAAGTAAAAGGATACATGACTTCGCACAAACATGGATATAATTTTCACGAGTGTTATTAATAGCCGACCTAATTTCTTACACATATATTTATTTAGTATATCTCCTTCTTAGGGATGAGATTTGCAAAAATTTGAACAATGGGGCTACATATTTTTAGGGAAAATATCCAAAACGATAATATTTTTGAAAAATGAAAGCAATCGAAGACCTAAATGTTGTTACCCACGTACGTAAGCCATATGGCAGACCTAAAATTTTCCCAACTCTTTAGCCATATCTCTAAGCAAAAACTTTTGAAGTTTACCGGTAGATGTCTTGGGGAGCTCCTCCTTGAACACCACCGTTCTCGGCACCATATAAAGCGGCAGCTTGGCCTTGCAAAACTCCCTTATCTCTTTTTCCGTCGGCTTCTCCGCTGCCACCTCCGCCTTCAAACTCACAAACGCACACGGCGTCTCCCCCCAATACCTGTCAGGCCGCGCCACCACCGCCGCCTCATTCACTGCCGGGTGAGAGTACAAAACCGCCTCCACCTCGACGCTGCTCATATTCTCTCCACCGCAAATGATCACATCCTTCGACCGGTCCTTTACCTCCAAGTACCCATCTGGGTGCACTACCCCAACATCGCCGGTGTAGAACCACCCGTCTCCCCTCATGCATTTAGCTGTCCCTTTGGGATCTTTGTAGTACCCGAGCATCATGCTGCCTCCCCGGAGCACGATCTCCCCCATCGTCGAACCATCACGGGGGACACTTTCACCGGAATCAGGGTCCACCACGTCGGCTCCAGCGAACCCAACGTTCCTCACTCCTTGCCTTGCCTTGAGCTTCACCCTCTCGGGCGCTGCCAAGCAGTCCCATTCTCTCTTCCACGCGCAAGACACCACAAGCCCGCCCGTCTCCGTCAACCCGTAGCCATGACTTACAATGAAACCCAGTGACTCAGCTCGGCTGAGCACAGCCGCGGGTGCTGACGCCCCAGCGGTCATTATGTGGACGGGAGTGTCCAAAGGTTTGCTGCCGGGGTGCTTGGTTAACATGTTGAGCACCACCGGGGCACCGCACATGTGCGTTACTTTGTACTTCTCTATGGCTTGGTAGACTGAAGGCGCGTCGACACGGCGGAGGCAGACATTAGTGCCACCCACTGCTGCCATGGCCCAAGCGTAGCTCCACCCGTTGGCGTGGAACATGGGCAGCGTCCACAAGTACACGGGCTGCTTTGGGACAGACCAGTCGAGCAAAGAATTTGTGGATATCATGAAAGCTCCGCGGTGACTGTGCATCACTCCCTTGGGAGAAGAGGTGGTGCCGGAAGTGTAGTTCAGCGTGATCGGGTCCCACTCGCTGTCAGGCCGAAGCCATTCGAACCCCGGATCACCACTTTCCACCATATCCTCGTAAAACATATCATAGTACTCGTGATAATCATTATTCTTGTTGTCTAGTTCTGGTTCTGCCCGTGTATAGTTATTTTCGAAATCATTGCAATCCACATCTGTAATCAAAACCAAAAGAGGGCGTTGCAAACTCGGAGGGAAAACTGAAACAGCTTCGCGGACCAGATCTTCAGACTGGCAATCCACGAAGACAAGCTTCGACCCGGCATGCTGGAGCAAATTGGAAATTGCATTGGCGTCGAGGCGGAGATTGACGGTGTTCAGGACTGCGCCAGCCATAGGGACAGCGAAATGAAGCTCGCACATGGCGGGCACGTTCGGCGCCACAACGGAGACCACATCGCCCCTTTCGATGCCGAGGGAGACGATGGACGAAGCCAGTTTGAGACATCTGATATGGGTTTCGGACCACTTATGGACAGTCTCATTGTAGAGAATCGAAGGGCAATCGCCGTAAACAATAGCAGCCCTTTCCAAGAAATCTATAGGAGTAAGTGGACATGAATTTGCAGATGATATTATTGGTTGTACTGATTTCTTCAGTTTGGTTTCTTGAGAGAGTGCTGAATTGTTTGAAGGATTGGGGAGGGACAATGATAGTGACACTTGAATGGTACTTTTAATGGCTGCTGTGGATGACAAGTAAATTGGACGAGGCCATGGTTTGTGTCCAACTAGTGAGGTTGGTTTTTCTCGGAATGTAGAAGAGAGAAGGCAAGAAGCTGAATGATATTGTGTGTATTTGAGAGGATACATGGTTTACTAGGACAGGGTTTTCTTTGGAGAAGCTCTTAGGCTTAAATAATATATTGCTGGCTACATGGGGGCAAGGGTTGAGGGGACCGAACGCCAATTACAAACTTTGTCAAACAGTTTATAATTATTAGGAGTAAAGTGCGCACACGTGCAAAATAAAATTATATGAATACTTTTTTTTTAATATTCACTAAATTTAAAATTAATTAAAATTTGAAATAAAAAATAAAATAAGATAAAATTATACGAGTCAAAAATAATTATATAAAAGAGTTCAAAACTATTTAATAATCTGATATGAGAGAGGGGAGGGGGAGGGAGATTGGATAAAAGAAAACGAAAAACAAGAACATGTGTAGTGGAGGGGGTAGAAGAGAGGGAAAACTTAAGATCATCATATCTTCTCGTCTTATCTTAAATGTTGGCCAATACATGTGGTGCGTATTGGTGAGTGTAGTAGAAGATGATTTATAGTTCTATTTAGTCCAATTTGAATACATGCATAGGATTAAATATGTAAACTCCAAACTAATATGATTAAATTTATAATCCAGCTAAACTTACCTTTTCAAAAATCCCACAAGACTAGCAGATGTACAATTCGACAATCAATTTAATCGAAAAATAAGAGGAAAACCAAAATTGCAAATTGATGACTAAATCAATCACCTCAGGACTAAAACCGTCAAATTAAAATCACTAATAGGATCAAACTTGTGATCCTCAAACCTATAGGGTTAAAATTGTAAAACCGTTAAATTTACAGGATGGAAAATATAATTTTACCAAATTTTTTTGACTAATGATGGGGAATTCTTACCCGCATCAGGTTTGGCCACATCGAAACTAATCACGTGGCGAGTATTTTACACTTGTCATGTGATTGGTGTACAGTTTAGGGAGAGTGACCAATTATATGACAAATGTATTAACACTTGCTATATGATTTGTTGGGTGCTGCCAAATCGAGTTTGGATAAGAATTTTCCCTAATGCTGGGGGTACTTTCTTAGAATGTATATTTTGAATTATGAACAAACTTGGGCTCATAAGATGTTGAGTGGCTTAATAGATGTCGGGTGCACACCCACTAAGCGCCCCTATATTTATTTTACATATATCCTCTTTAATTTAATTTAATTTTTCTATTTTCTTTTTTCGATGGCTTTCTTGGCGGAATTTCGGCTAAATTTTTAAGCGCCCCTATATTTTTTACATGTGTCCTCTTTAACTTGGACTCATAAGATGTTGAGTGGCTTAATAGATGCCGGGTGCACATATTTTGAATTATGAACAAACTTGGGCTCCTAAGAAGTTGAGTGGCTTAGTAGATGTTAGGTGCCCACCCGCTAAGCGCCCCTATATTTTTTACATGTGTTGTCTTTAATTTACTTTTATTTTTTGGCCAAATAACATATACATGTTGGATTTCAATTTTTGAATCTTGTTCTTTTAATTTTATATTTATTCTTATGCAATAAAGTGCATAGTTGCTAAAATTTAATTTAAAAAAAAAAAAAAAAGACAAAAGAAGTTCACAGCATAAAAGCAATTTATTTCAACAATTGTACACTTCATTTCATAAGAAGAAAATATGAAAATGAAAAGAACATGATTTAGAAAATGAGATCCTAACATATGTTATTAGACAAAAAAAGGAATAAGAAAAAGAAAAAAATATTAAAGATGACATACATGTGAAAAATATCAGTCTATATCCACTGTTATAAAATGGTGCTATATCTTTTTCTCCACTCATCAATATACGCCGAATGTTGAGATAAGAAAAAAGAAAAATTTATGATATGGATAAATTTTTGAATATTCTATTTCTTTATTTCAATTGTTCACTAATATATGTAATGTGTATTAACAAATAAAAGAGAAAATATATCATAATTTTATAACAATGATTCAGAGTGAAAAAAATATAAAGGCGTTTCCATAGTAGATATACACCTGACATCTACTAAATCCCGATGTGGAGTTGAGTCGTTTTCTAACTTGCTGTGTATAAATGTATAGCAAAGAAAAAGGTTCATGCTATATATATCTGTGTATGGTTGTAGTAGTTATCTGTAATATGATAAATAACAAAAGTTAATATATGACTGTTTTCTAATTCCATTCGGCCATTTTAAACCTTTTAGTATCCAATCAGTCGTATCCACATTCTCTCTAGAGTTCATAGACAAATAGCCCTGCGGACCTATTTTACGTATGAGCAAAGGAATCATATACGTTGCCCTATTGGGCTGTTATAACTTTCGCGACCAAGATTGATCCTATAGCACTGCAAGAGAAAAAATATATTGATAATAATATAATAATTGATAATGTAAAAATTATTACTAATTATATATACATATCGGTAAAAATTTTGTCTATTTATAGAATTAATTTTTGTGATATACTAGGACTTTCAATGAAACGAATTTTAATCTGAGTTCGATCTACGCCTGATCTAAAATTTAACATATTCAATTGATTTAAATATTCAATAAATTGGATGCGATTATAAATATTTATAATTCGAAATAAATAAATTTGATGTGGAATCAAGCAATCCGATTTGTTAAAGGTCCAAATTCAAATTTTAATGATATTTTTATTAAATGAATGATGTAGTATATATAATATTAATAACGACAGTTAAATAAAATGCAATACATATGCATTTGTAATTAACAATACACAATTGTTTTTACTCTGTAAGGTAATTTTTTAACAAAATAATGCATAGTTTTCACTTTTCATACATATTTAAAATATAGTTTCCTATTTTATTTAATTTTTTATTTACAGAAGGGATCATTTTTTATTGGTTATTTATTTTAAAATTTTAATTTTTTCCAAATTGTTATTCCGGTTAGATTTTCTTTATCAAAATTAAAACTTTTATCGGATTCGGACTTGGCACGAACGAATATAAAGGGTTAATTCCAATTTTGATCCCTCAAGTTTACCCCCAAGTCAATTTTGGTCCTTCACGTTCCGACATTTCCAATTTTGGTCCCTAACGTTACAATTCGTTACCCAATGTCGTCCCTCTATTAGTTTTTCCGTTAAAAACCCTAATTTTATTTGCAATTTTCCCCCTTAAAAATAAAAACATATCAAAATGCCCCCAAAATTTTTAAAAAAGAGCTAAAAACCCCCCTTTGAAATATTTAGGCACAAAAAAATAAATTTTATAAGCAATAGGATTCGAACCCATATTATTTTACAATTATGAATTAAAAAAATATATATTTATTTTACAATTTTGTCCATTTGTTCGATTTATTTGAAAAAAAAATTGAAAGTAAAATATCAAAAGTAGATATAGGCTTTGAAAATTTAAATTGAAAAGTTTAAAAGATTAAAGATTAATTTATTTCATAAATTTATCCGTATATTGAAAAATTTTAATTACCGTTTCAAACTATGAAAATAAATTTAAGTAGATATAGGCTATGAAAATAATTTATTTTATTATTTTATCGATATATTAAAATATTGAACTAAACAATGTCAAAGAATAAATTGAGTGTGGTTGAATGGTTGAGGGGGTTTATTATTTTAAAGGGGGTTTTTAGCTCTTTTTAAAAATTTTGGGGGCATTTTGATATTTTTTTTATTTTTAATGGGGCAAATTGCAAATAAAATTAGGGTTTTTAACGGAAAAATTGTCGGAGGGACGACATTGGGTAACAAATTGTAACGTTAGGGACCAAAATTAGAAATATCGGAACATGAAGGACCAAAATTGACTTGGGGGTAAACGTCAGGGACCAAAATTGGAATTAACCCGAATATAAATCTTATAGAATTCGGGTCAGATTTGAATATCGAAGAAGTTTATCGGGTCCGGATTCGAATTATGTTGTTATATTAGTTTTTTGTAAGAGAAGTCATACCAAATCGAAAAGCTAGATAATATATTAATTGCCATTACACAATGAAATAAGTAATATTAGCAATAAAAAAAGTTTAAGTGGTAGCTGTGAAAATTATGTTTATTGGTTCATGAGCTACACCAAAGGACAATGGTTTTATTTCTCACGTAATACGATTTTTACAGATTAAATAGTAGCGAAAATTGTGTTTCTCAATCTAAGTTGTCATACTTAATAACTAATAACACATTTATGTGATGGTATGTCTATAATAATGCATATACAAATATTACATAATCCCTGAATTGTAATCATAATCCCTATATACATATCTTATCACTCAAAACATTCGTTTTGTTTATTACTCACTTATTTATACACTGATTTTGTTAGTGCTAAATAAATAAAATCTAGCTCCTAAGTTGCACAGTTGTGATAGATATAATCCCACTCGTACTTGGGGTTGGGGATCTGTTTTCGTACTTGGGGTTGGGGATCTGTTTTCGTACTTGGGGTTGGGGATCTGTTTTTTCAATTACATAGGGTTCACAAATCTGCACTTGTATGCATTAAAGGCTAGGAACCAGGAAGCCAACTCTTAAGGGGAATCGCAGCCGCGTGGCCATAATTGATTTCTTTAGTTCTATTGTGTTCTGCCGAATTAATATCGTGCCGAACTAACTACATTTGAGCCACTTAATTTGGCAAAAACCGCAGTGAACTGTTTTATTTTCATTTGATGTGCTTCATCATTTATTTTAGATTAAATGAATTTAAATTAATGAGTTCCATACGTAAGTGCAAAATTCAAAATAATATTTGAAATACTTATAGTTAGAGATGAAGCTAACGGAGCTTGAAGGGGCGGTCGCTCCCCTTAAGTTCGTATTGAACTGAAATTTACATGTATTTTTATAAATTTTTTGAATTTTGCCCCCTCGTAAATTATAAAAAATCCTTTTCATCTTTTACAAAATGTTGACCTCTCTCCCCACACAAGAATTTTTGGCTCTGTCCCTACTATTGTTTGTATGAAATACTAATAAGTAGCAAATAAAAAAAAAAATCCAAATTGCTCTCGAGTTTCAACTCTTTTTTCATCATTTCCCTTCTTTTCAGGGGATTTTTTGCTAATTCTAATTAGGGCGAATTACACTGATTACCCCTAAGGTTTGGCTAATTTACAAAAAATCCCCTATTTTTTAAAAAATTATCAAAAACCCCCTAAAATTTCAAAAATTACCAAAATCCCCCCGAAGTTCTACCAATATTACAACTAGCACCTATTTAGGTTGACTTATTAACAATATTAAATCTTTTTTTTCCCCTCTGTAATATTGTTATCATAAAATTTTCATGTAATAGATTTGAAAAAAAATGTGATTATTTATTCAAATAAATATTCTGAATTTAAGCATTAAATGTATCTACCAACACATCAAGTATGTTATACTATCGCTAATACAGAGTAAATTTTAAGAGAAATGAGTTAGAGTCCTCAAGCTAAATAAAGTTTTCAAGTGCATTATTTAATTTTAATTTTTTATTTCAATCAATGTTTATATTTCTCATTTCACATAATTGATATATATGATGCATATAATTATGTTTTTCTCAAATATAAATTTAGCACATATTACGTATATTTAGTATAAATTCATAATATTAAATTCAGAATATTTATTTGAATAAGTAATCATATTTTTTTTCAAATCTATTAAATTAAAAATTTATGATAACAATATTACAGAGGGAAAAAAAAAAGAATTAATATTGTTGATAAGTCAACCTAAGTAGGTAGGTGCTAGTTGTAATATTAGTATAACCTCAGGAGGTTTTTGGTAATTTTAGAAACCACAGGGGGTTTCTCGTAAATTAGCCTAATCTCAGGGTGGTCAATGTAAATCACCCAAAAAAGGGAAAGGGGTATTTTCAAAAATTCGAATAAGTTTGTAATATTTTTGAAACCTTAGGGGATTTTTAATAATTTTTTAAAAAGTAAGAAATTT
Organism: Petrea volubilis; assembly: GCA_026212405.1. Lineage (NCBI taxonomy): Eukaryota > Viridiplantae > Streptophyta > Magnoliopsida > Lamiales > Verbenaceae > Petrea > Petrea volubilis. Next base: position 13,935,604 of record CM047877.1, read on the forward strand.
TTCGTAAATCAACCAAACATCAGGGATGATCAGTGTAATTTTTCCTTCTAATTACACAACAAGTTGAAAACTATATCAAAGTGTCGACTTAATTGTTGGAACATAGGCAGTTGCCTAACTAGAAGATAGTATGGTATAGTTATATAGACAAATTAATGCTGCAGCTGACTTTGTAGCAAAGTATCTAGGGGCTAATAGACTCAAAATTAGTTATTTTTATGAGTGTCCCAATTTTCTTCAACGTGAAAAGAAAATTTAAGATGCACTTAAATCTAGGGGCTAGTACGGTCAATTTTTTTTATTTTTTTATACTATCATATCGGGGGACGGGATATCCTATAAATATCAATTGAAAAACACTTCCATACACACCCCACACTCGCTCAAAGGGAAAGGAATATAGGACAAGAGGGTTCGAACTCAAGACCTCTCTGATACCATTTTCGAACTCTCACCAGTCGACAGTATGCTCAAAATTATTGATGTGAAAGGATGTACTTAAATTCAAGATATGTAAATTAAGCTTCATTTTCATCGAGCAATTTTGAATGGTTCCGAGTGCAACTCATGTAGCGTGCGCATTGGTGGATTGACAGTTTTCATATATATTTTCGTATTTAAGTGTACTTGCTATTTAAATGTAAATGCCAAGAAAAAAAATAGAAAAACTTATATGATATTGTAACTCATTGTAGCATCAAATAAATACTAAAAATAAAATTTAAATGAATGGAAGGAAAATTATGCAAATTATTACTGCATAATTGTTGTATTGAAAAGTATTGCATGTATTTATATAAAAGTAACTGGATAAAAGAAACTTAATATGATATTGTATCATGTCTATATACATAGTTTATATATATAAACACGTATGTAATTTTATATGATGTTTGTCAATATTTTACAAAACATCGAATTCGTAATGGGGAAATAAGTTCGAGTGTCACACGTACAAGATAGGCGATTCAAGAGAAACATGCAAACCATAGGTTAGTCATCTTCTAAATTAAGTTAGTATCGGATTTAAAGTGATATATAAAAAAATATTAAAAAATAGTAAAGATTGCTAGAGAGTCGTGGAAAATTGTGTGTAGACGTGTGAGTATGAAAATATTGATTGTCCCCTCACCTTGGGGGTCTACTACCTTATATATGTACGAGGGTGGAAGGATCCAACCTTTTTGATCTTTCGTTCTACCTCTCTCGAGATTAGGGAGGGCAGTTGGGCTCAATAAGTTACTGGAGAATAGAGTTATTGAAGTTTGTTGTAGAAAAGGGGAATGATAATTTATCTTTAGCTCCTATCCTGAAGTCAAGAATTGGTCCACCTTAGTTAGTCAAGTGTTCGGCCTTCTAAACCGAGTCTAGGTCGCCTCGTTGGACTATGTAATCATCATGAATAAAGCCTTCGCCAGATCTAATAAGGGCATTCTTTTTGAATTGAGCCTTTGTCTGACTAAGTTGGGCATTCATCTTCCTGAGTAGGGCCACCTTCTTCGATTAGCCTATGTAGGCCCAAGAGCGTTATTGGGCTGGGCTTCTTGTTCCCAATGGCTTTGATTGAAACTAAAGAATGTTATGGTATCAATACATATATATACATACATATACATATTTTATGCATACATACATGTAGTGGTGACATTGCAGTTTAGGACGGATTTTAATTGTTGAATCCATTACCTGACCTAATTCAATATTACTCAACTATGATTATTAGTATTTATTACCTAAAGGCTAAAACTTTACCTTAAACGATCTCCCGGGCCAATAAGTGGATGGTGGAGATTAAGCAGATTTATGTACCCAACAGGGATGAAGTTAGAAAATAAATTGGCTCCATTAATTGTTCTGAAACTCTGTCTCCAAAATAATATTGTCACATGAGATACTATATTCAGAAAGACATGCATTTCATAAAGAGTTTACTGCAAATAACCCCCTGTGTTATTTAACAGTAGCCACCCTGTGTTATTTTAATTATCAAAAATAACCTTCTGAAAATTAAAATTTTCCCAACGCCCCTTTATTGACGTTGACTAATAAAAAAAGGTGAACTTCCAAAATTGCCTTTGAACTTATATGTAAAAACTCGCCCAATTTTCACTTCCCCTGTAACATCTTAGAGATTTTCTCTTCATTCTCTTCATTCTTAAAAAAAACCCTCACCTAGAAACTGTCAGAATTCTTCTTTGTGGTGAATTTTTGAAGTTGAGGAAGGAACGATAATTATTTGGGTGTGATTTAGGTATGTAATTTCTTCTTCATTCTTTATCATTGGTATTTTTTGAAGATGAGAAACCAAGTACTTTTTTTCCTCTTTTGTTACTGCCTCTGTGGATGGTATTGTGTTGATATTTTCATGTCTGCTATGTGTGTTCACATGTATAATTTTTTAGAGGATCTTTTATGCTAATTATTTTTTCATAGGGTCTTTTGTCATAATTATTTTTTTCATAGGGTTATTTAGCCTAATTTTAAAAAAAAATCAATGAATTTGCAGGAGCACAATAATCCAAATTGGTTTTGTGGGCTTTGAGTTAGTTGAAGTGATACGACGACCCTAATAAAAAACATGTACTCATGCGAAGATTATGGCAATTCGGCATAAAGCAAAAATCAAGATAGATTCTACCCTTCAAACCCACTACCCCCTTGTACTCAAGAAGAAGATTTAAAAGGATTTACTCAAGAAAAGATTAATACTTACAAGTACTCTTGAAGCATAAATCAGATTCTTGTTGCAATGGAGATTGTAGAGCTCACAATTCCTATGCTAGGGTTCATAGACATGTTTTCATGAAGAACATGAGAATCATGTTTTTTAATCTTATTCAATCAAAGAAATCTGATTTCCAAAAGTTTAAAGAAGGTATTTATACCTTAGACAAAGCCACACCCTAAACTAAACCCATTAAGCCGAATCCCATAAAGAATGGGCTTTAAGTGAAGCCCAATGCGCCATCCTTACAAGGACTTATTAAGTCTATCAAGTCATGCGTTTAAAACCCAAATACAAGCTATTACAAATAATTAAAGCCCCAATAAGCTTAAGCTCAATTAAACAAGGCTAGGCAGCCCCTTCATCAATAGAACACGCCTCAAGCATATGGAGTAGCTTAGGCGTGTCTTCAAGCCCAATTGCGCACTTAGTAAATTCATACTCTTGCAACTCAAGTATGACTTGGTCTTGTACATATGAGTTCATGGCTGTCCCAAAGTCCTTAGCCCGTGCCCTTGTGATTGGCCCACTAGGAAGAGCCAATGGATCCTTCTTGTTGCCTCTTGCTTCGACCTCGACACCATTGGAGCTCTCTTGATCCGCGTCATTCCCTCCTTCCTAAAAAAGATTTGTCCTCAAATCTGAACCCAAATCAAAAGGAGAAAGATCAGAAACATTAAATGTTGCAGAAACGCATACTCATCTGGTAGATCAATCTTGTAGGCATTGTCATTAATGCGCTCCAAAACCTGAAATGGGCCATCACCACGTGCATCTAACTTGCTTTTCCTTTGGTTTGGGAATCTCTCCTTTCTAAAATGAACCCAAACCCAATCACCCGGTGCAAAGACAATCCGCCTCCTTCCTTTATTAGCCTTGTCAGTATAATGACGGTTCTTCTTCTCAATGTTGGTGCGTGCTTTCTCATGTAATGACTTTACCAAATCTGCTTTCTTTTGTCCATCTAAACTCACAAGCTCAATTAAAGGCAAAGGACATAAATCCAGCACAGTTAAAGGGTTAAAGCCATATACAATCTCAAAAGGTGAAAAACCAGTAGAAGAATGAATGCTCCTATTATATGCAAACTCAATAAATGGCAAACAATCTTCCCAAGTTTGTAAATTCTTACCAACAATTGCAAGCAATAAGATGCCCAAAGTCCTATTCACAACCTCAGTTTGTCTATCTATTTGTGGATGGCAAGTAGTAGAATAAAGCAATTTAGTTCCCAATTTACCCCACAAAACACGCCAAAAATGTGAAAGGAACTTAGTATTCCTATCTGAAACAATGGTGCATGGCACCCCATATAAACGCACCACCTCCCTAAAGAACAGATCAACTATGTTAGTTGCATCATCAGTCTTATGGCATGCAATCAAGTGTGCCATCTTGCTAAACCTGTCAATAACAACATATATAGAATCTCTCCCATGCCTAGTCCTAGGCAATCCAATCACAAAATCCATGGAAATATCAGTCCAAGGTGAACTAGGCACAGGTAAAGGCATATGAAGACCATGTGGCATAGACTTAGACTTGGCCCGTTTACATGCAATACATGAAGAGCAAACTTTTTCAATATCTTTTCTCATATGTGGCCAATAAAAATGTTCATTCAACATGTCATAAGTCTTATGCACACCAAAATGCCCAATTAGACCCCCACAATATGATTCCAAAACTGACAAGTTACGCATAGAACATTTAGGTAGACAAAGTTTGTAACGGCCCGAACCTTTAACTAATTTATTAAAACATAGCCAACTAAAACATGAACCTATACTAATTTTATTGAAAATATATCAGAGTAGTGCGCATATTACATAGTAATATAAAAGTTTATAACATCACGGCCTCTCCAAAATACAAAATATCAAGCTTAATTCCGACTAGTTAAAGGCGCCGAACCGTTCCTCGCTATTGTCCTTAGTAACTCCCACCTCCTTTTCGGCTAAAATTATCAAATAAAGAAATGGTCAACATACACGTTGAGTAGGAATTTTCACTTAATAACATAAGGTGCTCGTGTGTATAGTAACTGCACATAATCACAATATCGCACATAATATTTCACATTTTACTACCTTTCGAGCCACCTATTGGTGACTCCCTTATGTCTCCCACAGTACAAGATTCCAACCGTTCACATCATAATCCCCATATTCCATCCGTCCACATCGATTCCATCCGTTCACATCGGTGGCCATATCTCGAGATTATGCTAATTCCCTACAACCAATACGAATACATGGAATACTCCGTCCATGCAAGATGGGATGGATAACGAGAACTGTTTTAAGACCGGCAAGCCCATTGCCGCCCGACCGAACTCAGCCCCATCCACACCGATAACACATTTGGGCCCGGCATGCACAAATAAAGAGTTCCACATATTTTCACATAAGGAACATACTTCCATGCTTATAACTATAAATATAAAAACATACTAAGAGAATATTTTGGAATAATAAACATACATGCTTTTATATTAATTCTATGAACATAAAGTATAAATATAACTAGAAACATACTTTCTAATAACTTGTAGCAGCATAATGAAGCATAATATCATGATAATAAAATGATAAACTAGCACTAAAAATTAACTTATGTAATTAACGAAATTCCTACCTTAACTCACTTCTCGATCGATATATAAGTAGATTTGAATGTGTATATGTATGAATTTGTGAGAGTGTTGAAAGAGAGTGAAATATTTATATATATATATATATATATATGTAATATGTGTGTGTATTGTGAGGAGTGTGTGTGCCGTGAATGTGTGTGTGTGTTGTGATTGTGTGTGTGTGTTTATTGTGAATGTGTGTGTGTTTATTGTGAATGTGTGTGTGTCTCGTGATTGTGGGTGTGTGTGTATTGTGAAGAGTGTGTGTGTGCCGTGAATGTGTGTGTGTGTGTCGTTGTGATTGTGTGTGTGTGTTTATTGTGAATGTGTTCAAGCCTTATTTATAGATGTTGGGGTAAGATACATTATAAAAAAAATTAATTATGTCAATTTTTCATAATTATATTCATCTTACTCATCAATATTTAATAAATGCATACATGCTTAGTAATAGGCCTAAATGTTATTAGGTGTGCCCTAATATTGATGAATGGAAGTCTAGGTTAATGTAAATATTACAAGTGTATAAATTACTAGAAGTGTTATACCAAGTGTAAAAATTCATTTAATGCTAGAATTATCAAGAATGAATATTAAAATTATCAACACTTAATTACATATATCATCATATATTTATGTAAGTTTTCGTATATATGTATATACCTATATATTTCTATATATTCGGAACATACATATATTTATATAATATATTAGAGATGACCTTAGGTCAATATCTATATATATATTTGGAATAGAATATAGATATGTGTATACCTAAGCATAGTTTCGAATTTTAGATCCATCATAGGCATAATTTAATGTTGTGACAAAATTAATATACATACATATATGTGTGTCTCAAAACATATAGATATACATAAATTTTGAATATATATAATATACTAAAAATAATTTTTAGCAATTAATATATTAGTATAGCAACAATTATAAATTCAAAGCATAGATTATGAAAATACATATATATGTGTATCGATTATTTACATAATATATTAGAGATTATTTTACATTTTTGAAATATTATACATTATTCATAATAAAGTCACATATTTGAGATAGAATCACATAATTCATATTTTTGTCACATAATATTCATAAGATTAAAATTTAAATAGTATACACTTAAACATCAAATAATATACAATAACATGAAAAATGCAAGAGAAAATCGGGTCCTTACAAAGTTTATTTCCCTTAAAAAGGAAGCCATCATGTCTATAAAACTTGTCAAATGCTCCATGTTCACAAGCAACATAGACATTCCCAAAATCAGAATCATTCACATATAATTCTTCAACTGTCAACTGTCCCTTCATCTTCCTCTTCTTTATAGGCTGGATTTCTAATACTTCGGCCTCCAAACCTTTCCCCACCTCTTCCACGCTCAAGTCTACCTCCCCTCCAATTGTAAGTCGCACTAGGCCTCTCATCTTCATCATCAAACTCATCTGGCAAATTTCGATGGGTATGAGCAAATGGTGTATGCCCTCCCTTTGTTGTAGTTGCTTGATGAGATTGAGAACTTCTTCCCTTCAACTCTTGGTCATGTCTCTCCAACTTGTCATTCAGGGCCTCCAGAGTCTTGTTCAGATGAAGAAACTGCCCTTTAAATGCTTCTAGAATGAATTACATTTGAGGGTCATCAACCTTGAAAGTCCCTTCATCTCCTTCTTTAGGTGAGCTAGACATTGCTGCAAAAAAAAGAGAAAGAACACTATAGGCAGATTGTTAGTCACTCACTCCCTCACGTGTTTCTCTCTTTAAAATGTCGGCTTTTCTCTCCCAAAGGTATAGGGTTTTACTCCAGTCTTTTACCACTCCTCCACTCGTCTCAATTGCATTTCATAATAAAAACAAATGCCACAAGAGCACAAGAAGAGTTATGGACACAAGGATAAAACCTAACGAGGAAAATTAAGCAAGAACAAAAGCTAGAAAGAAGACCTAAACAATCAGAATGGTAGTGCAAGAACAAGGCAATGTACCACTTGATGATAACAATCTAGAGTGTAGACACAAACAATTAACACCCTAGTAATGCCAAAGAAGCAAAAAAGTAGCTCAAAACAAGAAATCGAATAACTAATATCAAAAAGAGACAATTCTGGTCATAATGGATGAATTTAGTCCACTACAAAGCAAACTAAATAAGGACCTAAGTTATTTCTACTCCAGCAAAGTAAGCAAACAAGAATACCAAAAACCAGAATTTTCAATAAGGAAGTCAATGGTAGCCGAATCACCAATCACTAATAGTGCCAATTTAATTGATTTGTTAAGTACCAAACAAGTACAAGTGTGTGTGAGAGTGTAATAGGGCTGCCAAGAAGTGAAAACTAAGAGATTAAATGAAAACAGTCCCTTTACAAGGAAATACACGAATTTGATTGCAAGAAAATGTCAAGAGAATTGGTGTGGTCCTTGTTCTCATGCAATCAGATTTGTGCACATGCTATTTCCGCCAAAGAAGGCATGAAAAGTGGAGTTTCTCAAGGAATTAGTTGTAGTCACATGCAATTCCACCAAATAAGGCTTGAAAAGTGGAGTGTTTTTTTTTTCAAGGAATTAAATCAAGGACGGAATTCTACTTCAAGAACAACACTAACACCAGCTTTCAGAATTTCACTACTCAATCAGGATCAACTTCGATTTTTTTTTTCCTTTTTTTTTGTTTTTAGATCGGGATCTCAATTGATAGCTTTGATGGTGAATAATCCAAGGGAACAAGACATATTATCATGATCCTCAATCTTGGATTCAAGAAAGCGTTTCTTGAAAATTCGAGAAATAAGAACAACCAACCCCCATGGATGACAAAAACGAACAAGATGTTTCAAGAAAACATAAATTCGGATCAAGAATGATGTTTTAGAATTAAGAATCAAGCAAGAACAATCAAGATCATACAATCATGCAAATTCAGCAACAATAACAATCAAGAAAATGGCACATATGCTTAAAAGAATTCAAGAAATTCAGAAAACTCAAACCTAGGATCTAAGATAAATGAGAATTTATCTAGCCTATGCTTTGATACCAAATGATACGACGGCCCTAAATAAAAATATGTACTCATGCGAAGATTATGGCAATTCGGCATAAAGCAAAGAACAAGACAGATTTTACCCTTCAAACCCACTACCCCCTTTACTCAAGAAGAAGATTTAAAAGGATTTAATCAAGAAAAGATTAACACTTACAAGTACTCTTGAAGCATAAATCAGATTCTTGTTGCAATGGAGATTGTAGAGCTCACAATTCCTATACTAGGGTTCATAAACACGTTTTCATGAAGAATATGAGAATCACATTTTTTAATCTTATTCAATCAAAGAAATCTGATTTCCAAAAGTTTAAAGAAGGTATTTATACCTTAGACAAAGCCAAACCCTAAACTAAACCTATTAGGCCGAATCCCATAATGAATGGGCTTTAAGTGAAGCCCAATGCGCCATCCTTACAAGGACTTATTAAAGTCTATTAAGTCATATGTTTAAAACCCCAAACACGAGCTATTACAAATAATTAAAGCCCCAATAAATTTAAGCTCAATTAAACAAGGCTAGGCAGCGCCTTCATCAATAGAACACGCCTCAAGCATATGGAGTAGCTTAGGTGTGTCTTCAAGCCCAATTGCGCACTTAGTGAATTCAGGCTCTTACAACTCAAGTGTGACTTGGTCTTGTACATATGAGTTCATGGTTGTCCCAAAGGCCTTAGCCAGTGCCCTTGTGATTGGCCCACTAGGAAGAGCCAATGGATCCTTTTTGTTGCCTCTTGCTTCGACCTCGAGACCATTGGAGCTCCCTTGATCCACGTCATGAAGAATGTCTGCACAACAACATACCTTTCAAGGGTTTGTTTGATTCTACAACCCGAATGAAAGCTTGCCATTTGCAGGTGCAACTTGGAGTGGGACCATAACAAATTTTAAGTTCTTGATTCTAGCTCCTTCTATTCCTCCAAGAATTCGAAGAAGAGGGCATTTCTTCATAGAGGTTGAAATAGAGAATCTGTAAACTAAAGCAATTTGTTGTAGGTAAAGATGACAATAGGTGAGAAATAAATCAACCATTAAACGGGGTAAATTTGTCATTACTGAGGGGAAAAAAACAGAAATCTTTGCAGAAAATGCTCGTGACATCTACTTTCCAGTGAAAGGGTTTATTTGGCTAATTTTACTTATCACAGGGATTATTTTGATAATTCAAATTTCATGGGGTATTTTTTGACAATTAGACATCATACAGGTAGGCGCTATGCAAAAACCCATTTCATAAATGTAATAGTTAATAGTGAAGTTAAGTTAAAGTAGCAGAACTAATGCTGATATGAGAAGTCAGGTAAATGCAAACGAATGATTTTGTCAAATTTGGAAGCAGATAAACATAAACTCTCAATCTACTCCAGTGCAATATTATCACACCAATTTTGTTACCAAATGATGGTTATACTAATTATTTGATTTTGAGGAATTTTTTTTTTCTCTTTCTCTTTCTTTTTAAATAAAATTGGCACATTGATGGGTTCCCCTTCAATACCAAAATTTAGGGAATTTTACAAAAACTTGAACATGTAGAGTGTAATTTGACTACCAAAAGGGAAAGAGTGCAATAAAGATAGGGACAATATATCAAATGATAACATAAAAATTATCATTATTTACAACAAAGCAACAAAAAATTCAATATTGGCACAAATAAGGACAGAGACAGGGGGGCTTATAGGGGGCGGGTCACCTCCCCTACTAAAATTTACATGTATTTATTTAAAATTTTCAAAATTTGCCCCCTATATCATAAAAAAACCTTTGATATTTTATATTAATTCGATCTCGCTCCCTCCTCCTTCTCCCCAAACAGGAACTCATGGCCAACTATATGTGGCAAACTTGAGCTAAAGGCATGAGAGAATTTTATCAAATCCACAATTCACTCACGAATCCAGGAAGCAATCCCCGCAATCCCCATAGCTAGCAAGGCTAATACCACAAGCGAAGTTGAAACTTCCATCATTCAGAACTCGAGAATTCTCATATCTACGTCTATAGGCATCCCTCCATTTCCATTGTCCTTAAGCAACCCCTACAACCACTCTTGCTATAAGCGTGCCTCCTATCGGGGTGCCCCCATCAACCATAGGTGCCTTAGCAGGGTCTGTGGGACTGGTCTTAGGTGGCCTGGCTGTGGGAAGGACTCATGTCACTCCTCAAACAAGTTATTCCTCAGTAACCACCCCTATAGGATCTGTCCAAGCCAGTCGTGAATAATTCAACTGCATGATTGATAAAGTCGTCTTTAACGGCATCCTATTATCTTTTGCGAGGTAGTACCAACTGCCCTTACAAGAGAGACACGGGTCCCTCCTTTAGAGCAGAATCCTACCCCAGCCCCAACATTAGGAGTCCCTCCTCCTGTAGCAGGCGCCAATACAGCCATGGCCCAAAGGGTGATCGGTGTCATCCCTTTTACACCGTCGGCCTTTATTGAGCCTGTAACGCCCCGAAACCTCTAGCTAATTATAAAACATCTATTCGTAACCATCTCATTAAACGTGCTAACATATAGCGTAACGAACCCAAACAAGCGTATTATTATTCAAAAGGAACGTTTACATAAGTCGCTTATACAACGTATACACAAATTTAACTATCAAGTTTCTAGCACAACATAGATAATTAACTAAATGCCTCGAAGCGTCCTCCTACATCTTCCTTGTTCCTATCTTCAGGGGTCTCAAATCCGGCTAAAACATAATAGAAAACGATGTCAACATATACACATGTTGAGTAGAAATTCGCATACAACATGAGGTGTTCGTGTGAATTTGCATATTGTCATAAAAGCACATAAAACTACACATAAAACCATATAAATTTCAGTTCTGATCAAATCACATAAATTTCAGCTCACAAGAGCATCACAATCCAACACATTGTTACCATTTTCCACCTCGATGGGCGGCTACCTTATCTCGCCATGCCGTAATGCAATCACAATATTTGCACCAATTCCAACCAATCTTGGTGCCCAACCAAACACACCGGTGGTCATATCCCGGGCATATGCCGAATTCCTACGACCCACAACCAATACATGAAACACTCCGTCCATGCAAGATGGGAATAGACATGGATGGCGAAAACTGTTTTAAGACCGGCAAGCCCATTACCGCCCGACCGAACTCTAGCCCCATCCACACCGAAATCATATAGGGCCCTTACACACATAATTTCAACACATTTGAATCACAATTTCAGCATAACACAAACCATTTCAGTAGCTAGTGCACAAATTTCAGCATGAAGTAACACACTTTCCGATTTTGCGAAACCGACATTAGCTCATACGAACATAAATTTCAAGCCTCCAAACCTCCTGAAACTCTTCACATATGTGCCTAAGGTTGTGAAATAGACTTTTATTTGGAAAAATATCGAGATTTCAGCTTACGAGAGCTGGAATTTGCAGACTGCGATGCGAAACACTTTTAGCGCGCAACCGCTGAAATTTCCAGTTCTCGTAACCCAAACCTCCAGCTTTTCAAAACCTGTTTCGGCAGCCTATTCTACACTGAATTTAAAGTATATAAGCCAGGTTTTTGGTTGGAAATTTTTGGATTTTCTAGCCGTGCAAAAATCGAACTTTTCAGCTTCGAAAGCCAAAGTTTCTGCATGAACAGTGATTTCAGCATGTGTACACCTCAAATTTTCCAGCTTTGAAACCTTAAAATTTTAGCTTCTAGCACATAATTAAGACTATAAGAAGATATAAAACATGATAATCATAGAACTCAAGCATCACTTAAGCATAGGTTCAACAAATTTCAGCATGTGCATTCAAAGATTGTAACCTAACATGCATCATAAACACATATATAACTAACACATGTTGTATCCCCTTGGACCCAAGATGGAAACCAACTTGTGGTCACCTCCTAGGCCTAATTGGGAAGATAAAATACTAAGAGTTTGATAAATTCTAACCCTAACTCATGCCATAGGCCAATTTCTACCTTGATATGTCTTCTTCCTCTTTTTGTAGGGTTTGAAGTAGGGAGAGTGTTTGAAGGGGTGAGAGGGTTTCAAGACTTGAAGGATATGAGAAAAATTGAATGAAAACAAGAGGAATGAAGTGTGTGTGTGTGTGTGTGGTCGGATTTTAGGGTGTGTGTGTGGTGGTTTTGGTATTTTTCCAAGTAATTTTACATATATACTAATAACAAGACATAGCATTAAGTCCTTGTCTAATTATTATCCTAATTGGCCAAGTATTTGGGTCTAAGTAGCTTAAGTGTTGCTCTACTTTAACATGAGCCAAGCATGTGTTCTTGTATCTAGAAGGTATTGGCCAAGTGTATAAATACATTGTATCTAGCAACTTGGAGGGCAAGACTTAATACAAGCCAAGTATTTACTCTTTTATAATTTTATCTCCCAAAACCCCTCCAAAAATTCGTCCCCCTCCCTTAAAATATCTGAAAAAAAATAATTTATTTCTTGTATATTATATAAAATTATTCATATTAGGAAAGAAAAATAATATCTAGGGGTAGAAAATACAATTTACCTATACTTTAGGGGTTTTTAGGGCATAAAATCCGAAAATTCATAAATAATTTAGAAAAATTCCAAAATCATGAAATTTAAACTTTATAAACCTGAAATTATATGTATATTTCCCAGAAATTAAAAATGTTTTAGTTATATTTTCGAAAATTTCAATTTACGACATAAAATTTCGAAAATTGTGTTTGAATGTCAAATGCCTCTAAAATTTGAAAATTATGGAATGTATTCAAAATTGTATCTTCTCCATGCATAAAAATCTAGAATACTTATTTATATTATTTTTGAAAACTCATAAGTATTTAATAGACGAATTTTCCAAGAGTGGTAATCGAAATTTGAAAATTAGCACTTTAGCTTTCAATGAATCCTAAAAATCAGGCTAAAATGTGAAACAAAAAGTAAAAATGACATTTTTAAGACCATAAGAGTTTATATCAATTATTTGAATAATAGGAATTACGGGATCGTTACAGAGCCTATGGTCCTTCCTCCAACCATTATGAATGGCCTTGGAAAAGGAACCCGAAGCAACGCCACTTACCCCAGTGGAATCCTCGTTTGACTCCACGGAGTGGGAAAATCACATGCTCTTCACCTTGCGCATTCTCACGATGGGCCCATGCCAGAGCCTACGGTCGATGAAATGCATGAGATTTTGAGGAAGCTACAGTGCATAGAAAATAAACTTGATGGGGAATAGAAACTCCCCCTATAAGCAATTCTTTTGGTCTCATGATCATGGCTGAGGATCTTCTCCTAGGCATGAGCACCTCAAATCTCACAAAATAAGACAGGACTACCGATCGACAAGAGCATCTAGTGGAATTTGCAAGTCGAGCCTGACTTCATTGGTCAACCGATGGAGTTAAGTGTAGGTTTTCGATACCACCCTGGTCAGGGGAGGCTAGAAGTGGTTCTCCCAGCTTCTTAAAAGCTCCATTCACTTCTTTGAAACCTCAAATGAGTGTGTTCCTCTATCAATTCGTGAGCAGTAAGAATAATAAGAAATCCACCATGAGTCGTTTCCAAATAAGGCAAGGTGACAAGGGATCTTTAAGGGAATACCTCAACCAATTTGCCTTGGCCTTCCTCCAAGTACTAAACACCAATTATGAACTACTCTCTGATGACTTCTCTCGAGGAGTGTGTAAGATAAAGCTGGAGGCCCCTCAAGACCTCCAAAAAGGGCTTAGGACCATCCTCAATGCATGTCTTTGAGGATTACCCCTGCATAGGTCCTTCTCGAAATTCAAGAGAAAAGTTTTGTGCGTGGCTAAGAGACATGGACAAAAGTCCTACCAGACCTCCCTCAAAACACTTCTATTGTTTCCATAACAACTATGGGCATGCCATCGATGAGTGTTTCCACCTCCAAAATGAGATCGAAAGACTCATTAAGGACACACCCTCTGGATCTCATGTGTAGAGATTAGGAGCAGGGATTAGACCTATTCCCTAAGAAAAACCTCTGATGGAAACCAATCCAAGCGAACCAAGTCTAATAAAAAGCCTCAAGAGGGTAAACCTCTCCTCAGGCAGGAAAGACTTCTCAAGAGGATTCCGATGATTTTGAGAAATCCATAGAAAGTGATGACCCTCCTTACAAAGGTATCATTCACATGATCAGTGGAAGACCCATTGATGGGGATTCCTACAATGCTAGGAAGGCTCATGCCAGAGTCCTCCATCGTATGAAAACTAATCCTGTTGTCTTGATAGTGGAAAACATTATAGCTATGCCTACTATCCAATTCGGTTCAAAGGATCTAGACGGGATTTACATCCACTATCACTATGGTATTGTCATCTCTACTGTCATAGCCAACTATAACATCCAGAGGGTTTTCATGGACAATGACTGTAACGACCCGGTAAATCCCTTATTTACCTATTTTATATTATACAAAATTTATAGGATTATTTTGTGAGTTATTGATTTCTAGAGATTATTTTTTCAAATATGATTTTATTTGTGAACTAGTGAGCATTTTACTACCTAAATATTTATAAAATATTATAAATTCCAAATATTTTTTAAACTTTCATGCATTTGATCCTTCTAAACTTCCAGAAATTTTTAATAGATTATTTTCAACTTTTACCTATTTTTCCAAGCATTTTTAGTAATTTTCGGAAAACATCGTATTTAAGTTATTAATTTGAAATCTAATTTTTAAAATGCTTAATTATTATCCAAAAATTAAAATAATAATACAAATAAATATTCTAGGTTTTATTTGACTTATAAAAATTAATTTTCGAATTTTTACAATTTTATTTCTATTTTTGGGCAATTTTCAAAAAATGGGCAAAACAAGGGGTATTTTGGTCTTTTCACCTCTCCAACCCCAAATTTCGTTTTTTCCTGAGAAATAAGCAATAAAATACTTAATAAATAAGAGTTTCAGATTATATAGGTTTTTGTTTTATTTTAGTTGATTTTATTTTATATTTTATCAAAATATCTTTACTAATACATACTCTTGAACCTCATATACATAAATAACTATATATTAGTGGTGATGTACATGGCTACATATACACACACACACATACCCACATACATATACATGGTATTTAGTAAGAATAGGTGTAAGCATATATAGCCATGTATAATGTATGGAATAGGTATTTAGTTGAATTTAATAATTGGATATTTGTGTCTAATACATGGAAGATAATTACACAAGACCATATATACCAAAATCCTCATTTTTCAGCCATTTTTCCAGCCCAAAACCGTGCACTCTCTCTTGCTCTTACACTCTCTTTCATTTTTTCCTCCAAACACTTCACTTCCTCCAAATTACTACACACTTGGAAGAACAAAGGTAGGAACTCTTCTTTATACCTTAAGTAGAGGGTTTTTCTTCTTCTTCTTGAGGAGATTAGGCAAGCTTCCATACTCTTGTGCCCAAGCAATGTAAAAGAACAAGCTTGAATGGCCTAGAGTGAGAGCTTTTGCCAAACATACCTCCAAGTTGAGGGTTTTAGTTATGTTGCTAGCTTCATGTTACTTTATAGTTCATTTTATCATGTTTAACTCTTGTTGGGAGGAAGTTGAAGGATGGATAGTATTATGAGCATGATCTTGAAGATCTTATGTGATTAGTATGCTTATTTGGAGTTCTATGTGCTTACTATGCTTTCTTGGAAAACTATGTGATTATTGTGCCTTTTTACAATAACATGGCATTCTTATGTTTTATTTGGATTATTATGTGAGTTCTATGCTTTATATGAAGTAGTATGAGACCATGATTCTTTAAATGAGCTAGTAGGGGAATATCCTATGTTGTCTTGAAAGTAATTGTGAAGAAAGCTCCATATATCTATTTATTATACTTTATTGTATAGTTTTATGCCTACTTTGATGATTATAGAAATATATATATATATATATCTATGTACGTATATATATAGATAAATATTTAAAGTATTGTTATCTATTCATTTAGCTAATTCATATTATATTAGGTATATATCTATATATATATATATAGTTATGTACGTATATATATATGTCTACTTATTATAGACTAATTATATACTTAGTAATACTTAGTAAGACTACTTTAATCTATATATATATATATATGGTACGTATAAGTATATATATAATTACATTCATTTTATTAGTTTATATATATATGTAGATAATTTCAATCATCTTATATCTATATCACACTTTATATAGTTTATATATTTTTCTATCATTTTTATATATATAAACTTATCTATATCACATTTTATATATTTTATATATTTATATTAGTTATCTTTTAATCTATATATATATTTAAGTATATTTATACTAGTTATATTTTAGTCTTTATATTTATATATTTATACTAGTTATGTTTATATATTTATATTTATATTTTATCTATTTACATATTTTGCTACTATCTATTTACATATGCTTAATAAGCAAACATAAAGCTTTCATTTATAAGTGTGGAGCTTACTTTGCTAAACTATGATTATGTGCATATGTGAACAAACTTGAATTGTGTGAATGGGCCCATATGTGCTGGAATGGTCTGGGGGGTGTTCCACCGGGACATACTATTGAGTAGCCGGGAGAGTTCACCACCCTTCCATCTCCTAATCCCTCCCTTGGGTAGACGGAGGGATCTACTCAAGAGAGAGGGTCGTAGAACAATACTAAGGCGTATGCCCGGGATACGACCATTGGAGGATAAGGCTGGCGGGAGAAATGTGCTGGTTGTTATTTCGGCCCGGGTAGTTATAAGGGTCACTGTCAGGTGACGAAAGGTAGAAAGTGTGAAATTATATATGTGCTATGTGTAACTAATGTGCACTTGACACCCGAGCACCTTATGTGTATAAAGAAGTGTTTCTACTCAACATATGTTGATTCCATGTTATATTATATTTTAGATGCTTCCGAAGATAGCTTTTATGATGGTGAGGAGGAGGAACCTTTTGAAGCATTTTATTAGGAAGAAGGATGTAGGATTTTCCGCTGCGTACCTATTTTGGGTTTTTGCTTTTGCTATGTATCAATAGTAAACTAGCAAGTCGAGACTCTCTTTTGTTGATGTACCTTTATGTAATGTACCTTATACGTTGTAATTAAAAATGTATGCATGTATGTAGCCAATAATGATAGTATTAATCTAATAATAGCCATAAGACTAATAATAATAATAAAGGGATTTCGGGGTCGTCATAATGACAGCTCTGCCGACATCCTCTATTACAGGGTCTTCCAACACTTAGATTTGGGAGGGGCATAACTGAAACCTATGGAGACCGCCCTACAAGGTTTGTAGGGGAAGCCGTCCAACCTAAAGGTCAAGTTACACTTCCTCTAACCTTGGAGTCTGGATCCTATACAAAACCTTGGACAGCGACCTTCCTAGTGGTAGACGTTCCATCCACATACAATGTTATTTTGCGAAGACCCGCCTTAAATGCCCTTTAGGTGGTGGTGTCTACCTATCAAATGGAAATCAAGTTCCCTGTTAAAAAGGGAATTGAATAAGTCTTAGAAGACTAGTTCTTATTGAGAAAGTGCTATGTGGAATCCATCAAGTGCAAAAGGGGTACCACCAGGAAACCTCATAGGGCTCCTCTATATAAAAAGACCGATCTTGTCTCAAATGCATAGGAATGGCAGGCATTTCCTCCACAGGAAGATGTCCTACAATATTATTCCCATATGTACAACAAAAGGCCTCAAGAGGATAAGACTCCTGTGGATCCCAAAGCCAAATGTATCTATCCGTAAGAGTGATGCACTCCTATTGTCTGACGAGGGGGGTAAGGAGTCTAGCACTCTACCCAAAATAGAACCCACCAAAGAACTACTCACCATAGAGTTAGTCCCGGGGAATGTCTCTCGGATCACTTGGAGTGGGTTCTAACTAGGCTTTACTAGAGGAGACCTGGTAGCCTTCCTTTGAAGGAATATAGATGTTTTCGCTTGGCCTCCCAAAGATCTCGTAGGCATCGACCCATAAATATCAGTCCACCCCTTGAGCGTGGATCATTCCATCAGACCTGTCAAGCAAAACAAAACACACTTCAGCCCTAAGAAGGATTGAATCCTTCAAGCCAAAATTGAAAAGCTCTTGGAGGCCTTATACTTATGAGAAATTCAATTTTCCAAATGGCATTCTAATGTAGTCTTAGTCCCTAAAAGAGGTGACAAGTGATAGTCTGCATGGATTTTCTAATGTAGTTTTAATCCCCTAGTTCACATTGATTAGTTGGTGGATTCCACCTCCAAGTCTGAATTTCTCAACCTGATGGATGCCTCTTATAGTTACCATCAAATGCTCTAGGATCTCGCTAATCAGAAGAGGGCCAGCTTCATCATAATAGGAGGACAACTGTTACATAGCAATACCTATCGACTTAAAAAATATAGATAAAACTTATCAACGACTAATAGATACGATGTTCGAAGATCTAATTGGATGTAACATGGAAGTGTATGTTAAAGACATGCTTGTAAAAAGTAAGAAAGCTATGATCATATCAATGGCTTGGAGGAAACCTTCAAGGTCCTTCGCTGATATCACATGAAACCCAACCCTCTCAAGTGCTTTTTGGAGTTAGAGAAGAGCGTTTTCTAGAATACATGGTCACAAAATGAGGGATGGAAGTGAATCCTACAAAGATCAGAGCCATTCAAGAAATGAAGGCTCTTTCAAATTTATACAAAGTTTGATGCCTCAGTGGAAGAATCGCCGCCCTTGGCATATTCATCTCTAAACTATCTAAAAGAAGTCCTTCTCTTCTTCAAAACTTTGCGGAAGGTTATTCCATTTGAATGGAATAAAGATCGCTAGAAGGCCTTTGAGGCCCTTAAGCAATACCTTAATGAGATATCTCTTCTTGTAAAACCTGTACTGAAGGAGCCACTCTATATCTATCCTTATATTATAGGACACGTTGTAAGCTTGGCCCTCCTCAAGGAGGACGAAGGCACTCAAAAGCCTATATATATACAAGAGAGAAACTCCAAGGAGTTGAGTAATGCTATTCAGAGATTGGGAAAGTAGCCTTAACCTTGGTAGTCGCGGCATGAAGGCAATGCCAGTACTTTCTCTTACATTCCATAGTGGTTCGTACGAACTACCCTCTTCGCCAAATATTAGGAAAACCTAAGGTTTTTGGTAGGCTCATTAAGTGGGCCACAGAGCTAGGGGAATTCGATATCTCCTATGCTTCCAAAACTAATATTAAGACTCAGGCCTTGGTAGACCTCATATCTAAGATGATATTACCTTCTTTGAACAAAGGGGAACACCCATGGCTCTTCTATCATCACTATCAGTGGTACTGCATGTGGTGTTGACCAGTCCTAAAAGGATAAATTCAAATTCGCCCTACAATTTGAATTTAAGGCCTCCAATAATGAGGCCGAACCCGAGGCATTGATTACTTGAATCAAAATGGCTCTAGAAGCTAATGCTCAAAACCTGATAGCCCACATAGATTCCCAACTAGCGGCTTTCCAAGTGGAGGGTCGCTATGTAGCTCGGAAGAACACATGATAAAGTACCTTAAAAAGATTGAGGAACTTAAGATGGAACTCACCCAATTCCATCTACAGCAAATTCCCCCAAAGGACAATACCAAAGCAAACTAGCTCCTAACACTACTAGAAAAAGAGCAAATAGCCACGGATTTTAGCCACGGGAAAAATCCGTGGCTAATCCGTAGCTAATAGCCACAGATTCGCCACGGATTAGCAACGGTTTTCGGTGAAAATTGTTTTTGAGCTTTAGCCACGGATTACCCGTGGCTGATTTAGCCACGGCCAAGCCGTGGCTAAATGTCGTGGCTAAATTTTGCGCCAGTTTTGCCGCCAATGGTTAGCCACGGCTTGGCCACGGCCAGACCGTGACTAAGCCGTGGCCCTTAGCCACGGTCTAGCCACGGCCTGACCGTGGCTAATCCAGCCACGGCTAGACTGTGGCTAAATCGTGGCCCTTAGCCACGGCCAGACCGTGGCTAAAATTTTTATTTTTTTTTTGCAACAAATATGATTTGAACTCTTGACCTGTTAATTAAAGTTAGAGCATTAAACCACTACACCACTTTAACTTTTTGTTTAATAATTAATTTTTGCTATACTTAAGTATTATATATATATATATTATATTATATATATTGATATATATAATAAATGATTCGATATATTACATACGTATAAGATTAGATATACTTATATATATGTGTATTTATATATAATTAGCTGTATATATATTAGATGTATAAGTACATATATAACATATATTAGATATATAATACACTAATATATGTTTATTTCATATAGATGATTGATCATATAGTACATATGATTAGATATATATATATATATATATTGGATCTATATATACGTACACTACATTTATAACATATATTAGATATGTTATATATAGATATATACTTATATCATATAGACTATATATAGAGGATTAGAATGTACATATAATATATTAATACATATGAGATACACATTGACATATACGTATATTGATATATGTATATATGATATATATACTTGGACATATATATATACACATATATTGATATATATACTTAAACATATGTATATATACATGATATATATATATATATATATATATAAAATATAGCCATGGATTAGTCACAAATATATATATATATATTGGTACATATATACTTGGATATATAAATATATGTATCAATATAAATTTACATATGTATCAATATATATATATATATATATATATAATTTATCTGTGGTGCAAAAAAAAAATGAAAAAAAATAATTAGCCACGGATAAATTTTTGTTATTGATATTTTAATTATCTCAATATAAATTATCTATATATACTTGGATACATATATATATTGATACATATATATACTTGGACATTTATATATATATTGATACATATATACTTGGACATATTTAAAATAGATACATATCTATCAATATATATACTTGGACATTTATATATATATATATATATTGATACATATATACATGGACATATTTAAAATAGATACATATATTGATATATATATATATATATGATATATATACTTGACATATATTATATAATACCACACATATACGAAGATATTGACAAATTATCACGAATTAAAGTTGCTATTATCTAAATATAAATTATATAAATAGACGTTTGTTATAATTTTTGTTTTTGATATATTAGTTTATTAAATATTTGTCATAAAAAAAAAGTTGAATATTGAACGATAAAGTCAAAGGTAAATATCTTTATTTTTTTTAAAAAAAAAATTGGTTAATAATTTATAAAAATTACTAAAATTAAATTAAAAAAATTGATAAAACTAATGAAATTTATTAGATAATTTAAGTTTAAAATATTGTAACAATATAGTTTAAGTATAAAAAAAATCAATCAATAACCAAAGAACTCCCTTGGCGCAACGGTTGCATGCTCCATTTATAACATTGATGTCCCGTGTTCGAATCTCCTTGAGCGCAAAAAAAAAAGCTTGGGGACGCGGGTTTTAGGTCCGGGTTGGGGCGCGGGTGTGGGTGTAATTAGCTTTTTTTTTTTTTTTTTTTTTCCAGTGGCCACGAATTAGCCACGGCCAGACCGTGGCTAATCCGTGGCCCTTAGCCACGGCTAGGCCATGTCTAGAAAAAAGTGGCCAAAGTTGGCCACGGTTTGCCCGTGGCTATTAGCCACGGCTTGGCCGTGGCTAAGCCCAGCCGTGGCTAAAAAGCCGTGGCGAAGGTTAGCCACGCCACTTTTAGCCACGGGAAAAATCCGTGGCTAATCTCCTTGGCCACGGATTTTTTGCCAAATCCGTGGCTAAAATCCGTGGCTAAATGCCTTTTTTCTAGTAGTGTAAGTTAGCTAGCTCCCTGCAGGATTGCCATACAAGGAGGATCATAGTAATGACCCTTCCTAAGCCCTGCCCTAAGGAAGAGATCCTTACTACCATAGACATGGGCGATTAGAGAAAGAAAATCATTGACTTCCTTGATAAAGGAATCCTCCTTAAAGATAAGCGGGAGGCCACGCGAGTAAAGAATCGATCCATGTCATTTGTGCTGATTAGAGATATTCTATACTGGAAATTCTTCATTGTGCCACTCGTTAAATGTCTTTCCCTAGAGGAATCCATGAAGGATGTTATGGATCTCATATTTCATGGGTAACCCTATTAGGAAAATCGTATAGGCAGACTGCTTCTGGCCTACTAACAAAAACGAAGCTAAGGACCTCGTCCTTAAATGCGAATGGTGCCAGAGACATGCACTCTTTACCGTAAGTCAGCGGAGTTCTTGATCACCATGTATATACCATGCCCCTTCGCCAAGTGGGGAATCAATATAGATGGTTCATTCCCTCTGGCCATAGGTCAAAGAAAATTCTTACTACTTGCAATGGATTACTTCACTAAGAGGGTTGAAGGGGAAGTTGTCACCAAAATCATCGAAAATTAGGTACTTAGGTTCCTTACAAAGAATATAGTATGTCGGTTTGGCATTCCTTGTGAACTCATATCCGACAACAGAAGATAATTTGGAGGCACCCAAATGAAAGCTTAGTGCTAAGAAATGAAAATCAAACAGTGTATCACTACTGTGTTTCACCCTCAGGCCAACGGCCAAATTGAGGCGATGAACCACCTCACCCAAGGACTTAAGACAAAGTTTGAAAGAGCAGGAAGGCTAGGGGCTGAAGAATTCCCATGACTCTATGGGCCCATCGTACGACGCCCAGCGGGACCATGAGAGTGACCCTATCCATCTAGTCTGTGACACTGATGTCATAATTCCTGCTGAAATCGATCTAGAATTCCATTGAGTGGGTTCCTATTAGGCCTCTCAGAATGAGGTCCTCATCTAGGAAAGTCTTGATATGATCGAGGAAACTCTGGATAAGGTCTTTCTCCAAATGGAAAAATACAGAAGTCGAATGGTTAAATTCTACACTAGAGTAGTATAGGCAAGAGAATTTCAAGTAGAATACGTAGTTCTCTGAAGAGTGGATGCCCTCAAGCCCGTTGGGAAGCTAGAATCCAAATGGAAAGGCTCATTCAAATTTACAAAGATTATTAGACTAGGTGCATATGAACTAGAGAAAAGCAAAAGAAGGAAACTTTCTTGTCCTTAGAATGCGTAAACCCTCAAAAGGTTTTAAACATAAAAACCATCCCTGCTGCTTAAGGAGGGACACAGGTTCTTCTTACGAATTCCACATGTATTTAATTCAACATTATCTTTAATCTGCTCGGACAATTATTAACTTAATTTAGTGGAGGTTTAACGTTTGTTTTGTAGGTCTTCCCCCTATTAGTCAATGGAGATTTAACGTTTGTTTTGTAGGTCTTCCCCTCATTAGTCAGTTTTAGCAAAGCTTTGGCCTTGATGGGAACAACCTAGATCTTTCTAATACAAGGACTTGATCTTTCACTAAACTTATTCTTTCCTGATCATGCAAAACGGGCTCTGACCTTCCTCACTATGAGGCTCCAACCTACCCAATGATATGGGAATGACCCTTGGTATTCCAAAAATGGGTTTAAAGAACCCCTTGCGAGGAACACATCCTCCTTTCCTTATAGGATAGGCCACAACTTTCCTCCTTACAGGCTCCGGCCTTCTCAATTAGGAATACACTATTTTGCCCCCAGGGCTTTGGCCCCCACCACTCTCATAAAGCCTTCTTTCATCAAAAGCGAACTCTCACCCCTTATAGGCTTTGGTTTCGGCCGAAAGACACTATTTTTCCAGTGGGCTCTGGCCCCTACAAGGCTCACAAAAGCCTTCTCTCATTAAAAATGAGCTCTTGCCTAACATTGGTTTAGGCCTTCTGTATCATAGGAAATGATCCTCCTCAAAGTTGCAACTTTCCTCTATAAGCAAGGTACACATCTCTGCATCCAAAGGGCTCAGACTCCTAACACGTTGAAATCAACTCAACCGCTATGATGGTACAAAACTTTCCCTCCTCTAAAATATCTTCTTAGCCTTATCAACAAGGCGAAAAATGTTTCTCCTTCCCAAACGCTTCCCAGCCTCCTTAATGGAACTAGATCCATCCCTTCTCTACAAAGGCTTCTCAGCCTCATCAATACAACGAAACCTATCCCTCCTCCATAAAGGCTTTCTAGCCTCCGTAATGAGATGAGATTTGTCCCTCAACAAAGGCTTCCCAGCCTCCTCGATGGGATGAAACCTGTCACATACCCATAAAGGCTTTTAAGCCCTTTCTATGGGGAATCCTCAGTATATCCCTTCCGTATCATTTCAAAAGACATAATCATTGCGGTTCAGACCCCTACTTTAATGAAGATATTGCTTTTTCTATTCTTGTGCTCCGGCCCCAAGGCAAGGCTCAAGCCTCCTTTCAAAGGTCACAAATGCCAACCTCTTCTATTTACAGGTTAAGACCCTCCTGTTGGCTCAGCTTCCTCTTAGGCATGATAAAATACCAACCTTCTGCATCCAATATGGGCTTAGACCCTTCCAATGAAAAAAACAATACCAGTAGAAGTCCCTCTTTTAGAATACAGGCTCTTACTCCTTGCTTACGAGGAATCAATAATTCCTTCATAAAATCTTTTCGGGCTATGAGGCTACTTCTATCATGCATCTCACTTAATTTGGCGACTTGACAACAATGGGTCAAAGGAGTAATTGGAAACATCCTCCACAAAGCATTCACAATTCCTTGCAAAGAAAACAAATTGTTGATGGCCTCATGGCCAAAACATACATGGCCTTTTTAGCCAAAACATCAAATAAAATTGTTTATTGCCAAACCACCATAAAAAGATAGATATTAAATATTTTTAAAACAATAGTAGAATCCTACCAGTAGGGGAGGGATAGTCCTAACAATTATTACATTAAGTGTCATCAGAAATAGCAGGGTTCCCTTGCACGACCTCCTCTCATCTGGGAACAACTTCAGCCGCGTCCTCACACGGATAGGTTTCCTCTAGCTTCTCCTTCTTAGGTTCCACAAGAGGATTCGACCTATCTCCCACAACAGAAGGAACCTCCAAATCCATAGCCATGGGGTCAAGATCTTTCCTTGAAGAACTCCTTGTCTTAGACCTCATGGAGTGCTTTCCTACACAAATAAGGGCATGAATAAGGTTCGACTTCTTAAAAGGAAAACATCCAACATATAACTAAGGCATACCTGAGAGATTCTTCTCAGATTCCACCATAATAGGGGATGATGGAGATTAAAGAGGAGCTACTTGGCCTTCCACTCATGCTCCCCCCTCTTGCAAGTTCTCCCAAGCCCTAGTTACATTCAAGAATGAGGTGCTCTCCTGTGCTGGAGGGGATCCATTGTCCGGAAACTACCGAGAGCATGCTCGAAACTCTTCAGGAAAAGGTTTTTGCCATTTTTGGCCAAATACTCCTTTAACTCATCAAAATTGAGGAAGCTTTCCTTAAAGGCTTCAAGCTAAGCCCACAACCACTCATACCCATTGCAGGTTTTAGGATATTGCTTATACCCTTGAGTGCGAGTATCTTGAATCTCCTTCTTACGAGCCTTGGCCACAACTTTTAGCTTGCCATCCTCCTTCAATCTCTCCCTTAGTAGGGTCTCCTCATTGGACTTACGGTCATCATTGGCCCTAGGAGGCAGGGGATGTTGCCTGAAGGCTCGAGCATCACTAGACTCCTACTGCAGGACGCGAAAAGGAGTCACCTGTAGGACGTTTAACCCGCGCGATCTCAGCAGCCCTCTTGGGAGAGCAAGCAAAATATTGACCTTGTGTAGAGGATGATGGTTGGCTGGTAGAGTGAGACGATATTGGGGTTCCTTTAGGGGTAGCTGTGCTACCTGAAGATGCAGGAATGCCTAAAAGAGTGCTCTTTTGGGATTGCTACCTCAGTCTTTCATTCTCACCTTAAACAACGTATTATCTGCAGAAAAATGAATCACATGGTCAATTCGTACATAGCTAAATATATATGGAAAAACAACATAATGACTCTAAGAACGGATACCAAGAGACTCTTCCAGCGGCTCCTCCTTTTAACTCAATCCTCAGTGGTACAAGAGTTGATTAAAAGAAAAAGGGGTGGGCATTATAGAAAGCTTGGTTTAACCTATCTAGAAGCTGGCTTGTACTTGCAGGACAATGTCCAGGTATCATACTTGCGTTCCTCAAGGAAGGTCATACACTATTAGCAAGGAATCCTCCATCCATCATGAGGGGTGTTAAAGAAACATTTTCTTTTCCACCTCTTAAGGGCGGGAGGGGATTCCAAAAATCTTACCTCTTCCATGGAGCAAAGTAAAATAATTGAGGTTCTATTGGCTTAGTCATAATAAATGAATGGAAGTGGGAGACCTCTAGGATCTCTCCTACGTAGTACATCAAAACGATATACACCATCAGAAGCCTAATTACATTACGAGTAAGCTAGCTTAAAGGGATTCTTAATAGGTTTGAGACATCCCTGTAAAAATGAGGCAGGGGAAGCCTCATCCCACACTCTAAAAAACTTGAAAATCTGAAGGAGGGTAGAAATGGGAATGGAGTTTTAATCTCCAGTTCAAGCGAATCCCATATTCCTCTCTCAAAACCCCAAACTGAGCTCCCAAGAGGCGAAACCTAAGGCTTTCATAAAAAGGACTCCCTACATGGATCCTTCACTACTCCTGAGCTTAAGACAAAAGCCCCACTTCTCCCAACTCTTTGGTCTTCTTCTTTTTTTTCCCAACGACCACATCGGTCGATGGAAGGTGGTAGAAGGGAGAAGAACCCTTAAAGGGGTTTTCATCATGTTTTCCCAAGAGAGACAAATCGCTTAATAAATCACTACTTGCTCTAGAGGAGCTCCTAAAATCCTCCTCTTAACTTTGAATACAGTAAGAACCAGACGCTATATTCTTTGTTTTTTTTTTCAAAATGCGCAAAAAGAACGAAACAAAGCATTGTAACAAAAAGAGAAGGAGCAACAAACAAAATTGGAGAAACTTACCCGATTTCAAAATAAATTGTAATCACGGGCATAATTGAGAATGGTGGTTGAAGGGAAGAAAGACAGAAAAATCGCGAACAAAAGGCTGGAGGGTTTTTTCTCTCTGAAAAATCTTCTCAAAAAACTAAAAATGGTTTTCTACAAGGGAAACTGGACATAAATGGGTTTATATCGAGTTTACCCATGCCTTAATTGCAACCGCTAGGTGCTTTTCAATCCAACACCCAATAAGGCATGCTGCCAATACACTCCAGAGACATGGGAGAGTAGCTGCGCACATGGCCCAAAAATCTAGGAGGAATAATCACGATCTTCTCCCAGTAGTTATCCTCTATAACTATTCAAAAGTCTATTCGTCTTCTACTATTGTGTTGATGATTTCACATAGGTCCCTCTCCTCAGCCAAGGAAGAACCGCTGGCGAGATTCCCCTAAGTGCCTCCTAGACGGTCAAATAGGGGATCCCTCTTTACATCCTCAAGCAATGATTACTCCAAAACGGGAGTCCTGCTAAACAACATCCTCTCATGTCAAACCAGCCTCAAGGTAGGAGTTCTAGAAAATAAGATTTCCTTAGCTCTAATAGCAGGCTTCCAACTCCACTATGAGGGGGGGGGGGAGTTATGACGTACCCTATAAGTCAGTCCATTGGCCCGAAATACTATGAGACAGCTCAAAGAGCAAAGTCCAAATAGAATGCCTCAAAGACGGTCTTAAAAACTCCAACACAACCTCAGGCTTCACATGGGCTAGGCCCAGCAGGGGAGGCCCACAGCGGTGGCCCAACCCTCCACCCTATTATCTCAAGATCCTAACAAACTTACAAAGGTAGAACAACCTATAACTAACACTCTTAAAAATCCGCTATCCCTCCTAACCTAGAGGAGTAGCCCCAAGGATTCCTTGGCTAGGTTGGTGCAAAGCCACCTTTATAAATATGCCTCTGCCTTTCATTTGGTAAAAAAGTTCTAATTAAAACTCTACTTTACGCTCTCTAATTTGCACAATCCACTCCACTAAAGCTCATAAATCGAGCATACTTTGAGCACAAAATGCTCACCTACACACAGGCCCCTGCTATTTCTCCTACTTTACTTTACATTATTTTGCAATTTACTTTTGCTTTATTCTTCCTATGCATACTTACTTAATTCAATGGAGTTCTAAAGCTTTTTTGCAGGTTAGATCCCCTTTTATCAACAGGTACTTTCTCAAAAAGTAGAATTCGCCTACAGTCACCATTCTCGCATATAATTTTTTTGATCATCCCAAAATTTGGTACGCATCAAATTCAATAATAATTTATTCCAGTTAAACAAAAACTTAAGTGACCCAAAATATATTATTCTTGACAATGATCACCTATATATATCCTATCTCTCAAAACATTCCTTTTATTTATTACTTATTTATTTATTCATTCATTTTGTTAGTCCTAATTAAAATAAATCTAGCGCCTAAACTAAACTCTAAGGGAATTTGCCGTCGCGTGGCCATATTTAATTTCTTTAGTTTTATTGTTGTATTAATTATTAATATCGTGCCAAACTAACTACATTGGAGCCGCTTTGGCAAAAAGAACAGTGAACTTTTTTATTTTTATATTAAATGAATATAAATTCATTTGCTCCATACGTAAGTGCAAAGTTGAAAATATATTTGAAATACTTATTTTCACGGATGAAGCCAGGGGTTGGAGGGCGCAATCGTCCCTTCTCAAGTTCATATCAAGTAAAAATTTACATGTATTTTTATAAAGAATTTGAACCCCCCCTCCAAACCAAGTATTGTGTGTATGACATACTCATAAGTAACAAATAAAAAAAAACAAATCCAAATTGCTCTCAAAGTGTCAACTCTTTTTTTTTTTTTTGTATCATTTCCCTTCTTTTCAGGGGATTTTCGCTAATTCTAATTACTCAAGTTGAAAACTATATTGAAGTGTTGACTTAATTGCTTGAACATGGGCAGTTCCCTAATTAAAAGATTGTATGTTACAACTATGGAAAAAGTAATGGTGCAGCTGATTTCATAGCAAAGTATCTAAGGGCTAGTATACCTAAAATTAGTTTATTTTTACGAGTGTCTCAATGTTGTTGAAAACTGATGTGAAAAGCTGTACTTCAATTTAAGATATGTAAATTAAGCTTCATTTGCATCGAGCAATTTTGAATGGTCCGAGTGCAACTCATGTAGCGATCACATTGGTGGATTGACAGTTTTCATAAATTTTCTCGTATTTAAGAGTACCTGCTATTTAAATGTAAATGCCAAGAAAAAAAATAGAAGAACATATATGATATTGTAAATCATTGTAGCATCAAATAAATTAAACAAATAAAATTTAAATAGATGGGAGAAAAATTATGCAAATTACTACTGCATAATTGTTGTATTGAAAAGTGTTTTTTATGTACTTATATAAAAGTAACTAGGCAAAAGAAACTTAATATGAAATTGTTTCATGTGTGTATACATCTATGATTGATTTTGATTTGGTCAATCTTGGACAGATAGAATTCTCCAAAATTTTGAATTTTTTAATTAAAAGGAAAAAAATATGATTGGTTGGATTTGTTTTTTTGTTGGTGACAGTACAATGAACAATTAAAAATACACAAATAGTATGCATGATGAGATGTGGATATCTCGTTCTCTTTAAGGGGATTCAAATCTACTGTAGCAAAATTTCTTACTAGTCTAACAGTAAACCTCATGGCTTGTCCCCTTCAGTATAAAATAGCCCGATAATGTCGTACGACTCAAACATCTCTAGACAAGTTGATGAGTTGGAAGTTCCACCACAAAACACCCTCCTCCAACTAGTATAACTCTCTTATGAAACACCATAATATAAAAACATATTTTCTTTTACAGGTGTATTACATAACAAGGGAATGACACATATTTGTAGGTGTAGAAAACCTCCACAAAATAAATACAAGATAATGGGCAATAACAAGTATAAAATCATGAGTAGTGAGGATTAATAAAAGATAATGTCAATGGTCTATAAATAATTATGTAGTGAAGTAGTGGCCATAAAAGGGTTAGTAAAATAATGTCATAATTCTCCACTACCACCGCTAACAGTGTGGTAATAAAATCTCATAATTTTAATATTAAAACATACACACCCACACCAACAACCCCCCTTCATTTTAATATTAAAATAAAAGAGAGTTTATCAGTTAAAGGAAGACTGCTATTCATAATGGAGGTGTGCTTTGCATGGAACCTCCATTTCGTAAAACAACAATCTCTACTCCGAAGTTAATAGTGGTCTCAGACTTCAACTATAACTACTTGAGGTAAATTAACTATCACTGCTTACAAATAACAATCAAGGTATTGACATAAGCTTTCATGGTCAGCACATTATTGAACTTGTGCTATTTGGGATTTCATGAGTGTTTTTGAGAACAAGGCTCAATTCTCATAGAAAGTGGTCTACTTCCCCACTCACATAGGTGAAATCTGTCAAGGGGTGCTCTTGTAGTTTTGACACCCCACTCATCAGAGCTATAGATTTCATTAAGAGTCAATAAACTCAACCTCCACAAAACATTATAAGATGAATGTACTCGCACCATAGAGATGGAATATTAACATAAATATATTTGTGAATTTATAGCAAGTCATCGTACGATTCATTTTCCCATTGAATCTGGTTATAGGATCTGTAATCTTGAAGTTGGGTTTCCTCATACATGATTGTACGAGCTTCAATCTCCCCCCCCCCCCCCCACTATGTGCTCCAGACCCGATCTCTTACTAAGGTCTCAGTCAATGGATGTGCAAGATTATCACCAGATTTAACATTATCAACATTTATAATACCGCTTGTTCAACATGATCTCACAGTGCAGTATTTTCTCCTTATGGGTCTGGATTTGCTATTATAACAATGGTTTTGCACTATGCTAATTGCAACAGTGCTATCACAATGTAGTAAAATTATAGGAATTGGTTTTCAAAATAAGGAATTTGAAATAATAAATCTCTTTACCAAGTCGCTTTCTCACTAGTTGAAGCTAAGAAAATAAGCTCAGCCTTCATGGTAGAGTTAGCAATAATAGTTTGCTTTTTTGATTTCTAGCAAATAGCATCACTTCCCAAAGTAAAAATAAGATGATAAGGTGTTCCAATCTGCATTAGAAAACCCTTCAAACACAGCAAAATATTTCATATAAAACAAGCTATAAGTTTTGGTGCCCAATAAATATCTAAAAACTTTGGTTACGACGCACCAATATTCAATACTTGGTTTGCTTGTAAACCTTCTAAGCACTCCTAATGCATATGCAATGTGAAGTCGAGTACGATCAACCAAATATTTAGAACTCGCAATTTTTGCATACTCCTTTTCATTTTTCACATCATCATGATCACTTTTAATAGAAAATAAGTGAATACACAAATTACAAGGAGTTGCAACATGTTTAGAATCAATGAAATTATATTTTCTCAAAAACAATTCAATATAATGCAATTGATTCTCAAAATGAAATTTGCCTCATTAAAATCTTCCACCACAAAGTAGCTACTAAGCGTGTTTTTTATTATTATTATTTTCTTCAATAACATGCATAGTAGAGCCAAAGAACAATAAAATTATCCACATTGAGGCAAATAATCATATGTGCATATTTGAAAACTTCTCAATTATGCACTTGTCACATTTGCTTGGTTTTGTATCAATCCTTAATCATGCACAAATCAAATTATGAAAAATGGAATAGAAAAATTGACTAGAGGTAAATATTTTACCTAATTTTTTCTTCACCCCCACTATTTTTAAGATTAAATGAACTATCAAAATAATCATAAAAAAGACAGTCAAGAGTACCACCGACATGGGCTATTGAAATCGTTCACAATGATATCCACTGGCTTTTCAACCAGTCCTTGAATCTCCTTAAAATTGTTGGTGATAGTACAATGAAGAGTTGAAAATACACAAATAATATTCAAGTTGAGGCGTGGATATCTCGGTCTCTTTAAGCGGATTCAAGCCCACTCCAGCAAAATTTCTCACAAGTCCAACAGTAACCTTTGTGGCTTATCCCCTCTAGGATACAAAAACCCGACAATGTCGTATGACTCAAACAACTCCAAACAAGTTAATGAATCAAAAGCTCCACCATAAAAATTACTATTCTCCAAATAGTATAACTCTCTTATAAAACACCATAATATAAAATATATTTTTCTTTTGCAAGTGTATTGCATAACAAGGGAATATTAAATATCTATAGGTGTAGAAAACCTCCACAATATAAATGAAAGATAGTGAGAAATAATAAATATAAAATCACTAGGTAGTGGGGAATAATAAGAGATAGTGTTAATTAATGGTGTATAAACAATTATATAGTAAAGCAGTGGCAACAAAAAAAGGTTAATACAATAATGCCATAAATCTCCACTACCACCACTAACATTGTGGTAACAAAATCTCAAAAATTTAATATAAAAATACATATACACCAACACTTTCAACATAATAAGAAATACAAGATAACTTCTCCACTCATCCACTCTTTCACTTACACACTAATATTATTAAATTGTAACTTCCCATGTTCCCACTTTTCTGCAAGAGTCCTATCATTATTAAATCTTTTGCACCATTCTTAATCAGAAAGAGTATCAACATTGGTGAAAACGCGATGAAATTTACTAGAAAAATGTCCTTTGATGAGTTCAATTTCTTCTCAAATTTAGCATAATCTAATTATTCTTTGTGCTGGCCTCAATTATTTCAAGGTGTGGGATTTTCCTATTTACTTTCTTCTTCACTTTGTTATCTTTTTGTTTTACTTTTAATGCTTTTGTGGAATAGAGGCTAGTTGTTTTAGTTTTTTGTTTGATTTTATTTTCTGATTTTTATATTTTGTTGTTTGTATTTACTTTTATTATTTTGAAGGGATTTGTTTGATTTATTAGGTATATTTTCTGATTAACTTTTGATAAAATATGTCATGTTCTATTTATTTTTGTTATAAGTGCTCTAGCTTTTAAATTAGTTTATTCATGATTTCATTAAAAGTACCATTTTTTTTTAATTTTTCATTCAAAATCATCTTTCTTTCACATGCTTATGGGATGGACGACATTGATTGATTTTTATTACTTGCCTTTCTTCAAGTTATTTTGTTTTGGGATTATTCACAATTTCAAAAGGCCAATCACTTAACTTTTATTATTTTATTTTTTCATCTAAAATTTATTTCAATTTTCAATGATTTGAGATTTTAAAAGGCCAATCATTTTGATTTTTTTATATTTATTTGTTTGCTTTTGTATTTCCATATTTTTAATTTTATTTTTGTTTTTGTTTTTGTTTTTAATTTTGAAGGGATATTGTATTTATAGTTCCATTTTCTCTTTTAGCTATTAATAATATTTATTATGCTCTCTCTATTTCTATTTTAGATTTTAAAAATTTTATATTTTTTTGCCTGTTGGTTTGTTCAAATTATGAGATTTTTTTTTTCTCATTTGGAATTCTCTCTTCTTTTTTGTTCTTTTACTTACAGTTTTGTACAATGGATTCTACAGTTCATTTCAATTTATGTATTTATGGTTTGAAAAGGTTGGTCATTTAGTTTTTATTTTCTGCTTACATCTTTAAAACTTATTTCAATTTTGATAATTTATTGAAAAGACTTAGTTTCTTTTTTCTGTTTATCCATGTTTATATTTTCTATTTCTTTACTATATGGATTGTCTTTATTTTTCTTTTGTCAATTTATGCTATACAGTTAACTCAAGACATAATTCCATGAAGTATATTCAAACGAGGAAAAGGCTATTCTAAGCATATTTTATTTTATTTATTATTTATCTTCTATAAATTCCTCTTCCAACTACCTAGATTTTACAAGCCAAATAAATATATGTGGCAGGAATAGATTTAGACAATTTTGCTTTGATAAGGGGAGATGCTCCCGGGCAATGTTCATATATATAGCTTTCCAAAAATTTGAAGGCAATCAATCCTGTATTTAGAGAAAAAAAAGCATCTTAATAGCTCATTAAGTTTAAATGTTTTATAGTATATTTTCGTTATTGGTTGTCTTATACTAACAAGTTTTATTTGGTACTAGCAAGCGGCAGACACTCGGATTTAAAGTGATAAAAAGCACTAAAAAATAGTAAAGACTACTTAGAGTCATGAAAAATCATGTGTAGGCGTATAGAGTATGAAAATATTGATTACCCCCTGACCTTGGGGGTCTACTACCTTAGTACCTTATATATATAGGAGGGTAGAAGGATCCAACCTTCTAGATCTTTCATCCCAACCTCCCCTAAGATTAGAGAGGGAGGCTGGGTTGGGTAAGTTTCTGGAGGATAGGATTATTGAAGTTTGTTGTGGATAAGAAGGATGATAATTATCTTTGGTTGAACCCACTACTAACCCAAAAGTAATGGATATTCAATAGTATCAACTATGGTTATTACCTAAAACTTTACAATCGACGATCTGCCGGTACATAAGTAGATGGTGGAGATTGAGCAAATTTATGTACCCAACAGGGCTGAAGTTAGATAATAAACTGGCCCTTTAGCTTTCCATATTCTAGTTCGCATCACTTAATTTTTTATATTTACAATTTTACCTTTTCCATAATTCACAGTTTTGTCCTCAACTTCTTTAGAGTTGTTATTTACCCCTTATTTCCCCTCAATTTCCTTGTAGCTTCTGATGATCAAGTGATACAATCGCGTGTGTTAATGCATGTCAAGGAATTTTTGTCAAAAGGCTTCAAATTGTCTAAGGAATCTGGATTTTAAGAGGGATAGACTTTAACCCCTCTAGTCTTTCTAGGAAACATTCCCGGTGCATTTATCATTCACGCCCTATGATTTATGTTAATCCCCAAACATGCCTTGAAGACGCCAAAACGCTCGCCAAAGACATGCTTGTGATATCAAGCTAGTAGAATTACAAGCCCAAGTTACGGAATTATAGGCACAACTTGCAAGGCAAAACTAAGCCAAATATAACGAAGATAATAATAATGGCTCCACAAGTGATGATGATAATGTCAGTCTCCTCCCAGATGCAAATATTATTCCCTGTCCCAACTCTCTATCGACAACACTCTTTTATAAACTCCGTGTCTCCCAAATACCGTGCCATGTGAAAGAGGGTCGATATCCAAGCTTTGCCGAGCAAAAGTCCCCATGTGGACAGTAGTAGTTTTCAAAATCTATGCGAATAGGGGATTCGGCTTAGCAACCAATTGCCATGCTTGTTTTGCAAGCAATGCACAATTAAAAGCTTTAAAGCTCTGAAAACCTAAACCTCTATCCCGTTTACTCGTTCATAGGTCATCCCATGCCAACCAATGTATTTCCATTTCACCTTGAGAACTCTACCAAAACCTTGTTAGGTAGTCGAAAACAACCCATCGGTTAGGTAGGGATAGCCTGCAAAGACCACCTTTATGAGAATCTCCTTGCCTGCCCCTGAAAGTTTCTTCTCAGTCTATCCATTAATCCTTGCCCAAACGCGATCCTTGATCAATGCAAAAATTGAAGTCTTAGAGATCTTCCCACAACCAATGGTAACCCCAGATACAAATCATGCTTCTGAAATCCCTATAACATTGTCTCACATCCCTTGCTAACATTTGACTCAAACTCAATTGATGACTTGCTTTGATTGACCTTCTCACTGAAACCATGGCATAGTTCTCCACCACAGACTTAATATATCCTATTGCCTCCACAAATGCTTCATAATAGATGAGCGTGTCATCAGCAAAGAGAAGATGAGAAGCATCTGGTCACCTTCTACAAATCGCTACCCCTCTAACATTGTTCTCCATCGCCTCCTTTTAAATCAAACAGCTAAACAACTATGCACAAAACAAAACCAAGTAGGGTGAATGGTGATTACCTTTGGTGAATCCCTCTGCGAGGAGTAATAAAGCCAAACTAAGAGTCATTCAAAATGAGTGAGAAAGTAGGAGAGGCAACACAATGCATAACAAGGTTCATAAAAGGGGAGGGAAAACTTATTCTAGAAAGAGCAAGCTCAAGTAATGGTCATTCAGCTTTATCGTATGCTTTGCTAATTTCAAACTTGAGAGCCATGAAACTGACCTTAAGACTGTTTTTATTCTGAAGAAAAATGATTAATTTCAAAGGAAACAAGCACATTATCAGTGATAAGCCGGCTCGGGATAAATGTTGATTAAGGGAAATGATTTTAGGCAAGACCGGTTTAAACCCATTAGCTATAACCTTCGAAATAAACTTATACACAACATTGCAAAGGCTCATGGGGCGAAACTATAACACAAGCTTAGGGTTAGACACTTTTGGAATCAAAACTATATAAGTATAATTTACGGCTTTCAAACTTAACCTTGAACATTTAAAATAAAGAACGCATGAGGTAATGTCTTTCCTAACAATATGGTAATTTTAAAAGAAGAGATCGCGCATACCCTTTGGTCAAGGATATTTTAGGTTGGCCGTCTGGTCATGGGTACGTATTGGACACTTCATTGGCGGTATAGGGTCGCAGAAGCTCCCATCGCATTTCCTCATCGAGTTGTGGCGTTATAGATTCAAGTGCTTCCTCTATCGCCTCCCTTAAAGGATAAACAGAACTAAAAATGTTATCAAAGTATCTCAAGATAACACCTTGAATCTCACCCACATCCTCTTGCCACCTCACACTCTTATCCTTAAGCCTCGCAATACTATTATTCTTTCTCCTTTGACTAGCCTTCTTATGAGAAAAAAGTTGTGTTTCCATTCCCTTCTTTTAACTACAAATCCCTACTCCCCATTTCATTTCCTCGTTGCTATATAACTCATAAAGCCTATGTCTAATTTTGTCCTCTTCTTCCTTCGAAGCCATTGTACGTCTCCCATCCTTAAGATCTGCTACTCTCTTCTTCAAGACGCGTATCTCCACCCTAGGGCTTCTAAAACACTTCTTGTTCAAATTTACTAGCCCACCTTGCATTCCTCCAGCTTCAAGGGTACCTTATCATGTGCTGCAAGACTTCCCCCACCTGAATTCTAACTTTGCTCAATAATCTTGCCACACT
This sequence comes from Petrea volubilis, assembly GCA_026212405.1. Lineage (NCBI taxonomy): Eukaryota > Viridiplantae > Streptophyta > Magnoliopsida > Lamiales > Verbenaceae > Petrea > Petrea volubilis. Next base: position 13,973,115 of record CM047877.1, read on the forward strand.
TCTCACTCTTGATTCGCATGGCTTCAAATAAAAACGGCCTACTCTTTAGTGATGTTGAAGCAAGGGGCACCTCCCTTTCAATTAGTAATGGTTTATGGTCTGAATGAAAAGTCCCGAAGTGAGTCACTTTCGGGCCATAGAAATTGAGTCCTCCAAGTATCATTCGCTAAAGTTTGATTGAGTTATTCCCTCATAGTATACAGTGCAAAACGGTTATTAGACCAAGTGAACATATCGCCAGAGTATCCCAAATCATGTAACCCAATATCATCAATAGATTTTCTGAATGAATTAGTAGAGTAGTCGGGTCTCTATAAGCCTCCCTCATTTTCTAATATTGCTAAAAGCTTATTAAATTCACTGGTACAAACCTACGTGCATGGATATTGGTGCCAGCCCCAGCCTCCCTAGAATATCCTAAGACTGATAATGCATATTTGCCCTAGGATCATCATAAAAACTAGTAAAAAGCCAATCAGTAGACCCACTCTGATGCGAAACCATAACATTAGTCTGATAAAGAAGATTGCTCAAGAGAAACATGAACACTTTTATTCCAAAATAATGTCAAGGCGCCACTACGACCACTAGCATCAACGCTAAACCCGTACAAATTAAAATTCACTTTCAAAAAATTAATTCTTTTTATCACAATGAGTTTTCGAAATAAAAACTAAAGTTGGGGAGTCTTGCCAAAGCAGCTGCTCTAGTCTACGAACTATCCAAGGCCCCCCATACCCTGGCAATTCCAACATAAGAGACTCATGGCTCCTAGCAGGATTGTGACGCAGTCTCCATAGATGTATCATCTTCATCAATCAACATGAGCTCTATTTCCTGGATAAGTTCACTGCTTTGCATTATCCTATAATATCATTAATCTTCCTATTCACCTTTTTTTCTAACTCTTTCTGGAGGACAACCCATATGTAATTACACATTGGTAAGAGGGGATGAGTTTGCATCATGAAATCCTTTTCTGACTCAATGTTGTAATTCTACAGAATCTTGAATTTTGATTTGGTTGGAATTGGGTTCTCAACTCCCTGAACTCTCTAGTTTTGATAATAAATAACTAGTTTTGTGATAACCTGACCTATTTAAGAGGAACTTTATTATTATGATCATTTATTATTATGATTTTTAATATTGTTATTATTACTATTGGGGATATAATTTTATTATTTTATTTTTATTGCTATTGTTAATATTTTTAATTTGGATATTTTTATACAACCCTAGTTAGTTAAATGTCATTTTTGCTAAGATTGTAGAAGATATGCTAAGATTGTACAAGATAAAGCTTAATAAAATAATTCTATTTCTTGCTTCAACTATTATAAATTGGGGGTTTGGCTCCCATTTTCATCAGCACACACACTTATCACACAAACACACACTGTTATATACATATAAAAAAAAATGGTACGATAGCGTATATTCATACTCTTATATTATTAGATTCATACGACCATGCTTAGTGCCCGATCTGTTAAGTCCTGGATATCATAGAAACTCGAGTAGATTATGGTAAGTGGTTTCTTCCCTCTATTTATTTTATTTTTAAATTTACGTCTTGTTTGGAAAAGTTATGTTCTTATAGAAAAAGTAGATCTGAGAATGCTATTTTATGAATCTTCTCTATGTAAAGTTAAAAATTATGTTATGTTGTGCTATTTGTGAATATATGATCATGCTCTGAACACTTGGATTCTAGCAGTGGGAACGAGTTTTGAAATTTCTGACCGTAGCTACGAGGTACAGTAGCAATCTCTGAACCCACTTAATGGGATTGTAGTTAAGACACTCTTACGGGTAATAATAGTAGTGTCCGAACCCACCTAACGGAGTTATAGTTAGGGCTTGATCAAGTTGGCCAATAGAGATTCCGAATATTCACGAGCATGGATATATAAATGAATATGTTTGATTTTGCTCTGTTATCTGTTCTGTAACTTGAATGTGTAAACCTTGATTTTGGAACTTGTTTGTTTTACAAATATGATTTTCATGTTATATATGTATGTAACTTGCTGAAGTCTCATAGAGGGTCAAGAGATCCTTTACTGGGCGGTTGTCGCTCATACCGCTAATTGCTATTTTGCAGAGGATAGTATCTAGAGAGATGACGAGGACCAATTTTGGGGTTGGTGATCATATTGAAAGAGTCCTTGCTAAGAGAATTAGTTAAGGTTATTTAGTTTTGGTATTTTCTTTTATGACTCTATCTAGTAAGGCTACTATAGCTTAGTCTTTTATTTACATCTTTGAATTGGAGTTGTAATAGTAGCTAGGGTTATCATTTTCACTGTGATGTCCGACTAAAGTTTTTAATGAATATTTTATGATTTTCGTACATTCTGATTTCGGTTCCGTGGCTTGGTGTCTCTGAGTCCTTTCGGGCTAAGGGGCATTGACGGCATGTCGAATTCAGGGCGTGACAAGTTTGGTATGGTTTTGTGCTCATGGTATGTAGTGTAAGGTTGTTTATGTGTGGATCGTTTGGGCTAGCTTGTAAGTTAGTTGAATTGTGTTGGTTTAGAATGCTTGGGAAAAATATTAGGGTTGAGATTTTCTTGGTTATCTTTGGCCTGACACTTATGTGCCGTGCATGAGGCATTGACTCGGGTGGGCTCTATTTAAAAATTTTGATTTTGGGCTTAAAGGTCTATCTCGGATATATAAGTGTGGCAGCTATTTTGGGCTTGTGTTATAACACGTGGATTTAAGGGTTTGGGCTGAGAATGTGTTGGATATCTACTATCAGATCTGATTTGACAATCGTTCCCCCGATTTTTACGAACATAATCTTTATTGGGAATGGTTATTCATTGATTTGAAAAATTAATTGTAATATCCTGTAATTTCTTAATCGGAATTTATATTACATGAATATATGTCATGAAGTGTTTTTGCTAAGAATGTTGGTGCTCAAGTGAACTTATTTGGTTATTGGATAAAATGAGGATTTTAATTCATTGGAGTTAATAGAAATTTTGAGGGCTTAATCAAAGTGGTTGAGAAATTGAATTGAACATAATTTAAAAGTTTTGGGGGTTAATTATTAGAAAATGAGACATTTGGGGTTCAGATGCATAAAATGGGGTTCAATATGAAGTACTCACAATCACGAGGGGCTCAATTGAGATAGATTTCAAGACTTGGGACTGAAAGTGAATAAACATTTCAAGAATGGGGGTCAAAACGTTATTAATGAGAAATTACCTTTTCAAAAAGCTTGATGTTGACGTGGTTAGGTGAAGGATATACATACATGTACACATGCATGCAAAGAGAGAGGTAAGGATTTCAAACTTCACAACCTCATAACTTGATCATTTCTTCACCAGATTGCACAAATTATATATCGTTTAGATCATTGTGACAAGAGGATTCTAATGGTGGTGGTGGTGTCAGGTTTCATCAATCGAAAAAAGAGTGTCGGAGGTGGTGGAGATGCAGCGGTGGGTCGCCGAAATTCAGCGAGTTTTCTGGCAAGGTTTGGCTAGGTCTGGAGCACCTCAACATGAGGAACACAATACTGTCACGAGTGTTGGGATTCAATGGTCGGTGGTAGAGAAATTGCGTGGCAGAGATGCGGTGGTAAGTTAGGGCTTGATTTCATTTTTCATCAACTAATCCCAAACGGCTCAGAGTTTTTCAAAATTGATAAAGGGCTTTAACAGATAGGGATGAGGTGTATCTCCCATTGTAGTAGTTCACCGATCCAGTGATGATAGGTGGCAGTGGCGATGGCTTTTGGGCAGATCGCCCTTCTTGACATGTTGACTTTGATTTTGAAGGTAACAAGCTCATTTGGAGCTTAATTAGACCTTATTAGGTTGAATTATAAAGTTATTCACATGTACTGAATGTTGGGCTTGGGTTTGAATTACGAAAAGAAATGTGAATTGAGGACTAAATCACATGGTTATGTATAATCATTCATGGAACGGGATAGGATGTTTTATGTATAATTGGATTAAATGACTATATGGATAGAAGAGGGAATTGAATAAATCAAGTTAGGTCTTGCATTATATACTAAAATACATGAAACAGTGGCATTATTGATGATGAATAAGTGCAAAGCATGTATAGGATTTGATACTTAAAGTGTTAGAGCCTAATGACTAAGAATTATGCGTAGACATTTATTAAGTATATCTGAGCAAGAATCTATACCTTTTTATAAAGTATCAGCACCATCTAATAACTGCTTGGTGTCTTTGGTCTAGCTTTTTTTTTTTCTATATTCTCTTTCATCTCTCCCTTTTTATCTCACTTTGTCTCTTCTGTTTTGAATGTGATATATTATTTCTCTTTATTTTCCTCTTTTCCTCTTCTTTCATATCTTTATCTTCAATATTTAGTATACTTTATCTTTTTATTTATTTTTTTAATAATACAAATCAGTTTAATTTTGTCATTTTTTTTCGTTTTGTCATAATATATAAATTTACATTTCAATCATTTTTTCAAAATATATAAAATTATAAAATTATTAAACATGTGATCAAATTATATTTCAGTTTTATTTTGTACACGCATAGAGTGTGCTACACTCGCTGTGTCACATCCTAATTTTTTTATATGTGAATTGTGTGACATTTTAAGTTTTTATAAGAAATAGACATAATACATGTAAAACCGGTTACAATATACACATATATGTATAAATTCAATTTTTTAACCCTAAAATATATATAATTTTGAAATTATTAATAAACAAATATAATTGTAGGCTATTTTATTAGAAGAGATTTAGGCACATGTTATTATACACATGTTATCTTTATAAGTTGTAGAAAATATGATCAAGCCACCTCATGAAACACTTGTTCTTATGAAGTCAAGATAAGGTGATTTCCTAGAATTAAAATACACATGTAGGGACACTTGTTTTCATTACCCTAAACCCTAGGACACTTGTACATGATCCATACAAGCTTTATCTTAATCCAAGGGTCATAATCTTGCCCTTGATTCTTAAGAAAAGGTCAATGGTCATGATTTAGCCAAAAATGCACATTTAGATATTGAAAAGATAAGATTTGGGACACCTAAACCCTTATCAAATCTTGATTTATACACTTGGAATTATCTTGAGATTTATTAATAAAATAATGAATGTGTCTTGAGTACATACCTATAAATAGGGGGTCATCCCCCTCCCCTCTCCACATACTTGAAAATCACAACACATACAACTCACACACACATAAACGGTCACACACATACACACACCACACACAAGGTACAACACTCTTATACATATATAGAAGAAAAACTCTAAAGACTACACAAACAGTCTAGGCATAAGAAGGTGATTATCAATTTGATGTAGTCAATCCAATCCAATATCTCGGTGAGACATAACTAGATAAGGTAGGAACTTTACCTATCTTCATAAGCCATAATTTTAGTTAGATTCATGTGTATTATGTTTCTAAGCATGTTAAATTGAGAGTTTATTATGTGATTTATTACGTGCACTTGAGCCACATACACATGCACCTTATGCGGCTAGGTAGAGCCTCCTACTCAGCCATCTTGCTGACACCTCTTACATACAGTTATATCAGAGTAGCGCAACGAAAGCGTAGAAGAGTGGCTTGGTTACGACTTGAGGAAAGGATTTGAGATACTTTATTGCAATAGTTTCCTTATAGCAAGATGTTACTTTCCATGATTGTTATTGTACCAATGTATATTTTGATCCATTTATTTATGTGTACATGTTTTTATTGGACCCGAACCATGGGGGGTTACATGCTAGTTATTCATAATTGTGTAATGTGATAAGTGCACTATTGGACTTGAGCCCAATAAAGAAATGGTACTTGATACGAAGGTTTGATGGATCATGGGCTTGGCTCAATCACATTGTGATCAACTATGCTATAAGTATATTTATTTGGAAACTAAGAGTAGCCTTAGATTATGAAATGAATGAAAATGCCTTGTGTAGATGGTAAGTGGGGACTTTACTTGTGATAAAAGCACTTATGTAGTGATTAGTTAATGGATTGCATGTATTGAGACTATGATTTGGAATGGTAATTAAAGTGTTATTATATTAGCTACCAGCTAAAGGATTAAGAGATTGGTTTACGAATAAGTACAAATTGAGCCCGTAATTGAGCCAGTAATTGAGCTTGTTAAGTGGGTATCGACTAAGTGACTAAACAATTAGCTAATTTATATAATTTCTAATTAATAGGAGATTCGGCACGTCAACATGGTAACTCGGTAAGCTCTTTCAAGTGAGGGTTCTATCTTTTCTTGGTGAAGAGTAGAACTAACCACATTTCTGTTGCAATTACCTGATATGAGCTTGATTATGTCTTTTGCTGCTTTGAATTGTTTGGGCTTACCGCCCATTGTAACTTGTATTGAATTCCTGATCAATCTTTTGCATTGTTGCTCTTGTATCGAACTATTTCAGGCTTCCTGCTAACTTGTATATGGTGTTTGAGCCTAAGTTCTATATGATCGTTGAATTGTATAGTGTACTGGTTACCATCCTTGACTCCTGTTCCATCCCTTATTCTATTATTTCACAATTCCCTTGTATCCTACACTTTTGGGCTTGCCGCCCATTATAAATTGTGATGAACTTTGATCATTTTTTGGTACTGTTGCTCGTGATTGCGATTTGTTACTGATGTTATTCAAGTGTACTGATTAGTACTTGCTGTCACTCATGCACTGTGATTATTGGTTACTGTACTACAATATTTCTTTCTTCTTTCTGCCTGCTTACTTAACTAGAGATTTGTACTATTCTAGTGACTATGGGGAGTGCTTATAGTTCGCGTTTGTTCTATGGGAAGATCTCATGGAACAATCAGGTAGGAAAGTCCCCTGGTCATCTATTTTCTACCTATTTTGTCTGACGTGGCCACCCAGAGCCCGAAGAACTAGGGAAAGGTCCTATTCGTTCTTGCCTATGGAGTGATAAGGTGGAGACACTCACCTTTGACTTTTGTTCGAGACTGTTCCTAAATTTCTATTGCTCGTTCTGTTTGTTAGTTGTTGCTCTATTCGCTCCTTGGATTATTTGGATAATCAGGCATCAATATGGTCCTTGCACACACTCGACTCATTGTATCCTTGAGCCCTGTTATGGTCTCGCTTACCATGCAACATGTGATCAAACCCTATTCTCTATCTCTATTTATACTAATTGACCGATCCTTCCCGTATTACTCTTGTCACAATAATTGGTCTATAATCTCCTGATACTCACATTCGGGATAGCTTTCAAAATATAAATACATGTTTTACTGCCCTTTTATTGGTGCTTCGTTGTTAGAATGATTTAATGTGCCCTCATTGAGTCACTTGGACCCACTCTCTTGCTCTACTTTGCTTGTTTTTGCTCATTAGAGTCAAAGAGAGCTTTTAGACGGCTTAAGAGGGGCAAGGTTCTCATGAGAATATTTGAAAGTGATTAGAAGACTCTGATGTGTATTTCTGTAGTTATGTTATGATTATGTGGGTAAATTAGAACTTAGACTATTGAGTTATGTCCTAGATTAACCATATTAAAGGACAGTATATACTGCGCGCTTGAATATGGCCCGTGGCCATGTTTTTTGTTTTATAAGTTGCTTTGCCCGCCACCTCCCACTGGCAAAGCAAGTCCAGTACCTAAGGTGATTGATGGTCATTGTTATCCTATGCATAGCTTTCCAGATTACATGCCTTCTAATTTCTCTCAATCATACATGGATTTCTTGGCAAATGTATATGTAATTTTAGAACCTTGTTCTTATAAACAAGCTTGTACTAATCCAAGGTGGATTGATGCCATGAATCTTGAGCTTGAAGCTCTTGAAAAGAATCAAACCTGGACACTTGTTGAGTTTCCTAGAGGAGAGAGAGCTATTGGTTCAAAATGGGTATATAAGATTAAAAGGGTGTCTGATGGATCAGTGGATGGGTTCAAAGCCCAGTTAGTTGCCAAGGGCTACAATCAAGTCGAAGGTCTTGATTATTTTGACTCATTCTCCCTTGTAGCTAAACTGGTCACAATCAAAATGCTTTTGGCTTTGGCAGCTTCTAACTCTTGGCCTATCCATCAATTAGACATACATAATGAGTTTTTACATGGCATTTTGCATGAAGAAGTTTACATGCAACCTCCGGAAGGATATACAAAAACTAAACCTGGTTAAGTGGTCAAGCTTATCAAGTCATTATATGGCCTTAAACAGGCCTCTAGAGAGTGGAACTTGGAATCCACTTCCAAGCTTTATTAGTTTGGTTTTCCCAATCAGAAAGTGATTATTGTCTCTTCACCAGAACAACAACCTCAAGTTTTTTTTAGCTCTTTTTAGTATATGTGGATGATGTGTTGATCACAGGCACTTCTGAGCAAGACATTACTTCGGTCAAAGATTTTCTTCATCAATAGTTCACTATTAAGGATCTTGGGTATGCCAAGTATTTCCTTGGCATCAATTAAGTATGTTGGGTTATTAGAGCCAAACCAGCCTCCACTTCTTTACCTAAATGTTTTAAGTTCACTGCTGATGATACTTCACCATTTTCTGCACCTGAACAAAACAATATTATCGCTTGATTGGGCATTTACTTTACCTAAACATGACCAGGCCCGATATTACCTTTACTACTCAACAATTGAGTCAATTCTTGAACTCCCCTACTCAAGCTCATTAGGATATTGCACTCCACGTATTTGCTATCTCAAATCCACTCCATCTGCTAGTTCTCCACTTCACTTGTCTGCCTACTATGATGCAGACTGGGCAGCTTGCCCCGACACAAGAAAGTCTGTGACTAGTTTTGGCATCTTTCTTGGTGGTTCTCTTGTGTCATGGAAATTAAAGAAATAGGAGATGGCCTCTCATTCTACAGTTGAAGCCGAATATCGAGGTATGGCATCTACACTCTGCGAATTGAAGTGGATTGCATATCTTCTTCAAGATTTTCAAATTCCTCTCCACCAACCTGTTCCACTCTACTGTGATAACCAAGTGGCACTCCATGTCAATGCTAATCTCGTTTTCCACGAGAGTACGTAACATATTGGCATTGATTTTCATATTGTATGTAATGAGTATAAAAGCGGGTTTATTCTACCAACGCATGTCTCTTCTCATTCACGGTTGGCTGACATCTTCACCAAGTTCCTTCCCTTGCCTGATTTTTCAAGTTGGGCTTGGTGGATTTGCACCAACCTCTACCTTGAGGGGGGCTGTGTATAGTTAGTCTGTTTTTCAGGTGTAATTATTTGGCAATTCTATTAAGATAGTTTTGTGTTTTCCCACCTTTCCTTCTTAGCTGTCAGGTTAGTGGACCTAGCTATAAATAGCTAGTCAATGTACAGTTGTTTTTTCCTTAGATCAATGAATTCAATTTACCCAAATTCTTATTCTAGAAATCCTAACAATTATCATTATACTATCGCATATATACATGTACATGTACATATTATTAGTACAGATCTCATAAATTCAGAGGGGGCAATTACCCCTCTCGGTTGAATGTGGCTCCGAGAGAGAGAGAGAGAGGAAAATGTGGGCTTTTGATTGAGACGATTATGACAAAGCACATCGCTTCAATAAACTCATCAGTTTGAGCCATTTTCCAAATCTGAATTTCATTAATTCATTTGGGCTCACTTCTTTAGGCCCCAAAACATATTGAATTTATTTAGCATTCATAGATTCACAATTGACTCAAGATAATATAACATTATTTATTATTATCCTAATTATTTGCTGGTAACTGAACTATAAGACAGAATTCCAAAAGTACCATCTACGAAGTTAATGTAAGCGCTATAACTGCGTAAACAAAAAATTAAAAAGATGTAATTATTCAGAAATTATCAATCATGACTTATGAAATATTTCTCAATAGTTTTTATTAAGATAAAACAATACCAATTGCTTTTGAGCTAGCTTTTTCATCGCTAGTGTGTGTGTGTATATATATTAAACCCTTCACTATACACTATCGAGTGAGAGAGAGTGAGAGAGAGAAATTAGTGACAAAAAGTAAAATTGCACTATATGTAGAAATGTCATCACTTATATGCATTAAGTGATAATACATTTTATCTTGTCACTAATTAAGTCTATTTAATTATAACAACTATATTTTATCAACAATATGGCTCAACAACGACAAGAATTAGCGTTTCAATTGGTAAAATAAGGGTGTCACTAATTTTAAACGGTGACAACTTAAACACAATTTTGTCACTATTGACATTATGAATTTCTCTTTGTCACTAATTAAATTTATTTAGTGAAAATAATTTTCATTTTGTCACTAAATAATTTAAAGTTGACAAGACTTAATATTTTGAAATTGTCGCTATCGACAATTAATAGCATCCTTATAGTGACAGTCTAGCAGTAATAATAATAAAAAAAAAATACCTCGCTTAAGTTACAACCTAGTTTCACGTTAGTCTTTGGAATTTGGCCCCAAAAATTTATCAATTGATATATGTATATTGTTAGTTTCGTTCAAAAAAAAAAAAGTTTAGTCCTTTTGTTATGTTGTCCCTGAATTAAGGAACACATACTGTATGTAGTTTATAATTTATTTTCTTTTATCTTTGCCTATACTATCAAATAGATATCTTGAAAAGAAACAAAGATCTTTCTTATATCTTTCCTATAGTTTTTTTTTTTTTTTTTTTGGTTTTATCATTTTCCATTCTCTTTTTATTTTTAATTTTCTCCCTTATAGTCTTCAATCTTCCACTCTAATCAATGTCCAAATAAACCCTTTAGCCTTCACACACTCGAAATCCCACAGCGGGCACCACGCAATTATCAGTTTTTGTCCAGTAACTCAATTCAAATTTAATTTTTATTTTATTATCTATATTATTTTCACATTTAGTCCGTAAATTGAAACTTGTCTCATATTCTATCCCAATCTCTACTTTGCCTAAGATGGTTTATAGAAATGTCATTCAAATGTAATTTTGATTTCATTATCAACACTATTTTCACATTTAGTCCGTAAATTGAAACTTGTCTCACATTTCGTCCCAATCTCTACTTTGCCTCAGATGTTTAATAGAAATGTTACACATCCAATTCATCCTACTAACAGGCATGCACAGACGGAAGATCAATACAAAATATGAAGCAACATTAATTATAACATTGATCTACAAATAGTCTAATATCTACACTATCAAAGAGAAGCGAACTAAAGACCTATGTATTCGTTTGACTAGTTTATTAAAATATTTTCTAATTTCTAAAATAAAATTTAAGTATTTCTTTAAAATCACCTTTCTTTTTTCAAAATGTTATTTTAAAATTTGATTATTTTAAAGTCATTCCTATCAAATACATACACATATATGTATATCTTCATTCTTCAATGTTATTTTAGTATATGTATATATATATATATGTGTGTGTGTGGGTGTGTGTGTGTGTGTGTGTGAGTATTCAATTGTAAAGCACTATTAGAATACCAAATATAAATTTATTCTCCACACAATAATTCGCTTGACTCACATTATTAGAAAACACTCATTTACTAATGAAAAGTTCATGATGACGGTTAGATTCCATTACAGATTGAAGATGATAGATATATAATGATATTTTATTAAAATATAACTAAAACAACAAACAACGATAAAATATTTACCCATAGATTTGTCATAAACAAAATTCCTCATGATACATAGTTTTTTGGATTTCATAATTCTGTTAGTTCTCCGCATCGGCCAAAATATGTTGTAAATTTTTCTGTTAATGAAAACGATGCTTTCTTACAGCGTCACTCCTCCAAACACTTCTTTGAAATTATTGTAAAATAAAAACAAGCACAGGTCAAAACTAATAATTTTATGATCTCAAGCCTATTAATTACATAAAACTAGACATAATTATCCGCCGCGTTGGTGGAATAATTGAAAACTACATAAAACCCTATTTATGCGCAACCACCACATTGTATAAGGATCATACGGGGAATGATGTAGACATAAATAACATATCTTTTTTCTCTTAAAGGTATAACTATCACTCCATGCAGGCAATAGGGTCTATAATTAACTCACATATAGGTTGCAGTTGGGGACAATTAAGACTTCAATGCCTCGCATTTTGGGGTCCAAACTTATTGCTTCATCAACTGCCGTCACGAGCTGTTATGGCTAAGATCGGGGTTTGGTCTTATCAATACTAATTATGTAATGAGTAAATTATATTATACATATATATATAGAGAGAGAGAGGGGGGGGGGGGGGGGAGAGAGTGTGTGAGTGAGTGCTAAACTAATGGTAAGTTCATAGCAAATGCTATTACAATCCTCATGAAATCTATTGAATGCAGTCAAGTCGAGTTAAGAAAAAAAAATCAAAAGATACAAGTTGTTTGGTTTAATATTAGTCTATGTGTATTCATTTTATAATTTTTATTTTATTTTATTTTATTTTGAAACGACGAACAACATATCAATCAGTTATACTTAATGATTCATGTATTACAAATCAAACTACTAAATCATCATAATCTATTATACAACTGAACCATCACATTATATATAACAAAACAAAAGAAACTACTATCAAAGAAAAAAAAAAAATTATTATTAAAGTAAAATAAAAATTCCGATGGAGAATCAATTTTTTATTTTTACTCATTACAAGAAAAACTAGTATTAGTGGCAAAATATAAAAATAATAGGACAAAATTATAATTTAAGAACCATATATTGCATACGTTTTCAATCACTACAAGAAAATACTGTTTTTTCGGCCAGATTTTCGGCGAAAATAAATAATTTTTTAAAAAAAATAAATAATTATTTTCGGCGGAATTTTGGCCGACATTCCGCCGAAAATAAAAAATATTTTTTTAAAAAAATAATTATTTTTGATCGAATTTCGGCCAAAATTCCGCTGAAAATAAATAATATTTAAAAAAAATAATTATTTTCGGCCCCAAAATAATTAATAAATATTATTTCGGAAATAAAATATTATTTCGTCCCTACAATTATATTTTGTTAAAAATATTCAAATTAATTATATTTTTTTTCATTGTTATAAGCATAATTATAAAAAATATATTTGAAATATTATAATAATCACATAATTTGATTTTTATAAGTAAGTAACATATCAAATATATTAAAAACTACATATAGATTAACAAACCACAGAAAATTTTCCAAATACCAAAAAAAAATAATCGGTCAAATATTTTCACCAATACATAAAAAGCGTAATTATTTTCTAGCCAAGTTCATACTAATCAGTCTTCCTCATCAGACTCGTCTTCATCATCGGCGACATACTGAGCCGGCGGAGGGACATAAGTCGGTTGTTGTGAGCCGCTCGCTTTGCTCTGCGAAATCATCGTTATCACCTGATGCATCATTTCCATGATTTGTGTATTCTGTTGGGTAAGGTGATCGACCCGATTCTCTAACCACAACACCGTCGGGTCGGACTGGCTCGACGAACTACCGGGCGAAGAAAAACTATAGTGATAAGGTGTCGATGTTGTCTGATAATTTTGCTTCTTGGTAGGCTTCCCAGCAGCCTGATCAAACAACTCATTCATGTTTTCTTGCATTGAGGGATCAGATAAGTCAGCGTCCTGCATATCCGGACGATTTTGAACCAAAATTTGAAAATTATCCTGCAATTGTAATTCGTGAATGTTAGCAATTTAAACCAAATAATTAATTACATTAAACAAATCTAACTTACATGAACTTGTTGTGGCGCTGGGTGAACCCATGTGCCTGCTTTTTTATCCGGTCCCTTATCTTTTTTCCTCGTGTAACAATCTTGAAGGACCTTACTTTTAAGATCAGGCCTCTTTAACTTCCCCTCCTACAAGAAGAAGATTAAATTAAAAGAAAAAATAAACTATTTTATTATACGTTAAATAACTAATACGAAAAGGTACCTACCAAGTCCATCCGACGCTCATATATCGACTTGGCCCCACCGCCATACAACGAACCTCCACCAACGTTCCTATTTATCCTGTTCTGCTCACTCTTCTTTTTCCATTTAGGTGTGCCCCAATACGCGGTGAGATCTTGAAATATTGGTTCGGGGAGCCACAGTGGTCGACCATCCCCCATCGCAATTACTTTCCTAATATTGTGATACATGTCAACCATTTTTTTGGCCGCACAATTGTCAAAAGCTATCTTCATATGCCTCGTCTCCTCCGGCCTAAAACGAACATATTTCTAACAAAACAAATAATACTTTATCACTCAAACATGTTAAAAATTAATGAAATACTCAAATATACATGAAATACTCATCCTTCAAAATTAATGCCTGTACAATTTCAATTAAATTACCTGCCATTCACCAAACCATCGCAACCGAACATTTTCAGGAACCTTGCCATAACTGAAGTATGGTTTGTCCAACTGACTCTTTATAACACTCCCAATATGCACACCACCACTTTTGCCAGGATAAAAACTACATGGGAGTTCAAAATTTATTGTTAAACATGTACGATTTATTATCATTTCTATTTGTTGTATTACGTATGTAAATTTTAAAATTAACTAACCGATTCGGTCCAACTAGTGCACCGTAATCTTACTATTTGGTGCCGGTGGAGGTGTAGGCATCGCATCCGTGTCCTGAATTCCATCTAGCTCAGCCTGAGTCAACTTGTCATCCTCAGGCTGTGGTTGCTGCTGTGGTAGCGACAAGCTAGGAATATTCGATGTAACAGGAGGACTATGCCCGCTAGGTATTGAAGGAGTTGGCATAAACTGCATTGGAATGTCTGGCGGTGGACTATGGCCTATGCGATTGGAATGGTAAGAAGGGGAAGAGCCCGAAAGAGATGCTGGGGAGGTGCTTCGATGGGAGGAAGAAGAACCCGGATTAGAGGCCGGCCTATCATTTGATCTACCATACGAAATCTTATTTTTCCCACGCCGCATCTACATCCAACGGAAGTTATACAAAAATAAAAAAGTATAAATTTTAATTATCAAATAAGGTATAATACAATTTTATGCCGATGTAAATAAATGACGCATATATCCAATTAAGGTCAATAACGTATTTTAACTCGCTTCAGTCACAATGAAATTAGTCACGCACATATATTAATGAAATTTATATAACTTTTTATTTTACCATGCAACATAATTTAAGCATCACTGTCTTCAGCTTCATCACTATCAACCTCTTCCGTATCGTCATCTTCTTCGTCAGTATGTATAACCTGATTAAGCTCCCCTTCATCAACCGGAATTAATGTCATATTTTGATCGCACATAGAGCCTGCAACGTCATCAGTAGTGATGTTTTGCGCATTTGCGCCCTGGTCATTGTGGTAAGCGACTTCCAACGCGTGTTCAACATCAACGCGGCCTGTCGCTTTA
This sequence comes from Petrea volubilis, assembly GCA_026212405.1. NCBI lineage: Eukaryota > Viridiplantae > Streptophyta > Magnoliopsida > Lamiales > Verbenaceae > Petrea > Petrea volubilis. The sequence continues at coordinate 13,988,509 of CM047877.1, forward strand.
CTTTTAATAATAGCAAGCCATCGCATTTTCTCTTTAATTTTTCCTGGATACTTAACAAAGTATACCTGTCGGGCTTGTTGTGCGATTATGAAAGGATCGTATTTGTTGTACCTACCTGATTGTTTTACTTCAACAATTTCACATTCTGGATGTACTATACGAGTTCCTTTTCGAGGTGTGGGATCGAACCACTCACATTTGAATACAACCCTTTTTATTGGCTCACCAGTGTATTCCACCTCTACTATTTCATTCAAAATTCCGTAGTAATCATCCTCAACGGCAGCATCCTCATAACTGCCTTTCACCCAAACCCCGCAATTCATCGTCTTTTTTCCTTGACACCACGATGAAGTGTGAAGCTTGAAACCATTGACAAAGTATGTATGATATGTTTTCATTTTCATATTAGGACCCCAAGCCAATTGATTTAAGAATAAATCCGTAATCCCGTTTCCTAGAGTATGAACCTGTACGATAAATAATCAATTGCATCATTAATCATAGGTTAAACTTCATACTTAATAAAAATATGTGAATTTGTGTAATTACGTATGACTTAAACCACTCATCAAATTCTGATTCAAGACGGTCACTAGCTTCAGCATCACCAATTCGGAAGTAAAATAACTGCAATTGTTTATGTAGTTAGTTATAGAAGGTTAAAACATACTTCCTTACAAAACACATATTTTTCATACTTACTTAATGTAAGGTTTACTTCTTCGCAATTTAAAAGAATATGGTGTCTCGCAGCTCTGTATTCTACATCATGTTCGAAATATCATTCTACACATTTCCCTTGTAAACGACCCACTTGATTAAAAACTGACAATGTAGGTAGAATAAATTCATCTACCTCACCGTCGTCATTCCTTCCGACTCTATTTCTTAATGTACGAACGTGTGATTTAAAGTAGAATGAACAAAAATGAACTGTTTCACGACGCAAATATGCCTCACATATAGAACCCTCGACCTGGGCTTTTTGTTTGACTATTTTTTTAATTCTGCCTAGATACCTGTTTGAAAGTAAAAAATAACATTAATTTTCATGAATTTTCATTAACTTATAATTATAAAAAACGTAATGAATTTTATTGATGTTATTCAATTACTTATCGAATGGGTACATCCAACAAAATTGGACCGGACCTCCATTGCTTGCTTCTTCGATCAAATGAATTGGCAAATGCTCCATCACATCGAAAAATGCAGGTGGAAAAACGCATTCCAATTTACATATAATCACCGGAATGTTTTCTTCCATCTTGTCCAAATCGGCATGCCTTAATGTGCTAGAACATAAGTGTCTGAAAAACTTACTTAATTCAGCAAGTGGTTTCCAGACCTTATTGGGTAACTCTTTAAAGGCAATGGGCAACAATTGTTCCGTAAAAATGTGACAATCGTAACTTTTCATGCCATGCAATTTCGCTTGATGTGAGTCAACACAGCGACTCAAGTTGGAGGAATAACCATCCGACATTCGAAGTTCTTTAATCCACTCACAAATCATCCGTTTTTGTTCAAGAGTAAAGGTGTACTTTGCCTTCGGTCTTCCCCATTGTCCATTAGGCTTTAAGACCAATTGTAGCGCAGGTCGCCTACACATATCTTGCATATCCAGCCTTGCATTTGTATTATCTTTAGTCTTACCATGTATATCCACAACAGTGTTAAAAATATTGTCAAACACATTTTTCTCAATATGCATTATATCTAAATTATGTCGTATCAATAGGTGCTTCCAATAAGGTAAATCCCAAAAAATACTTTTTTTTATCCAGTTATGTTCAACGCCATAGCCAGAAGGTTTCCCCATAAATGGTTGTTCTATTATTTTCGGCAACCACTGAATATCATTCCACACCAAATCCCTGGTAGGTATCGGAGGAGGAGGATCCCTCTCGACAAGATTTTTTTTAAAGTTAATCTTGTTTTTTCTGTACTGGTGATTTATGTCTAGAAATCTTCGATGACAATCAAACCATGAATTTTTTCGTCCATACTTCAATGTAAATGCTTTGCTGTATCCCATACAATACGGACAAGCTAGTTTACCGGCTGTCATCCATCCTTACATCATTCCATAAGCCGAAAAGTCATTAATAGTCCACATTAATGCAACACGCATAATAAAATTCCATTTTGCATGTACATCATACGTGGACATGCCATCTTCCCACAATACCTTCAACTCATCAATCAGTGGTTGCAAATATACATCAATTTTTACTTTCGAATTTTTAGGACCAGGAATTATGCATGTCAGAAACATGTATGGCATTGTCATACACATTTCAGGAGGCAAATTATATGGCGTCACGATTACTGGCCAACAAGAGTATGACGCCACAGTTTGGGAATACGGCGTGAAACCATCAGCACACAAAGCAAGCCGCACATTTCTAGGATCACTAGCAAAATCGGGATATACTTCGTCAAAATTCTTCCAAGCATTCCCGTCTGCTGGGTGACACATAACACCATCAGGTCACCGATGCTCTGCATGCCATCTCATGTGAGGTGCTGAGGCCGAAGATGCGTACAGGCGTTTCAACCGTGGAATAAGAGGCAAATAATGCATTCTCTTTTGCGGAACTTGTTTTGCACGCACACGCCCCCCACTATCACGATATCTTGGCGTACCACAAAATGTACAATTCAACGCATCTGCAGTATCTTTGTAGTATAACGTGCAACCACTTGTGCAACAATCTATTTTCTTACTTGTCAAACCTAACTTTTTAACTAATTTTTGTGCATCGTAAAAATTTGTTGGCATTTTATGCCCAGCAGGCATTACTTCTGACATCAATTGGATGATCTCGTCAAGTCCATCTTGTGCAACATTATAATCACTTTTTATACTCAACAACCTTGCAGCAACTGAAAGTGGAGAATGATCTATATATCCAGGCCACACCTCTTGGTTAAACTCATTCAAAAGGTCAAAAATTTTTTGAGTTTCAAGATTAGGTTGTTCAACAAAATCATTTGGTATTTCACCTCTACCTCTTGCCTAGCAGCATCAAAATACATTTCAGCATATCTTTGCAATGGGTCATTTTCTGTACCACTACTTGATTCACCAGAGAATGTTACAGAGGGTTGGACCTCACCATGATCAGTCCAATACCAATAATTTGGTTTAAAATCATTTGTTACCAAATGTACTACGACATCATCCAATTTTAACAAAAGACATTTTCTCTCACACTTCTTACAAGGACACCAAATTTTGCCATACTTAATATAATCCGGACAACTCTTGGTGTGTTCTATAAAGTTAATAACGCCATCATAATAAGCTGGTAAAAGCCCTCCTCGACTAGGATAAGTCATTGTATACATCCACGTTCTGTGTTCCGGAATATCCATCTACACGTGCGTATTAATTTTATAAGTTTAGTGTTTTTAATCATTTTATTAAACAAGTCATCGAATAACCATTTTCTTTTCTTCAACCCAACATGGTTAATTTAGAATTATGGTTCGATTCGTACAACCAACATCAATACACATTTCATATTCAACAAATAATCACTTCATTCCATAAACACAGCACGCATCGAGTATATACTGAAAATCAATACACATGAAAAGCCAAAATATATTATTTACACATATATATATATACATCGAATATGTATCATCCCCTTATTTCTCCACATCACACAAGCACAGAAAAATCAACAGCAAGCAATGAGAAGGCTCCACCCCTTCCCCCAATTCCCGTTCTCCATCCCCACATCACGGACTAACCTACTATCTATAAACTATCTAATTATATACATATATACATATATATACTTCAAGGTTAGCCGTACTTACCTTTGTTTTCGTAGTAAATCCAAGATTGATAATAGAATGAATTACCTACAACAAATACAAATTCAAAAAATTACATAAATATCAAACACCGAACTTATAAATATTATCAAATAATCAAACACAATATGACATAACACATTCAAATTTAATTTTTGTCAAAATAATACACAAATATGAAAGCTTACAAGTATTAATTGACGAAACGGCGGGCGTGGAGGGGGCGCGGGGGGCAACGGTGATTTTGGGGGGGGGGGGAGGGGGGGCTGGAGGCAGGGGCCGGGGGCTAGGGGCAGGGGGCTAAGGGAGTGGGGACTGGGCAGGGGGAGGAGGGGCCGGAGAGGAGGAGGGGCGGCCAGGGGAAGGGAGGGGCCGGAGAGGAGGAGGGGCGGCCAGGGGAAGGGAGGGTCGAGGAGGGGGAAGGCGGCGGGGGGTGCGAGGGAGGGCTGGCGGGGTGGGGGGGGAGGGGAGGGTAGGGCGGGGGTTCCTGGCGGCGGGGGGCTGGGGGACGGCGGTGGAGAGCGGCGGCGGTGGGAGGGAGAGCGGGGGAGAGCTTGGGGGGGGAGAGGGAGGGAGGGCGGGGGACGGCTGGGGGGGGGGGGGGGCGGGGGACGGCTGGGGGAGGGGGGAGAAAATATTTAAAAATAATTTAATTTTTTTTATTATTTTCGGCGAAATTTCCGCCGAAAAACAATTTTTTTAAAAAAAAATTATTATATTAAATTAATTTATTTCTATTAAAAAATAATAATTATTAAATAATTAAAAAAATTTAATTTAAAACAAATCTATTATTCTTTAACAATTATGACATGATAAATAAAATAATATATTAAATCTTGTATTGTAACAAATCATTTTATAATTTTACAAGTTTGCTACCCGCTTATGTCTAAATATTTTTAACAAGTGTTACAAAGTTAGTAATTCAATAATACTCTATTTTCTTAATCATTATTTTTTAGTTTTATTGCTTTCTTCGTTCTATTAAATACGTAGTTTTAACAATATTAGTCATAATCCGCCAAAATGTACATACCTTATAATCTTTGGACAAAATTCATTAGTCTGTCTCATAATGTCTTTAAAATTATAACTTTTAATATGTAAATTTTTAAAATTGCAATATTGCAATAACTTATTAATTCATTACTCGTACGGGTACTTTTAACAAACAATTCTATAATTACTGTTGTTAATCAAATTAGCCAATTATTGTGTAATAACTAATTAATTTAAATTATATGATATGTATTATGGCCAGTAAGAACAATTCATAATCCCTAAATATGTAAATATTATTTCCTCATTATACATTACAACCTTACTTAATCATTAAACAAAATTATATATGTCAAATTAAGTTGTTACATCTGATGCGGTCCGGATTTGGTTGGTCCAATTGTCCGAGTACTGCGCACTTCCGTAATAGTATTTGTTGGTGGCCCACCTGCTAAATAGGGAGAAGCGCACGTGAGACTAGCCGGTTTTGCCCCAGCGTAGGCTCTCCGACGCTCAAGTCAGTGGTGGGTTCAAGAAGAAGATGAACAGTAGTGATATTATCTTGGCTTGTAAGGCAAAGAATATTTCTTACCCTTGAGTGGAGAGTCGTGTGGAGCTTTTATATGAGAGTGAGGAGCCTGATGTGACAGGGTTGGTGGGATCCGATTACCCTCAGCCCTATAGCTGTTGTAATAAGTGCCTTTTGTCCCCCTTTTCCCAATCTTTTGGCGGCTATCCTCACTCATCATTAATGGGGGGTCATACCCGGCATTAAATGGATATCTTGGACATTTATGACCAAGGATTGTATTTATGACTTGGCATTTAATGCGCCCACGTCTGATGGGATGGACCCATGTGCCAACGCGGCGCAGTAGGTGGCAGTGGGCTGCGCCTGCCAGTGTCTTCCAGCTGTACTTGTCCCGTCATAGTTCCCATCTTTGCAACGGTTAAGTCTGGGATTTGGCCCTCGATGGGAGCGCCATCGAGGGCAATCTCTCCATTCGAGGGCATCCCTGCTAACCAGTTGCACTGTGGATTTTCTTAAGGGAACGAGGCTGGCATGAGATGCCCTTTCGAGGGCCTTGACAGATTCGAGGGCGGCAATTCCATACTTAGCGGATGTGTGACTTTTGGGGAGATTGCGATGACGTGGCATGGTGAAATGGCACTTGACTCATCATTAGCCCCCCAACTCTTGAGTGTGACGAGAACGTCAGCCTTCAAGAGTGCATTTATGAGCAAGGTGTCAAACGTCCTTTCATTTTTTGAATTTGAAGCGCCATTAGGGCATGGGGAGCCACACCTTTTCAGCCTTTCAGCCCACGCGCCTAGTTGGGGGGACGTGTCATGTCCCCAGCCATTAATTTTGGACGGCCGAAGGGTTTTCACGCGAAGGGGCGTGCTCGGTCGCCATTATTGCAGGCTTTTTGGGTCGTCACGCCCGAGGTGCCATAATGGTGGGTGGTTTCCCGTATAACCTATAAATAGTTGCAGGCTTCACCACAATCCGATTTTTCTCCCGCCTGCTATACTTATTCAGACGACCGACTTAAGGATTCTCATCACATTCACGGCATTTTCAGGTTTTCGTCGCCATTTCAGTGAATCCCCTTTTCCTTTTCAAACTTCTACTTTTTCGTAAAAAACCCTAGCCGCCATGGGACCCAAGAGAAAGATACTGGACGACTCTAACCCCACGCCTGAGGACTTGGCGGCGGAGAGGGAGGTTCGCCTCCCCTCCCAGTCGGTTTCAGGCACCGGGGCGGGTCGCGCCAGTGAGGACATCGGAGCTACGCTCGCCGGGGTGCCGTCAGAGGGCGGCACGAGAGGAGAGGCGTCGGGCAATGTGCCAGAGGAAGTCCGCCCCCGCCCTAGGAGGAAGACGTCAGGGCCCGCTAGGGGGGACGCAGGACCGAGTGGGTCTCCGGCAAAGAGTCCAAAAGCACGAGGCGCCGGGATGGGAAGATTTTAAACAGCCTCCCTCCCCAGGGATATGACCAGCAACATCACAGTGGCAGAGGTCGAGAAGATTAGGGAAGAATATGGGGTCCAGTTCCCCATCCATATGCCGGGCCCCACGGAGAACATGGTGGAGCCAAGGGAAGGATGTGTGGCCCTCAATCTTCATCACTTCGAGGCGGGATTGCGCCTTCCTTTCCCTCCCGAAATCCGGCGATTATTGGAGTTCACTGGGGTTTGCCCCTGTCAATTGGTGCCGAACTCCATCATGATCATCATTGCCTTCGTGGTGATCATGAAATGTTTGAAGGAAGAGGCAAACCCCGCCAATTTTTTGGAGTTTTTCAGATCGAACGAGTCAGTTCGATCCGGCCCTGGCGAATCAGCAGATGATGGGCCCGGATTCCTGTACTTATCAGCCCGTTCTGGCTCCTCGAAGGTATTGGACGGCTTCAAATCCTCCCATGGATCGGGATGGAAGAGGAAGTTCGTCTTCGTGGAGGATCGAGGGCAGTTGGGGATGTCCTCGACTTGGCGTCAGCCTCCCATACTCAATCGGAATCAGTTCCACGAGGAGCCAAGCTTTGACGAGGGGAAAGTAGAGAACTTGGCGAAGATGGGGAGAATGTGCGCGGTCTATCTAACCTCCGAGGACGTACTTAGCGCGTGCCGCCTCTCGAGTGCCACTGGCGACCCCGGCCCCGGCGAGCGTCCCGGTATGCGGTGTCAACCTTTATCGAGAACCACCTTAGGGCCTAAGTCTTCTTCCCCTCGTTTTTCCTGCATTTTACATTGTCTCTCGAGGTTTTTGTAGGATAACAATCTCTTTTTGCAGCTTTACAGATTCTCATGGACGCACGCACAGCACTGTTGGCGAAGCTCGACCGCCAAAGGCGCCAAAACCAGCCCCCGCGACCTAGGGTGACGCCGTTTCACAGACCCGTCACTCAGAAGACGAGGAGGACAAGAAAAGATACCGGGGCCGGAGAAGGTTCCGGCCAAAGGGTTGGGGCCTCCACGGATGAAACAGAGGCTGAGATCCCTCGATCAACCGAGGGAACTACAGCAGGGGGGGTGCCACCGGCTGAGGAGGCGACGGCCCCCGGCGGCGATGAGGGTGGCGCTCCGCCCCCGGAACAAGCAACGCCTCCACCTGAGGCTCCCGCTACAGTGCCGACTCCAACCCCTAGGGCGCCGGCCCCCGCTGCTACTTCAAGGCCTTCGTCAAGGCCAACATCAACTGGGGCACCCACTGAGGCCTCGCCTCGGGTTAGGGTGAGTTCTGCTAGCCCCCCCACTGGGACGACGCATTCAGCGCCTTCGACCCGGCCAAGTCCTAGGGATGCCGCCCCTCGCAGAGTCTTGCCGGGTGTCTCGATTCGTGAAGGAGGCACTGAGGGCTCTCGAAAGAGGGCGGCGGATGAAGAGGCTGCTCGTGGGGCCAAGAAACAGAAGCCAATCCCCACGGGGAAAGGTAAAAGGGTGGCAAGCCCTGAGCCCCCGAAAACAGACGAGGAGGACGAGATCCTCAAATGTGTTGACGCGGGGCCCAGTAATCCTGTTCACCTCGGGCAACACCACTCTAATCTTCGTATCACTGGGATAGGGGCCAACGAGACGGATACGAAGATGAATTTGGCCCTTCTCCGGGGTCTTCAGTTTCCTAACGACCATCGGGCGCTACTGAAGTGCTCCATGGCTGATCTGGAGACTAATCTGGCCAACGCTCTAATTGGGATAAGGATATACGCCCCCAAAACTTCATTCATCTTTCCTTTAATGACTCTTTACTCATTTGTCGATCTTCTGGACAGGTGGTTGCCCCCTTGTCTCACCATTTCCTCCGTCGCGCGAGCGTCTTCCGGCGGGGGAAGAACAAGTACAAGAGGCTCCTCCGTGAGGAGAAGAAAAAGAATAAACAGGCACCGGCTGAGGTAGAAAAGCGCCTCGAAGAGGCCGAAGTACTTGCCGGGGAACTGGCCTCGGCAAACGATACTCTTCGAGGGCAGTTGCAGGAGAGTCAGCAACTCCTTGAATCTGCCCAGACTCGCATCGCAGAGCTCGAGAAGAGGTGTGCGGGTCTAGACGACGAAGTTAAGCGCACGGCCAAAGCTTGGGAGGACACACAGGAATTGTGCGAGCTGGCCGAAATGGCTCGCGACTTCGCCAAAGGGCGCCTCGAGGTGGTCAACAACAGGGTTGCCGAGGTGGAGGCCAAGGCTCACCATAACTATAGCGAGGGCGTTAAGGCGGGGCTGCAGAGGGCTGAGTGGATATTCCCCGCACGATGCCATAAGAGGGTCAAGCGGGCCTTCTCGAGATTCTTCGTGAGCGAGGCGTTCGACTACATCAGGACGTACCTTGGTTTCCAGGATTCTGCGGAGGCCATAGAACTAGTCCTCGATCAGCTCCAAATTCGAGGCGAATTAAGAGAGGACTTCGATCGAGAGTCAGTGGGGCTCTCCTTTGACCGTAGCGGGGCGCCGGTGAATGAGGCTTCGCCCTCGACGGGGAAATCCAAAGAGTTCGACTTCCAAGGAAGCGAATTCAACTTTGCCTTCCGCCGCCTCGAAATTCCACCGCCGGAGACTGCATTACCTCTCGGGCCTCCGAGGGGAGGAGACATCTGAGCGGGGGTCCCAGAAAAGATTTCCGAAATAACCTTCCCTTACTGTCCAAAGCATATCTCGCACACTGCCTTCTTAGTCTCCTCGATTGGTTTTGGTCAAATATCTCTTCCCCCGATAAGAAAGCGCGGATTTCATCCTGCTAACTTGGTTCGAGGGGCTGGATGGGCATGATTGAGGCGCTCCCCTTGCGGATTACAGAAGTGTCGAGAGTCTGAAACATGACTACATGATCCCTCGTGCCTTTCAAGGCACTTGCAAACTTGGACAAAACGTCTGCGCGCTCATTTTCTTCCCTCGGGATCTGCTCCAAAGTGAAAGATTTGAAACTTTCCTTCATCTTGGAAACATATTCAAGGTACTTTGTCATCATGGCGTCCCGGGCTTCGTATATTCCCCCAATCTGATTGGAGACTAGTTGAGAATCAGTGAAGGCTCGGATATGAGAGACTCCTTCTCGAACTGCCAATTCGAGGCCAGCTATGAGGGCCTCATATTCTGCTTCATTGTTTGTGACAGGGAAATTGAGCCTGATAGCGAATTCCACCATATCACCATTTGGGCTTTGTAAGGTGATCCCAGCTCACCCTCCTTGCGTGGTGGATGACCCATCTACATGCAGGAGCCATGGGTCGGTGATAGGCGGACTTTCTTCCGGCAACCCCACTCTTTCGAGGAGGAAATCAGCCAGCACTTGGGCTTGGATGGCGGTTCTGGGTTGATACAATATATCAAATTCCCCGAGCTCTATAGCCCACTTGATAAGCCGGCCCGACGTGTTAGGCTTTGAGATGACCTGCCGGAGAGGTTGATCGGTAAGCACTACCATAGAATGTGACTGGAAGTATTGCCTCAGCTTCCTTGCGGAGTGGATGAGGGCCAATGCAAATTTCTCTATCTCCAGGTAGTTCTTTTCTGGCCCTTGCAACACTTTACTGAGATAATACACCGGTAAGTGCTTCCGATCCCGTATTACCACAATTACAGAGCTAACCGCTTCTGGAGATACAGCGAGATACACGTACAGCTTTTCTCCTGGGTTCGGTTTTGCTAGCAGAGGCGGGGTGGCCAGATACTCTTTAAGCTCGCGCAGGGCTTGCTCGCATTCGGGGGTCCACTGAAAATCAGGAACTTTCCTCAATTTTTTGAAGAAGAGGAGGTTCCTGTCCGCCGACCGAGATATGAATCTATTCAACGATACAATCCGGCCGCAGAGCCTCTGGACGTCCTTGATTGATTTGGGGGATCCGATTTTTTGCAGAGCCTCGATTTTCTCTGGGTTGGCCTCGATCCCCCTCTCGCTGACCATATAACCCAAAAACTTCGCCCCTCGAACTCCGAATGTACATTTCGAGGGGTTAAGTTTTAAACCGAATTCCCTTAGTACTTGGAAGACCTCTTTGAGATGTTCAAGATGGTCCCTTTCCTCAGGACTCTTAACGATCATGTCGTCCACGTACACTTCGACTAATTCGCCCTATCAACTCTTTAAAGATAAGATTCACTAACCTTTGATAGGTCGCCCCTGCATTCTTGAGGCCAAATGGCATAACCAGGAAACAATAGACCCCCATCTCTACCACAAACGAAGTCTTGGATTGGTCTTCCGGGGCCATAGAGATCTGATAGTACCCTTGATAGGCATCTATCATACTCATCATTTCGCAGCCTGTTGTCGAGTCAACAAGCTGATCAATTCGAGGGAGTGGGTAGGAGTCCTTTGGGCACGCCTTGTTGAGGTCCGTGAAGTCATTGCACATCCTCCATTTTCCTTGCCCTTTGGGGACTACTACCACGTTGCACAGCCACTCCGGGAAGTATATAGGCATTATATAGCCTGCCTTTAACAACTTGTTCACCTCCCTCTCGATAATCTTGTTTCTTTCGGCCCCGAAGATCCTCTTCTTTTGTTTAACAGGCTTGACGGTGGGATCAACATTCAAACGGTGCACAATGACCTCAGGGCTTATCCCAGGGAAATCCGAGGGCTGCCATGCAAACACGTCCTTGTTCTCTCTTAGGAAATGAACAAGCATCATTTCCTTAGCTTGATCGAGTTGAGCCCCTATCTTGGTCGTTTTCTCGGGGTTACCAGGCTCCAACTCGATGGTCTTAGATTCTCCGGTGGGCTCGATCCTGCTGTCCTCGAGCTTCCTAGTTTTCGTCGGAGGCAGTTCTACCCATCCAGAGTCGCTATCCTAGCTGGCCTCGGGTGATTTCCTTTTCGAGGACCCAGGCTTCATCCCAAGGGAGACCGAGTAGCAGGTCCATGCGTCAACCACATCGCATCTCACCTGTCCGATCCAGGTCTCGGTGGGGAATTTCATCATGAGGTGGTAAGTCGAGACCACTGCTCGGAATGCATTAAGCGCCGGTCGGCCTAAGATTAAATTATAGGCAAAGGGGGCATCCACCACCAGGTAGTTCACCATCAAGGTCCGTCGGTGGGGCTCTTTGCCGAGGGATGTTGGCAATTTGATCTGCCCCAGGGGGTGAATCTGGGATCCCCCAAAGCCTACTAGGGACGTCCTCACCGGCTCCAAATCGATTTTTCCCATGTCCATCTTTTTCAAGGTCGAATAGAATGGGACATTGGCTGAGCTTCCGTTGTCGATCAAAGTTTTGGTAATGGCGAAGTTAGCTACATCGGCCGTTACCACCATAGGATAGTCGGGTTGCTCGATCAGACCGTCTAGGCTTTGAACAGGAATCCTGTCATTTTCAGTGAACTCGATCGAGCATCCCTCGATAGCGTTGATCTGTTGGGGGTAATCCGGATCCTCGAGGGCAAACCGGTCATACCGGAGCTTCCTGCCAACTTTCGTTCGAGAGGATCTGGTATCACCCCCGGCTGGTCCTCCCGCAATCATGAGGATCGTGCCCTTTGTGGAGTGATTGTTGCTCACGGGCCTCTTACCGGCTCTTTTGGAGTTTTCTGGATGCTTTTGGGGGCTCGCCTTTAACAAATTCCTGTAGGTCTGGCGGTCATAGTACTCCAGCTTCTTAACAAATTCCTGGAGCTTCCCGCCACGGATTAGGGCCTCAATCTCTTCTTGTAGGTTACAGCAATCCTCCGTGTTGTGCCCAGGTTGCCGGTGGTAGGCACAGTATTTTCCACTCCTCCGGGCTTTCCTCCCCTCGGGCATCCTCTTAGGCGTTGAAAATGCGTGGCTCCCGAGGAGTGAAAAGATCTCAGCGGGGGTCTTGGTAAGGGGAGAATACTCTTTGTACTTCCTGACTACCTCCTTCCTTTCCTTGCCCCTTGATTTGTCTTCCCGGGGTTTGGTGCTACCTTCTCCTTTAGTCTTGGGTGGGTGCTTTATAAGGTTGAGCTCCTCAACCTCCATGTACTTGGAGGCCAGCTGCTGAATCCTGGCTATGGTGCGGGGGGCCTGCATAATAATGGCCTCCGCACACTTCTCATTCTTTAGGGCTTGATACAGCGCATGCCGGACAAACTCGACCCCCACATCTTCCACTTTGAGGAGCTCATTGTTAAATCGTTCCATGAAAGCACGCAGGCTCTCATCTTCCCTCTGGACTACTCCATACAAATGAGTATGGGACAACTTAGTAGACATCTTGGCAGCAAAATGGTTCAAAAATTTGTCTGCTAATTCTTCATAGGAGGAGATGGACTGTGGCTCCATCTTCTTAAACCATGTAAGGGCGATCCCCTGGACGGTGGTAGAAAAGAGTCGGGCCCATACATGGAGGTTGCTGGTTGCCACCCCCACTACATCCTCATAATGAGTCAGGTGCTCCAGCGGGTCAGTAGTACCGTCATAACGGGGCAGGCTGGTGGGCATGCGTTCATCCGGGGCCAACCAGGACTCGGCAATCTCCAAAATAAATGGAGACCTCTCCAATCGGTGGTTGTAAGGAGGCAGCTGTCGCGTTACTTCCACCCTTATGCTTCTGTCTCCTTCGCGACGTTTGGACAGGCGATCTATCTCATCCTGTAGGTCGCTGACCTGTTGGCGCATACGTGCCAGCTCTTTTGGCTCCTCCACTCTTCGAGGGCGCGGACGATGACCGCCGGACCGGGACCTGGCGGGAGCCCTAGACCCAGCGGGTGCATCCATGGCGTTTCGTCCAGGAGGAACCCTTCGAGTGGCTACATTACCTGATTCAGTGACCTCTTCCCTGGGGTTGTGTCTATGACTCCCTTCACGTGGGGACTGGCTCCGGTGGGGCTCATGATGTTCGCGACGGCGAGATACGACTGGGGCCCTACCTCATTAGGGGATGGCGATAGCCCCCCGGATAGTAACCGAACCAGGGTTTGGTCATCGCAGGCCCCCAACAGCTGTCTGACCCGGCTGATGGGGAGGGTGACCGTATGCTCAACCTGTTGCGTCCCTGCGGCTTGAGCTGGTGCAGGATCATGAGAGGGTCCTGCCCCTAGCCCAGCGAGTAGTGCGGGCGCAGCAGGTTCCTTTCCTCTGTTTATGACGTTGACGGCCTCCTCTGCCCATTGAGTCACTTCGGGAGGGTCGCGGTGGCTCCTCTCCGATGTGACGGACATATGAGTTCGCCGGGTGTTCACCATTCTTCTTTGCTTGGAAAAAATCACCTCTTGAACAGCATTAGGCCCTCCTTCTAGCGCCAAATGATGCAGTCCGGATTTGGTTGGTCCACGTGTCCGAGTACTGCGCACTTCCGTAGTAGTATTTGCTGGTGGCCCACCTGCTAAAGAGGGAGAAGCCCACGTGAGACTAGCCGATTTTGCCCCGGCGTAGGCTCTCCGACGCTCAAGTCAGTGGTGGGTTCAAGAAGAAGATGAACAGTAGTGATATTATCTTGGATTGTAAGGCAAAGAATATTTCTTACCCTTGAGTGGAGAGCCGTGTGGAGCTTTTATATGAGAGTGAGGAGCCTGATGTGACAGGGTTGGTGGGATCCGGTCACCCTCAGCCCTATAGCTGTTGTAATAAGTGCCTTTTGTCCCCCTTTTCCCAATCTTTTGGCGGCTATCCTCACTCATCATTAATGGGGGGTCGTACCCGACATTAAATGGATATCTTGGACATTTATGACCAAGGATTGTATTTATGACTTGGCATTTAATGCGCCCACGTCTGATGGGATGGACCCATGTGCCAACGCGGCGCAGTAGGTGGCAGTGGGCTGCGCCTGCCAGTGTCTTCCAGCTGTACTTGTCCCGTCATAGTTCCCATCTTTGCAACGGTTAAGTCTGGGATTTGGCCCTCGATGGGAGCGCCATCGAGGGCAATCTCTCCATTCGAGGGCATCCCTGCTAACCAGTTGCACTGTGGATTTTCTTAAGGGAACGAGGCTGGCATGAGATGCCCTTTCGAGGGCCTTGACAGATTCGAGGGCGGCAATTCCATACTTAGCGGATGTGTGACTTTTGGGGAGATTGCGATGACGTGGCATGGTGAAATGGCACTTGACTCATCAACATCAATCCTAATGTACTCCGAACAACTAGCTTGTTCTAGTAAGTCCTAATACATTTTGTATCATAATAATTAATATAATACAAATATTTGATTTGTTATGAGACTTAGCGAAATAAAAGTTATATGAAGTCATAATAAACACAATCCTTGAAAAAAATGGTACATATAATGAACACAGACATAAAATATATATAACAAAATGCACACCGATAATTAAATTCAAAAAATAAAAAAAGGCAAACGTGATTAAAAAAAATATAATATAATTTACAATTTCTTTAAAAATATGACTTTTAAATAAAAACTATAATAAGTCATAATAAATACAATACTAAATTTGTATGGCAAATATAATAAACACACACTTAATTTGACACATTTAATGAAAACTATTTATAAAATATATATAACAAAAAGTATTACGAAAAATAATTTCAAAATTTTTTCAGTGGAAATTTCCGCTGAAAATTTAAAAATATTATAATTTTTTTTTTATTTTTTCAGCGGAAATTTCAGCCGAAAATTATTAAATTTAATTTTTCGGCGGAAATTTCGGCCGAAAATCCGCCGAAAATTTCGAAAAATATTTTTAATTTTTTTTTTAAATTCCTTCGAAAATCCACCGAAAACGTCCGCCGAAAATAGCGCATTTTCTTGTAGTGAATTAAGGAGTTTGCCTTTTGCCATTTTAATTTTAAAATTGGAATATAATCATGTCTTACACATGTAAGATTTTTTTCCTCGAAATTAGAGATTTGGCCGAAAATTGCACCAAATCAATCGGAAATTGTGGTTATATTTAATTTTTCATTAAAATATAAATATATAATATTTTTTAAAAAATTAATACCCAACCCAACTTAACTCTACTCCCACAAAACCCTAGCCCCCACCCTCGCCCCTCCCTACTCCCACAAAACCCTCTCTCTCTATCGGTCCCTCCCTCCATCTCTCTCTCTCTCTCTCTCTCTCTCTCTCTCTCTCTCTGTCCCCCCCCTTCCTTCCCTCTCTCTCAATCTCTCTTTCTCCCTTGCTCTCTCTCTCTCTGTCCCCCCCCTCTCTGGAGGGCTATGGGGGAAGGTAGCGGCTGTTGCTATATATATATATATATATTATTTATATATGTATTACGTATATATGTATTTATATATATTTGTATTGCATTCATAAGAAAATTATTTGTGTATTTGTGCCATGTCATCATTGTTGGATCAAAATTTGTACGCCACATAGGCAATTTTTTGCTAGGTAAGCCAACTCCGACCGATGCATATCGAAAGTTTTAAATATGTAAGACATGATTAAATTCCAGCCTTAAAATTAAAATGGTGAAAGTTAAAGTTTTGAATTGAAATAGTGTGCAATATACAGTCTTAAAATTATAATTTTACCAAGTAACTTTATTAAAGTTGTCATCAATACACTATAAGAAAAGTTGGTTTTAGCCACCAAATTCTCAGCAACGACAAGTAAAATGGTTGCTAAATGTATACATTTAGTGACCAAAAGTCATTTGGTTGCTAGAACTAAATTTCATATATTCTTTAGCTACCAATCAATTTTTTTAGCTATATATGGTTATTAGTATATAAGATAGTAACCAAAGTTTGAGTTTTTAGTAACAATTATATTAGTCACTATAGATAAACATTTATTATGACGAATTTAACGGTCAAATATTAAATGGTAGCCATGAGTCATTTATGTCAATCATCACCAACCACTTAATTGGTTGTTAAATATATATATATATATATATGCATAGAAACTAACTAATATGGTCTCTAAAAATATAACTATAGCCACCATCTTTATGTGGTTGCTAAAACCGTAGCTACAACAACCAATTTTATGTGATTGCCATATAGATTGCCCACAGCAACAAAATGAATTTGGCACTAATTATTTGAAAAAAAAATCCTTTCAATTAAGATTGTAGTAGTTAACTAATTCAAAGGTCAATGCAATATGTCCCAAATAATAAATTTACAATTATATCACAATATAGTTGCTAAAGCATGTTAAATATATGAATTGTTGTAACCATATAAAAATTATTGCAACTAATGGCTTGGTTGCTAAAGAAATGCTTTTTACCAACCAATAGAAAGTGGTCACTAAATCATATAAAATAGAATAAAATTTGCGACAAAATTAAAATTACTGCATCCATATACACTACAGGAAAACACGCGTTTTCTAGTGGAAAAATCCTGCATAAATAATCTGGCGGAACTTCAAAAGAATAATTTTCATCGAAATAATCTGGCGGAAATTTCAAACAAAAGTAAAAAAAACAGGGGTATTCTGACAGAAATTTCTCCTAGAAAAACAAAAAAAATAAAAAATAAATTTGGGGGAATTCCAAGCGGAATTTTCCCCTGGAAAATTAAAAAACAAATCTGGTGGAATTCCAATTGAAATTTCCTTTGGAAATTTTTAAAAAGTTTTGGCAGAATTACATATGTATTTTAGTTTAAACAAGTTTAAACATAGCCTAATTGTAAGGCTATAAAACTCCTGTCCTAAAGGTCCAAGGTTCAATCCTATTCAGATGCAAAGTAACTTTATTATTTTACAAAAAAAAATCCAAGGGAATATTCCCATAAGTTTATTGAATATTGGAATTTGTGGATACAATTTAGTCATTTTTTTTTATACATAATCTATTTATTTACAAAAGAAATTGATATATATATATATACACACCAATATACATACGTATCGTATCTTTTTTATTAATAACACCTAAAGTTCACATAAGTTTATTTATTTATTATTTTTATACCTTTGTAAGTTACAAAGATTGAACATCCATTAAAAAAATCATGTGTTTATTTGAATCAATAATTACTATTTACCATTCGCATAATATAAATTGTTTATTTTTATTTCTATATATCTTATAAGATATGAAATATAATGAATGCGATTATTTAAAATTAATATAATCTTTTAAAACTATTAACAATAATTGAATTTTACAAGATTATATGAAAAAAACATCAATTAATTGAAAAATGAAATATTATTAAAAACACATAAAACATTTATTATACATATAAGTTATTTGTTTCAAACATTATTTATTGGATATAATTAATGGATACAAATTACAAATAACTGGATAATAAATAGATATGTATTCGAAGCGTATATTAAATGGATTGAATATCTAATTACCATATCTATATCCATTTATAATCCGATATGTATAATTGAATACGGATAATATTCGCTTTAAATAGATCCGAATAAGAATATAAGTAAGTTAACAAAATAACAATATGTAATAAGTATAAATAATATTTTACAAATAATATATTAAAAAGTTAAAATAAGTTAACAAAACAAAAATATGTAATAAGTATACAACAAAATAATATATTAATAAATTAAAATAAAAATAATCAAATAAATATGTGATAAGTATAAAACAAAACAAAACATGTCACAATTACAAACAAACTTGAGGTCACTAGTTCAAATCTCCTCAATTACAAAAATTTGCATATTTTGGGATGCTATTCCGGTAGTGACGGCAGCAGTGGGGGCTTGACCAGCGGCGGCAGTGCTATGGGTGGAACTCTATGGGCGGCGATGGCGGCAGGGGCCAGGGCGGTAGTGGAGACGGCCCGGCGGGGCACCGGTGAGCGACGACGGCGGTGGTGCACTGGGTTGTCTGGTGGAAATTTCCTCTAAATTCCAGATGGTGGGCCGGTCCGGCGGCATTCCAGTGGAAATTTACACCGGACCGGCCCTCCGGCAGAACTTTGGCGGAATGTTTTGCGAGACCGGCCAACCAATGGAAAATGGTGCTCCGTTGGACACGTTTCCGAGGATTTTTTGGTCGAAATTTGCACGTTTTCCTGTAGTGTTATTTGGTTGCTGAAAGCTATTCTTTTACAATAACGCTTCGTTATCACAATATGGTTACTGAAGCTTGTTAGATATACCACTTGTTGCGACCATATAAAAATTATTGCAACCAATGATTTTGTTGCTAAAGAAATGCTTTTTATCAACAAATAGAATGTTGTCACTATATGTCTAACAATAGCAACCATGTAAATGTTATAGTGACCACATTTTTTCACATTAGAAAGTAAAAATTTTGTTGCTGATAATTCCATCTTTAACAACTATTATTAGATGGTCGCTATACACACAACTATAGTGACCAATTTAATAACCCGTTACTAAGTACTTTTAGTAACTACCCTATTGTGACCACTGGTGACCAACTCTATTTTGGTTGCTATAGGTTTTAGCGACCATTTTTTAACTTTTAGCGACTATCATTAATGGTTGCTAAAACTATTTTTTCTTGTAGTGATATTTATATTAAGTGACAATACTTTCTATCTTGTCACTTACACTACAAGAAATATGAATAAATCATAACAAGTGGTAATGAAAAACTGTAATTAATTATATACATTTAGTAACAACAAATTTATGCTGTCAGAAAACGTAGCTTGAACAATGTCAATAGTGACAATATAGTGTAAAAGTGTGACAACACAGTACAAACTTAACAATTAGTGACACATCTATTGTTATAACTTAGTGACAATTTTAGGAGCCAAAAATCAAGCATAAAGCGACAAAATGTGTATTATTTGAACTATTATTTAAAGGTCTGGAAAAGACAACATCCGAGTCTGTTGCACCGCGACAACTTTCGATTCGACAATCAAGGCCCCATTTCTAAGTTTACCCAAATTTGAGTCACAAAAATGTATTTGAAATTTAACCCACCATGCAAAGTAACTTAATGTGGTCAAACTTTATGATCATCATAGTGGGCGTGAACCATAACATGACCAAGATGAATCTCACAGAAGAAAAAAATTTCATACGAGAGCAAATTCGAATAGTTGCTGACTTAGAGCAACATAAAAGGGATTTGGTAAAATGTACTTAGGGCGTAAAAAATATTTGTGACTCGTATGAGGTTTTGAAAGATGCATAAATTACTAATAAAATACCTGTAAAATTACAAGCATGCATGCTGATCAGAACTCATACCCAAAGATGCATACAACTTCCAGGTACATAAGTGGAAAATTTGAGATAGACTACTACGCATAATGTGAGCGGTATGAAATAAGCAACAAAGTCAAATAAACCAACACTACGGTGGAACAACATTGTTGAATAAAACTACCCTAATGGAATTACATAACAACCTGCACACAAGACAAAGACCAAAGCACCCATTTCGGAAAAGAAATTAAATGATTGCAGATCAATTGTTACTAAACTCATAAATCCCACCTAGACAGAACGAAAGACGACGATGCTTGGAAACTAAATGGATCCTCATTTCATCGTCCTTATTATCAAATGAGTCAGCTGCCATAGTTCACTTGAGGTCAACACTTGCACTCGGAATCGTTCCTTGCATTGCATGAATAGTTGCCCTTTTCTCATGGTAGTTAAGGAGCCCAACTATTAACAGAGGCACAGCTATCTACATTGCTTAATTGTTTAATTGGTTTGAGATAGTCCAAAAGGATGAACCGAGAGTCTAGTTGGTACTCGGCCTAGAGTTTGAACGACGACGGGAATAAGACTTGCCCCTGGTACTATGTCGTGGCACATTCATGACCTCAATAAAGTCGTCGAAAATTTGTATTATGTTAGACAAATTAGGAAGATCTGCTTGCACGGGTGGTCCCAATATCTGCTTGAGCTTCTCCCACTTTGGCTCACCAAATATCATATACACCTCGGCAGTGTTGTGAAGCTACTAACGGTGTGAAACTTGAAGATAGTAAGTGCACATCAGTACAAATATAACTTCATTACTAACCTCTTACTTAACACATTGCTAATGTGACCAGATAAAATATTTGGTATCAACTATTGAGCTTAACCTTAGTGAAACCAATTATTCCTTTATGTTTCGAGAAGTTTACGTACAATTAACCTATTTGTTACAACGATGAGCATATAATTAGCAATGAAAGAATTATATATCACGTCTCAGGTTATATTAATTCAATGATCACAATGGAAGAAATTAGCAGCAGTAAGAAGAGAGGTACACAAACGACGCTATGATGATAACAGAATAAAAAACAAGTCATCCAAAATTATTTCGCTAACGCAAGTTCGGGATTATATAAACATAGTCCATTTATACACATGGTGATACTGAGGTGCATTGCTAGTTCCATTTCTAGCAGTTAATCTGACCCAAATATATTTCATCACCATCCTTATATAACACTATATTACTTAGAAATAGAGATTTGTTTATCAGAGGTAAAAGAATAAAGTCTGTTGGCAAAATTTTGATCCAAAATTGGTCAGATTTTGCTAAATCCATCGCAAATGTGATTGCAAATTATAACCGATTTTTTCGGTCGCAAATTAGCATTTTAATTTCTAGAAATGAGTGACGGTATTTCATAGCTTAGAAGATTCACATGATCCAAGGTTTGGCTTTCTTCCATATTTTTATGAATTAAGGTTAGTTTTTGCATTCAAATCATTGTTTAATCTTCTAATTGTGATCCTATGTTAACTCAATTCATAGGAATCTTCTAATTGTGATCCTATGTAAAATCCATGTTTTAATTGAAGTTTTCCAACAAGTATTATTAGAATAGGACTTGCTAAATGATTAGATATGATTTTTTGGATTCACTTGATTATGATTTTATTTGATTCTTGAATATTTTTTTTAATATACCAATGGATATGTTTATGATTGGTATATTGGTTTATATATGTTCATAAATCATGCATTGATTATTTTTATTTGATAATCTTGGGTTGATTTCTTTTGGATCAAGTTATCTGTATTGCAAGTGAAAAACAAAAAGAAGGCGTGCCGGCTGGCAAAGAGTCAAATCTAGCACAAATAGAAGCATATGCAAAATAGGGCTAATGTTGGTACAAGGACTCCAACTTGAGGCCTTCGCCACTAGGATGACATTGTATTTTGTTTATTTACGTTGCTGTTTGTTTTATAAATTATTATGCTTGATTTAAATAAAATTTGAACAACGAAGGCTTTGGTCTATAGCATGGCTAGGTGGCACTTTGCTAGTAGACCACTAAGCTATTAATCAATGTGTATTTGTATTCTTGTACACATAAGTTTAAGTTCAATTCTGAGAGCAAAATCACATGAAAGGTGATTCAAACTCAACTCTTTTCGTGGCAAGAAGGTAACCCACTACTGGATTGTTATGTTATTTTGTACAGTTTTTAAGTTTAGTAATTATTTAATTGCATATGTCTTTGGACTTTTGAAAATTGTGTAATACTTTTCAGAATTGTGTAATAGATATATTTTTATCTATGTGAAATAATTCATTAAAGGAAGATTATTTTGGCCAGATGGTTAATATTTATGAATACGTTATTTGTCATGTTCTTTCATCTATTTTGGCAGATGATCGATACTCATGAATATGTGATATGTAATATTTTATTTTGTCTATGCAAAATAATCGGCCCAAAGAAAGATTATTTTGGCTAGACAAATGATAGTCATAAATATTTGAATTATTTTGGTTAGGTTAGGTTGTTTCCAATTATGAATATTTATGAACTATGAGATACCATTTATAAGTTATTTCTGTCCAAAAACTAAATAACAATATTCTACTAGGTATCTTGAGGATGGGCCCACTTACATGTAATGCGTTTGATGTATTTATTATTAGCACATATGCATGCTTTACATGGTTGATTTATTATTGAGCATATTAAATTTTATTTTATAGTGTTTTTAATATTTATCATCATGAATAACATCCCTGTGTGCTTAATAGCACAAACGTTAAGAAATAGAAAGAGCACTTTATGAATGTGCTTGGATGCATGAAATTGACTATATATTAGGGTTTGACTAACCTGCAGATCTAATCTCAGTATCAGTACTGTAGATAGAGAGCTGCAAATGAGAAGTAGGATTAATCAAATTACATTAGTCTAACAATCATGCAATGTTTTAATTCCAGTATCCATTAGGGGTTGTATTTTTGAGAAAGAAAATACCAAGGTACACACAAGCAGATAACAAACCAGTTCGCTATAACCAATGGTCAAAATGAGTATTATTCTTAGAAAATTCAATGTCGCATATGGGCAAAGAAAGCATAAAGAAATACACTAAAGAATAGTCCAATCTTGTGATAAAACAAAGGTCCACAAAGTTTGAATGTTGAATTACATTCCTATGGACATAGTTTTATTCAACAAAATAGATGCCACGACCCGAAAAAATACCTTTTATTTTATTAAAATATATTGGACTAAAACGGGCAACGGTAAATATTTTTGTTGCAGATACCTAATAATACAGAAATTCACTACAGCATAGTGAAATCATAGTTGTACAAAAGCTGTTATACGAGTGAAAATAGTAACTTTAGCTAAATAAAAGCTTCGTAATGCCCTCCCGATGCCTTCCTCCTGATGGACTAGAATATTTTCGCCTAAGAATGTTTATAAAATGTGTCAACACGACAGTTGAGTAGAACTCTTACTCAATCACATAAAGTGCAAGTGTGTGAAAACTGCACATAATACTCCATGTTCATCACATATAGTGATGTAATGCCTTATAACTCCCACCACGATCAAATAATCCAACCGAGTCACTCTACGATTCCATCAATCTCAACCGAGTCACACCAGTGGTCATAACTCGAGCATATGCCGAAACCTACGACCCACTCTCACATGGAACACTCCGTCCATATGAGGAGGGATTAGGAGATGGAGGTTGGAAACACTTCATACTGGCATCTCCAATAGAATATCCCGGCAGAACTCAGCCACATCCATTTCGGAAATATTTCAGGCCCAACACATAATTGAGAAATAATTTCTCATAACACATAGATCTTAAAGAGCATAAATACACATATCATGTTCATGCATGTACCTTTATGAAAGCATAATAGCATAAAAACAATTATCATGATATTAACATGTATATCAAATAATTTGAGGCATAAAAGTTTAAAATGCGAACATAGGCAATTACTTGGTATTTTTACCATTATTTGGTAAATTCAAGTTAAAGCCTTGTTTATGAAAAAAAGGTAAGACTATTTTGCCTAAACTACTTATGAGAAGGGTAATAATTCTACCTTCAAATGTTTTTAGGAAAAAAAGGGAATATAGAGGACTAATAGGTATATATGTAGGTAAAAAAGGAAGGTTTATATATATATATATATATATATAGAAAGGGGATATTCTATAAATGTAGAGTGTTTTGTGTGTTTAGAAGAAGGTGAGTGTGAGTGGGATGTTTAGGCGGGATTTACTGTGTGTGGATGTGTTTGTGTGTGTGATGAAAAAAATGAAAACATGCCTCCCTTATTTATAGCTTTGAGCATGTGAAATGGATTTATTTTAATATTAAGGCCAATTTTCATTTAATGCAAATTTTACACCTTGGTTGGGTAATTAATGAAATGGCCCAACTCATAGACTTAAGTGGCATCCTAAATATACTTAAGTGTGCCTTAAATTGTATGAATCATCCCGTAAGTAAATATGAGCCATGCAAGTGCACATTTTCTAGAAGCAAATCTTGTATTAGTGTGAGATATTTTAATAAAATATTAACACAAAATCAAATAAAATCAAATAAAATTTGATAAAATCTGATAAAATCTGATTTTTGTTTTAGTGTCATAATTGTATAAAATCTGAAATTATCTACTTATTTTAAATAAAATTTGAATTTGAATTTATTTTATTTTTAAAAATCTAAAATTAGGGTTTTAGGGCATAAAATCCGAAAATTCATAATTAATTTAGAAAAATTCCAAAATTATGAAATTTAATCTCTATAAATCTGAATTTATATGTATATTTCCCAGAAACTATAAATTGAGCATATAACTTTTCAAAATTTGCAATTTAAAACATAGAATTTTTAAAATTGTGTTAGAATGTTAAATTCCACTAAAATTTGGAAAATTATGTACTTTTAATCAAAGTTGCTTCTTCTCCATGCATAAAAATGTAGAATACTTATTTATATTATTTTTGGAAACTCATAAGTATTTAATAGATGAATTTTTCGAAGAGGGAAAATCAAATTTTGAAAATTAGCACTTTACCGTTCCAATTGTGACACCCCGCTCGCTAGGATCATCCTATACAAGTAGGGCTCACTCAATGGTCTTGTTGAGTACCAATTCTTTTCCAATCGGTACGCAATACATGCAACTTATTTAGTATTGCCCAATAATAAAATCGAGACAAAAACACAATTAACTTACATAGAACTGTAAGGTACGACTATCTAAGTACAACACTTCAACTAGTGATTTTTCATTTTCTATTAAATAAGCTAGTCTGCTATACAGAATAAAAGACTATGTGCTAATGATTGGTAATGCTCCAATCGCCTTAACCGAGTCCCCTCAACCTATTTTCCTGAAACTGAGGCAATGAACAGAAAGAACTTGGGGTGGTAAGTCCAAATGACTTAGTGAGGCAGAGAATATACATATAGATATATAAATTGAAAATAGGAGTCATAAATCTACAAAATAATGAATCATAAAAAGGTGTGTCTACACAAACTTGAACAAGACAGATGGTGAGCCATGAACGGAATCTCCAACCTTATTACTACCCAAAACAGATAAACATATCATAAAATCTTTATGCCTCCTCTTTGTGTCAAGGAGCGACCTTGACAACGGTAAACGATAAACGGTAAACAGTAAACGACAGGTGTACCACGTGCCCGTGCAATACACCGAGCCAATCCCTACTACAATTAACCTCCAACTGTATGTAGGAATCAGGTCCAACAGAATGGTATCACAGTAATAAGGTTCTATCGACGGTCCGTTCCGCCCGATATACCCCGCTCGCATGTACCTGGGCCCAAACTTCCCAAGGGCGTCCCCAAGGGTATCAATAGATCATATCAAGACAGAATGGCTCACAAACTTTCAATAAATAATAGCTTGTTTCCAACACCAGGGATACATAAAAACATAATTAAAACATGATATCCCAAGGGTGTCTACAAATCATTTTGAAATAGACATAACTTACAATATCATAAATGAAATACTTTTCGGGTATAACTTGACTTATAATTCAGAAAAATATTTTGTTGAAACTTAGAGAGTAAGATATAATTCCAAAAGGTTCGGATAACATAAATCAGACAAGGTAGGCCATACAAATAATATTTATAACATATAGTTCAATGCCCCAGCAAGGAAGGTAAAAGGCACTCACCTTAAGAGCTTATTGTCTCACTAAGTTTATGAATTAGGTGAACTATGTCAACTTGGTAATACCTTTTCAAGAGTGTTTTATGGAACTAAGGAGATGTATAGGGGGCTAATATGTGTATGTGTATGAAAAAGGAAGGGTTTATGTGTATATATATATGGGTAGGAGATATTCTATAAATATGGAGTGTTTTGTATGTTGAGAGCAGGGTTAGTGTGGGTGGGTGTGTCTTAGGCGGGATTTAGTGTGTTGTGGGATGAAAATGGGGTGCCAAGCTCCCCTATTTATAACAATTGTTGCAAGAAATAGGATTATTATATACTTTAAGTCATTTTCTAATTATTATTATCTTATCCAAATCTTATCATAATCTTATCTAATCATATCCAATCTTATCTAATCTTATCCAATCTTATCATAATCTCATCTTATCTTATCAAATCTTATCTAATCTTATCTAACCTTATCCAATTTTATCATAATTTTATCCAATCTTATCATAATCTTATCTAATCTTATCAAATCTTATCTAATCTTATCAAATCTTATCTAATCTTATCAAATCTTATCTAACCTTATCCAATCTTATCATAATCTTATCCAATCTTATCATAATCTTATATAATCTTATCATAATCTTAGCATTTAAGAACATTTATTAGGAGAAAATGACATTTTTGGATAACTATGTGTATATATATGATAAAACATGACCTATTATATAATATATACATATAAATTCGAAAATTACATGTATATATAGCTATATTTTTGAAATATATAAATACATTTATATATATGGCCTTTAAATAAATTAATAAGTTGTAATTTTTGAAAATAATATGAAGTACCGGGGCATTATAGATCTATGTATATAATTTCAATGTATAAAAATCGGGATGTCACACCAATTATCACTTAATCCTAAAAATCAGACTAAAATGACAAGTAAAAATAACATTTTCAAGAGAATAAGATTTTATATCAATTATTTAAATAATAAAGATTACCGGGTCATCACAATAGACAACGTACTAATTTGGTAATAATTTCTCAAAAAATACGACCATTAAGAAGCAAAAGAGGAATCATGAAAAACTGTAGGACTAGGGATATTCCCACATAAAGTGCAAAAGAAACAAAATTGGCTATTTGTCACTTTTGTGAGAGAGTTTGTCACACAAAGAAAAATGTTCCAAATAGGTCATTTGTGTTGCAAAGAATATAACTTCTCAATTTTGTTTGTTTATAAATTGATTGATTTGGCTTTAATCCTATATGAGCTGTAGACATGCAAGAAGCCTAATGAGGAGAAATTGGACTAAAGAACAATGGTTTGCAACTTTGAACGATAGAAGAAAAGTAAGGATTTTAAATTTTTTGATCCCTCAAATTGTTCCTTTTTTTAATTAGGGAATGCCATGTCAATTGAGGATGTCGGTTATAGTCGGAGCGATCAAGATAGGAAGGTTGTGTTTGAAGAGGAATGTATTGGCATTCTCACTATGGTTATAACTAGAAGGGATTGGATAGTTTATCCTTATACTCTTCAGCCTACGAATCAGGATATTAGATAAAGTAAAACTACACTTGAGATACCTACTAATTAAGTAGGGAATCATCATCTATTCAAGCTGATGAAACCCAACAACCTCAAACCTAGAGTGATAGTAAGGAGATCCACGACATAAATGAGAAAAATGATTTTGGATGACTACATCGTTTACCTCTATGAACACGAATTTGATATGTGATTGCAAGATGTTACTAAATCTTTTAGTCCAATCAAATTATATTTATATTCTGATGCATGGATGAAGGCCATGAATGAGGAGATGAAATCCATGAGGGGCAATGACATTTGGGATCTTGTCAAGTTGCCATTAGGGATGAAATCCATTGATTATAAATATGGTTTCAAAATAAAATGGAATTCAAATGGTAACATCGAGGATATAAATTGTAACAATGGATTTGCTTAGAAGGAAGGCTTAGATTTTAAGATGACTTTCTTTTAGGTTCAAAGAAAAGAATTTGAGAATCATTATGGAACTTGTGACTTATTGTGCTAAACCACATGGGCATAAAAATGACGTTTCTTAATGGAGTCAATGAATAGACAATATGCATGATGTAACTGGAGAACTTTAAGTCAAAAGACTCAAAGTACCCATTGCATGTAAACTCAAGAAGTCCATTTATGATGTAAAGTAGGTGTTCCGTTAGTGGTACTGAAAATTTGATGGGGTGATGATCTCTTTTAGTTCATGGAAACACCCTTGATCACTATATATATCTTAAGGTCAATAGGAACAAATTTGTCATCCTGGTGCTTTGTGTAGATGATAATATACGGGCGAGTAGCAATATAGGCCTATTACAGAAATCCAAGAACTTTCTATAAACTAATTTGAAATGAAAAAATCTTGGTAAGATTTGATTTATTCTGGGTATACTGATCCATCAGAATTTTTCTAGAGGTATACTCATGCGCGAAAGGCCTATAAAGTACTTAGCCATTTTGGCATGTAGAATTGTGCACCAGGGGACACTCATATGGCAAAGGGTGAGAAAGTTTAGTTTGCTCCAATTTATATATGCATGAGTATATATGCATCCAGAATTAAAACACATAGTAGGGATGATAGGTAGATGTTTTAGTAACCCAAATGTGAATCATTAAAATGATGGAATATGAGGTATCTATAAAAATGAAGAAATATATGCTCAATTCTCAAAAATCAAGCCATTTAAAGATCATCTGGTATTTTGATTTGATTCTTTGTCGAATGCTCGTATAGCAAGGGATCCACATTACATATGTACTCATGATAGTTGGAGAAGCTATTTTTGGAAAGTCTTAAGACATTGATTGCTTCCTTAACTATGAAGGTTGAATGCATAATCTGCTATGAGGCATTCAATCAAAGAGTATAGCTTAGAATTTTACGACTTGAGCGTAAGTGATCAATGGTATGGACACAATAAAGGATCAGTTACAATAATGAGGCCGCTAAGCTATATTTGAAAAACCAACTAGATGTATGGGAAGTTTAATAATGCAGACATTAAGTTTCTAGTGGCGAATAAACGAGCTTGGAGTATTCAGGTGTCAATGGAGCGTATTAATGCAAACTCAGTAGCTTAAAGCTCACTAAGCAATCACCACTTTAAGTGTTTTGTGATCATGTGACTTATGTATGTATCATAAGGAGAGATTACATGCCATGTTAGTAGGAGTTTGCTATCTAGTTTCATGATCTTTTGACATGTGTTTTGATTATATTTTGTATGTACTAAAGTTTCATAATTGATTGAACACTCTGAAATAAGAATATTTGTTTTCAACTGCAGTTTTGCATAAAGTATTGAAAAGTGTTAAGTGACTTTTTGAGTCATAAGGTAGGACCAGTTGTAAATAGACATAATTGAGATCATGTTACGTGTAATTTCCATACAACACATTAATACTTGGTCTATGTTATTAATTTGGCTAGTATTGTGACCAATGTTTGGTTTAGTTACGAGTTATATGATTATGATTCTATATTAGCACAATTGATGGGCCAAATTGTTTTGGGATATTTTGAGGTTGAGATAGTATAAACTTTGCGCGTACTAAGGTTTTAGCTATATGTAATTTTTTGAAAACATATGTTGATCAAGTGGGAGATTTTTGGAACTTTCTCTATTTTATTAGTCTCACATATAAATTTTATTGTACATAGTCTACTATCCCATTAAGGAGTCAAATTATATGATCCATTAAGAAATGAAATTGAATGGGGTTCTAGAAATATCATATTGATTATGGGACTTTTTTGTATGTGTAGAAGTCCAATCACATATTAATTATGTTTGATAGACTCATAATTGAAGTGCTTGACCTAAGACTTATTAGGATTGTGGTCTATAAGCCAGAAATACAACGTTACTCTTTTCTACCCTATCTTAGAGAGAAAAAGTGACAATGTTTCATGGCTTAGAAAATACACATACCCAAGGTTTAGCTTTTTTTGTATTTTGATGGATCAAGGTTAGTTTTTATATTCAAATCATTATTTAGTCATTTACTTGTGATCTCATGTTAATTCGATTCATAGAAATCGTATTTTGTATTTTTGTGGTTGGTTATTTTGTAAGATCCATGTTTTAATTAAAGTTTCCAACGTGGCCAACAATGTTTCCTCTTCCAAGTCAGACCAGAAATGGCGCCCTACATTAGATGAGTCTGTGTTCTTGCACGTATGGCTTCTAGAGTCAGTGGATGCTTCCATTACCTGCCCAAAAAAAAAGTCAAAAAAAAGTAATACTTAAAGTATGCACATGCTAGTTAAAGCTAAATATAGGTAGGAAATAAAAGCACATATTGTCTATTTATTTTCACGCATTGTTAAGGAAACAGAGTATGCATTAACACAATGACAAAAAAATAACCAGATATTTAGTACTCCATGCGAATGACATTTATCCATCCATGACATGAAAAACACAATACTCTGTAATGTCGATGTTTGTAACAACTGTTCACTACCAACGAAAAATATTCCCTGGTAAATGTAACACAACCAATGGGACTGGTCAACTAAATAGAGAAAATTGATACACAAAAGTGCACACTTAAAGCTTTAAGTTCTAAACATCCTTATAA
The DNA here is from genome assembly GCA_026212405.1 of Petrea volubilis. Lineage (NCBI taxonomy): Eukaryota > Viridiplantae > Streptophyta > Magnoliopsida > Lamiales > Verbenaceae > Petrea > Petrea volubilis. The sequence continues at coordinate 14,019,252 of CM047877.1, forward strand.
AAGAGGAATTACAGCTCGACTATTTTCATCACTATTTTTTTCGACAAAGTCGTCATGTTAGTGAAAGGTGCAGATGCTTGCAATGCCTTAGTTCCCACGCTATTTGTTGTACATATTGCACACAAGTGTTTCACGGAACTGTGACCATACAGGTGTGGCTTCTACTATCCCAATTACTTCATAATCTGAGTCATTAGATGATTTATCATGATTAGACAATTAATCTTCCATAGGATCTACCTCTATCTCCACATGGATAAAATTGTGGAGGAGTGCACATGCAAGTGTAATCAGATTTGCGCCTTGAATTGATAAAGCCAAGGGCTTCTCAGAATTGCACAAGGCTTTTAAAGCAAACAAAAGGCCCTCTCTATTACATTTAGCACGTGACTATATTTCAGCACTATAACAAATCTCAGTTTGGGCAACGACATACTTCGTTGCAAGAAGTATAAAATTTTGTTGCTAATTTTATAGGCAACAAAAAACAGTCGTTGTGAGCTTCGTAGGCAAATGCGCGTTGCTAAAAGTTCATGGCAACGATTTATCGAAATTGTTGTCTATTAGTGCACTATAGGCAACATTAGTTATTTCGTTGCTAAAACTTTAGAGAATTAACAACGATTAACTTTGTAGCAGAAACGGTAGGTTTTTCGTTGAGAAACATTACATTTTGTTGCTAATCATTTTCATGGTTGGATGGAGTTTAATTGAATTAGCAATGATATAATTCGTTGAAAAAATGCATGAATTTTAACTACAAAATATTTTGTGCCTAAAGATATTTTTTCACAACAAACGTTTTTGTCCCCTAATACTTCTTCGCTCAACGAAACAACTTGTGCCTAAAAATATGTTTTCACAACAAAATATTTTCGTTACTGAAGAGATTTTTTGACAACGGAGGTTTTTGTCCCCAAATACTCCTTTGCTCAACGAAACTATTTGTGCCTAAAGATATGTTTTCACAACAAAATATTTCCGTTCCTGAAGAGATTTTTTGACAATGAAAATCTTTGTCGCCAAATACATCTTTGGGCGACGAAACTAGTTGTGCCTAAAAATATGTTTTCACAACAAAATATTTCCGTTACTGATGAAATGTTTTGACAACGAAAGTCTTTGTCCCCAAATACTCATTTGCTCGACGAAACTATTTATGCCTAAATCTATAATGAATTACTAATTTTATTATTATTATTTTTATTTTGAATTATTTATTAATCTATATGCATTTGACGGCTTCAAATAAAGCATATGAGTAATTTAAGTGGACAATATTGGAAAATAATTCAATATAAATAAATTTGTTATATAAAAATATTACAAAGTGTCAAACGAAAAGTTAAAGATACAAAAAGGACATCGTCTTATGTCACGAACGTCAATTCTCACCATAATGTCAACATAAAAATATCATTGAAAAGTTTGAAGCAATATTCCAACAAAAAAAATAAAATAAAATGATTTTATATGTCTTCAAAAATATTAAGCCATTTACTCCTTGTTTCTCCCCATTGCATCATTCCAACCTGTATCATGAACAATACAAAATTTAAAGCATAAATTTTGGAATTTGAAATAATTAATATAAAAAGTCAGATATTATTGAGTATTTTACCGTTCAAGTAGGGATATTTGTAGCTTGTTGTGACTCCAATATTTTTTGAAGGATAAGATCATGTTTTGCAATAGTTGATTCCATAGTGGAAACTTTCTCTTTAAGCTCAATATTTTCCTTTTCTTTCTCCTTCAATGCTTCTTCGAGTTTCTTTATAGTAGAGTATGACGTAGTGTTTTTTGGCTTTGGACCATATCCAAGTCCAGCAATGTAAGAGGGCCTCTTTCCAAGGGTTTCATCAACAATCTCATCAATATCCACTTCCTCCCCCATTTGTTCAACAGCTACTCTACGACATTCCATAATTGTCTGTAAATTAAATAACAAATATCAATCAAAAGATGCACTGAGTACATAATCAATAAACACCACATTGATCAGAAAAATCTTCGTTGAACAATATATATAATTTTAGATTACATCTAAAGAAAAACATATCAAGTTAATGTCACAATTTGACTACCTTGTTAATCATATAAAAGTTGAATAGTAGAGTTTACTTACATGCTTTTCCTCACATTGTGGAGTAACCCATCCCTTTCCTTCAGTATAATGGGTTGATTTATAAACATCGATCCTATTAGGTTCCACATTCTCAAATTCTAGTTGTTGACTCTGCAAAGATGAAATTTTTAGTAACATAAAATTAATATCTCCATAAATATATATATATATATATATATTTATCAATAAATAAAACAATAACTTACAAGCATATGACGAGCAACTACAAAGGATCTAGATCCTTGGTTATGATTTGTCTTCATTTTTGATCGATTTTGTTAGTTTATTTTACATCTCTCCTACAAAAAAATTGGGCTAGTCATTATTAAAAAAATATAAATTGCAATATATTTCTTTTTATAAAGGAAAAATGTACCTGATATTTATGATCACTGAAAAGATTAGTGCATAAAAATTCCCAGTTCTCTTGAGTTAAGCCTCCAAATGATGGCCTGTTTTGTATAGCTTCCTCCAATGATGAGAATTTTTTAAAATGTTTGTTCAAATTATGACGTTGGTGTCTAATTCGATGTTTTAATATTTCCATCACACCTTCTATAGTCTCCTGGTCTGGATTATCGATCGTCAAATTCATCTGCACAGCAAATGGTAGATAAGAACATTAATTTTCGGAGACCTTTTCCTCGAGTTCGTCCTCTAACATTTTTCTTTATGGTAGGAGCTGCATCTTGTGAAAATAAAAATATACAAGTTATGTAAAATAAACATAATTATATGCTAAAGAAAATATTAAATAAATTTTTATAAATATGAAACCTGAGTCACCGATAGAGGTTTGTGGAGTGGTAGGATTTTGTTCCGAGGGAGATAATGAATCTTGAGGAATCATTGTTCCAGAGAATGAAGCAGGTGGAGTTGGGGACCTATTTGTTGATATAAATGCTCGATTGTGTACCACGTTAACCATGCTTCTAATGAATATCACCAAAGAAAAAAAATTATATATATATATGTATACCAACTTTTTGTTTGATCAACTAAAAATAAAAAACAAAAAAAAAAATTCAGCATTATGATAAAAGTTAAGGAAGCTGACCAACTATAAATAAGGTCGAATTTATCTGACGTGCAAAGTAAATCAGAACATGGACATAATTCACAAGTCTTCTATCCCCCTAGCCATTGTTACAAATTTTGAGAAATAGGCCTGACCTAAGTTGGACTAAATAGAAAAATATAATTATTGAATTACAATAAATTCTCACAAGTATGATAGTTATTTGTTTCCATTCGTTGTTACCTTGTCGACTTGTGGCATTGAGGGAAAAAATAATAATACATAAGAGCTCAAGACAACATCAAGAACTATACACATCATGAGTAATAGGAAATAAAAATAGAGTGAATTGTCATGTAGGCTAACTTTGACAGCTTATGTTCTTACCAGCAGGAAACAAAAACAGAGTGAATTACAGGAAAACAAAACAGAGTGAATTATCATGCTGCCTAAATTTTGATAGCCTATATTCTTAATAACTACCCATATTTCGTTTTAAATTGGGTAAAAGTAATCAACACAATCAGTTCAATTAAATTCAAGCAATAAGATAAATTGAATAGCGGCAATACGACAAATCTTTCTTTGAAACAATATGCAAAAATCAACACAAACCCAAAATTAAATAAACGAATAAGAATGGATACACACTAATTTACCAAAGAGCCGGGTGGGTTTAACGAGAGTGGAGTTGGGAATCGGCGAGATGAACTATTCTGTGGGGTGAATATCTTACGAGGATTTTTTGATTTAGGTTTAGAAATTTAGGATGAATGAGGCCAAGAAAGGTAAGACGTGATTATAGGGGAGCAAAGGAAACTAATTTGATTTGGAGAAGGAGACGTGAAATTTGGGAGTCTAGTTCAATTAAAAAAATGCCGCCAAAAGTTAAAGTTTTTATTGTCTTGGTCAATAATTAAACTTGTAGTTCAATTTAAATTTTAATTATTGCTGTCACAAATTTTGTCAAATACTTTTTTCTTATTTTAATTCTTTTAGTTTTTAGTTATTTTAAATTAAATAAATACTAAAAAAAATAAAATATATTCATAAAAAATATTAATAAATAACAATAATTTAATTTATCAAAATAAGTAAATATATGTAAAAGTTATATTTTTATTTTGCACTCACATCAAATATACCCACATGACTAGTATATATAAAGAAAGAGACGACAAGTATAAGATATAAGATACCTCTCTCACCTGCTAAATGTTGCGTACCAAAGTTCTATACTTTAATAAAATAATTGGAAAAAAATAAAGAAAAACATATTTATCAAGGAGAATCCTTTAAAGTTTGATAAAATACATCAATGTTTTGTTTGGAGTATATAGGGGTGTAAACGAGTTGAGCTTGAGTCGAGTTTTCAAAAATTTTAGGCTCAAGCTTAGGTTCATCAAAAAAAATTAGGTTCAAGCTTCAACTCAAACTCGTTGAGCTTATAAATTTTTGTTCAAAGTCATCATCAAAACTTTAAGCTCAAGCTCGGCTAATTTACAATCGAGCCAATTTGAGCTCGAGTTTAAAATAAACTCATTTTAGATAGAACTTATCGTAAATTTTGGAATGAGATTTATTTTGATATTTGATATGCATATATTAAAAAATTGAGTTATTATAACAAATAGCTTGGATATCTATGCCAATACTAAATATAGTTTTGATACTTATACTAGTATAACTTATATTTTTAATATATTTTAAAATAAATAAGAATAAAAATTAAAGTTCATGAGCCGACTCAACTCGTCTTACACCCCAGCTCAAAAAGGTCGAGCTTGAGTCGAGCTTAACTCAGCTAGCTCATTGAGCTCTTAAGCCGGCTCAGCTCGTCTTACACCCCAAGGGAGTATATATATATATATATATATATATATATATATCTATACTATTAATAAAGTTATTATGAAATGAAATTTGAGTATATATATCTATACTATTAATAAATTGTTTGAGGGGTTTAATAATCACATTGTTCTCGTTGGTGTCTTTTGGTGTCTTCACATTCATCTATATTCTATCTTCTTCCTCTTTCCCCATTAATGCTGTTGATGTAATTACAATATTGACCTTTTTATTTGCTTATTTATTGTATGTTTTTACTAATTAAAAGGGTAAAATTGGCACATCAAAATTTGATATCCGAATTGAATCAATTTCATGTGAATTTTCAATTTTAGCCATAATTTTGCATATCTCTATTTATTATACATAAACTTGAAGGATAAATTTTGTAAAATTATAGAAATAACCGCCATTTATAAGATAAAAAAACCTTTTTTTATAATAGTATATATAATTGTTAATTGTGTGGACCGTGGAGCCGAAATATTGAGTAAATTGGAATGTATAACCGGCAAAAATCGAAAAAGAAGGGGATATTGCTGAGTCATCATACTAGAGCCTTGTTTAAATTTTAATCTATGTGTGGGTATCCGGATAATGCAATTGATTGGTGTTTATATGTTGGCAAACGTGATTTTCAATATCAATAATAAAATTTATAACAAACGTGATTGGTGGTTGAAGAAAACGTGATTTTTGAAGACTTATGTCTCTACGCTATCCGCCACAAAACACGCCTTCACCTCAACGCACTAAACATACATCAGTAATAAAATTTAGGGCCAAAAAAAATCTCATCCCAAAGGCCCAAACAATCTTGCCCCAAAAAATTGTGCCTTAGGTGGGGTTCGTACCCAGGTTAGTGATTAGGATAACCTTAAGCTTAGGTCCTCAACCAGTTTAAGATTTTTATTAATTATTTTAAGATATTTATTAAAATTATGATAATAAATTTATACACATATATAATGAAATTCCTGGGGCTTTTAGATATGAAAAGTTATTTATTATTTTAATATTTTTATTTGTATAGTTTTAATAATTTACGACATAATATTTTGTGTCTAAAAGTAAGAAAAACATTTGCAGTAAAAACTCCAAGAAATTAGCAACGAAACATTTCATCAAAATTTTCATATTACATTTTAGCACGAAACATTTTGCCCCCAAAAGTACACAGTAATTTTACAACAATAAATGTCGTTCCTTATTTATATCTATATTTGCAATGATATATTTTGTTGCCGAAGATGATGCATGTAACGACCCCGATATTCCTTTATATTTTATTAAACATAAATAGTAATTTTTTACATAAAACATATACAAAATACAAGAGTTACAATTTTCACAAAATACAAAAGTAACTTTATTAAGTAAAATGCTTCAAAACACCCATGGTTTCCATTTCGTTCCTCAAGTGCCTCCACTCACCCTTTTATTTTATTAAAATATATTGGACCGAAACGCGCAACGGTAAATATTTTCATAGTTGTATAAATAATAATTTTAACACAAAATTTGTACAAAATACAAAAGTTACAATTTTCAAAAGGAATACAAAATAACTTTATTGCGTAAATGGCTTCGAAACGCTTCCGCTGCGCCACTCTGATCCGCTATCTCATTTCTTTCTAAAAAAATATTGGAAAAGAGGAGTCAACGCGACGGTTGAGTAGAAATTTCACTTAATCACATAAGGTGAGCGTGTGTGATATTTGCACATAGTCACATAATATTTAGCATAATAACATGATAGCAAAAATGTAAAACTAGAACTAGAACTAACTTATGCAATTAAGGAAACTCCTACCTTTTTCCAAAAGTGATTTACAAAAGTAGGGAGAATATATAAAAGGCTACTAATGTGTGTATATATATTTATAAGTGGAGGGATAAGTATATATAAATATATGTGTAGAAAGGATATATGTATATATGTAGGTGTTCAAAGATGTAAGAAGAAAGTGGGGTTTTGAAAGGAGTTTGTAGATGTAAGAGTGTGTATATATATGTAGAAAGGTTAATATGTCTATATATATGTTTAGAAAGAGGGGTAATTATATATATAGGTATATGGGAAGGTTTAACAATGATAAAGTGTGATACATATTTGGGAAATGCAAGATTTTGTGGGTGTGGAGGTTGTTGGCGGGATTTAGTGTGTGTTTTTGTGATGAAAACTACCTAGTATATATATATATATATGTGCATGTGGACATATGTTTGTATATGTAGATATATATATCACCAAGTGTATATATGTGGACATGTGTGTGTATAGGTAGATATACATATCACCAAGTATATATATGTGGACATGTGTGTGTAAAGGTAGATATACATATCACCAAGTATATATATGTGGACATGTGTGTGTATAGGTAGATATAGATATCACCAAGTATATATATGTGGACATGTGTGTGTATAGGTAGAAGTAGAAATCACCACTAGTCTATATATGTGAATGTGTGTGTGGAGATGTAGATATATAATTCCCCACTAGTTTGTATATGAATATGTGTGTGTACATGTAAATATATAAATCACCACTAATAAATGTATGGATGTGTGTGTGGATATGTAGATATAGAATTTACCACTAATATATGTATTAGAGGAGATATTCTTGCAAAACAATTATAAAATATACTAAAAATCTAGACTTTATATTTTTCATTTAATTAAAATCCGAAAATTAGGTTTATAAATAATTAAAATTCGAAAATTATACATTTAAAATCATAAAATATATTGTTGTAATTATAAAATTCAAAAATTGTATAATTTATTTATAAAATTCGAAAATAAAATAAATGCAAGCCTAAAATATGTATTTAAATAAATTTTCCAAAAATAATAATCACCATTCAAAATTAAAACTATAAGGTCTAAGTTATAAAGAAATGTTAAAATAATAATTTTACTGTTAATAAAATTCGGAAATCATAATAAAATTTTCAGGAATTAACATTTTGCATTTTTCAAGTGCTAAGAAAACAAATGATGGAATAATCACATTTTAAAAAAATGCAGGTAGTATAACGCACGTTTATTCACAAATCACATATATTCACACAATAATTATCACATAATGGAGATAAATCCTAAATAAAATATTAATAATAACAATAGAAGTTACCGGGTCGTCGCAATGCAAGTGCCACGACAATTTTCGTTGGGAAAAATTTAACATATTGGCACGTCAAAATTTCGTTGCCAATTAGTAGAAAATATTCTCAACAATTATATTTCGTTCCCAATTAGTAGAAAATATGCCCAACAACAAAATTTCATTGCTAGTTAGTAAATAGTATTCTCAACAATAAAATTTCGTTGCATAATGATATTTATAGACTACGAATAAATTTCATTGTAGAAACTCCGCTTTTAGCTACGTTTTCATGTCATTGCTAAAACACACATGCTTTTGCTACAAAATATTGTGTTGTGCTTTGTAAAAATCGTGGCCAAATAAATTTTGAATTTAAAGCTCCATGGAAACTACACCTTTCGCAACAAGACAAATTTTTCGTTCTAAAAGAACAAGTATTAAACAACAAATGTAATTTTTTGTTGCCAATACTTAACTAATGGCAACGAAAATATTATTGTGGCAACATAAATCGTTGCAAATTTTATGTTTTGTTGTAGTATTCCATGTAGGTCATTGGTGGCTTAGATCCTCCTCGCCAATCTGTCAAATGATATCTAGTCCCTAAGCATGGCTTAAGGAACCCATCCGTATTTGTACACCTATAATCACACAAGTAGTAATTGCCTGTGATAGATAATGTCCAATTATTGGTGCAAAATAAAGATATACGTGCAGTCGTTGAGTGTCAAATTTATTCAAATTTTTAAAGAATGGTATTGGCCAAGTTTTGTTTATTTAATCCTAACCTATGAGCCCCTTGGCTTACTTATGGTAGCTTGGAGTGTTGAAAACTTTATCAAATAACATGGATTGAAACATAATAATCCAAGATATGATAAATACGATTCCTATGAATCGATTAAGTACAGGATCTATAGTAAATAAACAAATAATGCTTTTAACTATAATCACTAACCTTGATCCATTGCAGATGCGGAAGAAAATGGAGCTAGGGTTGGTGGTCTTCTAAGCCAAGAAAAAAACGGCGTAAGTTTTTCTGTATTCTCTCTCTTAGATGGGGCAGAAAGAAAGACGTCGTTTCATATGGCTCAGGGACCATGCCCTAATGCATCTTAATTATCACACTTTAATTATGGGCCCATCAAACATAATCAGAGTGTGATCGGGCTTCTACACATAAAAGGCCCATACTCAAAATATATAATTTTTCTATAAGCCCACTGAATTTATTTCATAATAGATCACACAATTGGGCTTATTAATGAGATAGCGGACCATGTACAATAAATAAAATATGTGAGACCACCAAATAGGAGAAAAAATCCAACAATCTCCCACTTGGTCCACATATATTTTTTTTTTTTTTTCGAAAAATTGTACATAACTGAAACCTTAGTGCGCACAAACTTTATGCCATCTCAACCTCGAAATATCCCAAAACAATCTGGTCCATCAATTGTGCCAATATAGGATCAAAGCGGCTTTTGTCACATAAGTAGTAACTAAACCGAACAATGGTCACAATATCAACAAAATTAATGACATAGATCAAGTATGGATGTGTAGCATGAAAATTACATGTAACGTGATCTCAATCATGTCTATTTCCAACTGGTCCTACCTTATGACTCAAAGAGTCCCTTAACACTTTCCAATCTTTATGCAAAACCGCAGTGGAAAGTTAATATCCTTATTTCAGAATATTCAATTAACTATGAAACCTTAGTCTGTACAGAACATAACCATAAAAATGTGTGCAAAGAGCATAAAATCAAATAGCAAACTCCCACTAACATGGCATACCATAAATCCTCATGATACCCATTAAGCTTCACGACCACGTAGCACTTTAAGTGGTGATTCTTTAGTGAGCTTTAAACTATTGAGTTTGTATTAATATGCTCTATTGACACCCGAATATTCTGAACTTATTTATTCACAACTAGAAAATTAATGTCTATATATCAGACTTTTCCAAAATCTAGTTGTTCTTCGAATATAGCTTGGAGACCTTATTATCAAAAATGAACCTTTATAATGTCAACACTATTGATCATTTTCAATCTAGTGATAAATACAAACTATATTCCTTGATTGGATGTCTTATAGCAAATTATGCATTCGACTTCCATAGTTGAAAAGCTATTAGTGTCTTAACACTTTTCCGAAATAGCTCCTCCAACTATCGTGAATACATAACGTAATGTGGATCTCTTGCTATCCAAGCATCCAACAAACGATTGAATTGAAATACCACACGATCTTTAAGTGGTTTTATTTTCAATAAGCGAGTATATATTTATTATTCTTTATAGATACCTCATAACCCATCATTTTAATGATCCACTTTTGGATTACTAAAATATTCGCCTAACATCCCAACAACGTATGCTAAATGCATTTATGAAATTGGAGTAAATAAAGATTTATCACCCTTTGTTATAGGGGTGTCCCCTGGTGCATAATTTTGCATACCAAAATAGCTAAGCACATTACCAATATGGGCCTTTTGCATTTAAGTATATTTTTATGCAATATGCTTATATTGTTGCTTGCGAGTTTTTTTTATCTACATACAACACCAAGAGGGTAAATTTGCTCCCACTAATCTTGAGATATATGTACTAATTAAAGGTGTTTTCCTTGAACCAAAAAAGGTCATCACCCCATCAGATTTTTAGTATTACGAATGGAATGCCTACACGGATAGTTCATGGACTTCTTCAATTTACATTAGGTGGTTTGAGTCTTTGGTCTCAAGGTTCTCCGGTTGCACCATGTATATTGTTTCTTCAACGTTTCTATTGAGAAACATTATCTTTATGTCCATTTGATGCAGCTCTAGATCATAATGAGCCACAAGTGCCACACCAATTTTAATAGAGTCTTTTGTCTAAACTGACGAGAAAGCCTCTTTAAAAAATCAATGCCTTCATTTTGAGTAAATCCATTAGCATATTTTGTATCTTTTAATGCTACCATTTGAATTCCGTTTGATTTTAAAATTATATTCATAACCATTGAATTTCATCCCTTATGGTAACTGACAAGATTCCAAATACCATTGCCCCTCATGGATTTCATCTCCTCATTCATGGCCTTGATCCATGCATCAGAATTCAAATACAATTTGATTTAACTAAAAGATGTAGGACCATCTTGCAATCTCATATCAAATTTGTGTTCATGGAGATAGATGATATAGTCATTTGAAATCATTTTTCTCCTTCATCTGGTGGATCTCCTTATTGGCACTTTAGATTTGAGGTTGTTGGGGTTCATCAGCTTCAATAGATGATGATTCCCTACTTGGTTAGTGGGCATTTCAAATATAGTTGTGTTTTACGTAATATCCTAACTTACAAGCTGAAGAGTACTAGGATAAACTATCCAATCCCTTTCAGCTGTAACCATAGTGGGAATGCTAACACATTCCTCTTCAAACACAACCTTCCTATTTCGACATCTCCCACTATAACCAACAACTTCTATTTACGTGGCATTTCCTCTTTCGAAAAAGGACATATGTGAGGGATCATAGAATTTAAATTCCCTCATTTTTTGACTATCCTACAAAGTAGTAACTATTGTTCTTTAGTCCAGTTTATTCTTACTTAGGCCTGTGAGGCCTAGCCTTAGCTGGACATCCCTGGACGTGCAAGTGTCTAATACTAGACTTCTTGTTCCATCCACAACCTGTATGGGATTTTCGTTACTATTTTGCTTGTAACTCGCCTTATTGTATTAACTGCAGACTTTAGTGTCACATCTAAAAGTTATTTTCGAAGATTATGACTACTCAATAATCAAGTACAAATAACCACATAGAAGTAATCATCAATGAAGTTGATATCGATTGTTATCCATTCCATGATACCATAGGGAATGGTCTACAAAAACTATATGTATCAACTCTAAAGATTCTTTACTTCATTTTGCACTTATTTTCCTTAAATAAGAAAAATCAAGAATTCCCTTTGACATAAGCATATTTATTCTCTATTCAGAGAAATTACCTAATTGATTCTATTATCACACAAATGAATTCTTATTATCCAATTTGGCTTTAGTACCAAAGTTACTTTTAAAAGGTGTCTTTTCATATCTATTAAAGCTGCTGATATCTAATATTCACAATATAACAAATTAGAATACAAGTTTCATTAATATTTAAATTTAGAGAAATACTGAAAATGTTATTCCCAAAAGGACAAGTGGGTCTGGATTTGTCCATATAGGAAATAAGAATTAAATTCCATCTCATTGATGGCGTAATCAAAATTTTTCTCTAAATTCAAACACAAACTAGTATTCAGGTGAACATTGTAGACACCAATAGCCTTCAACAAAGCCTTGTTGCCATTTCCATATAGATGTATCTTTCAACACCAACCCATTGACCTATTTGGGACAATATTTCTTTATGTGACCAACTTTCTTGCAAAAGTAACAAATAATTACTGAATTATGTTTCTTTTGCACTTTATGTTGGAATATCACAAGTTCTGCAGTTTCTTTAACATAAGTCCTTCTTCATTTCTTAATGTCAATAGTTTATTGAGAAATTGTAGCCAAATTAGTACTTCATCCATTTTCTTGATTAAAACTATGTCCACAAGAATGTCTTTGGACATTCAAACTTTAAGGACCTTTATATTTATTACAAGATTGGACTATCCTTTGATGTACTTCTTTATGTTTCCTTTGCATTTACAACGCATTGAAATGAGCTTTCTAAGGATAATGCCCATTTCGACCTTTTCGCTGGAACGAATCGGTCTTCTATCTTTGCTTTTGGAAACTTTGGCATTTTCTTTCTCAAAATACGACCCCTATGAATACCGGGAGTTTAAATGTTGCATGACTATTAGACTAATATGATTTGATTGATCCTACTTCTCGTATGCGGCTTTCTATCAATAGTACTAATACTAATGATTAGATTCGCAGGACTATCAAATCCTAATGTACATAGTCATGTCTACGCAACTAAGCACATCATAAAGTGCATTTTTTTCTATTTCTTAAGGTTCGTGCTATTAAGCACATGGGATGTTATTCATAATGGCAAATATTAAGGACTCTATAAAGAAAATTAAATATGCTCAAAGTAAATCAACCGTATAAAGCATGCACAAGTGTGAATAATAAATATATCAAACACACTACATGCAAGTGGACCCATCTCAAGATACCTAGCACAACATTGTCATTTAGTCTTTTGACATAAATAACAACTTGTAAGTGGTACTTTTGCCCATAATTCATGAATATTGATAGTTTCCTAAGATACCCAACACGACATTATTATTTAGTCTTTGGACAAAAATAACAACTCGTAATGGTATCCCATAATTCATAAATATTTCATATTTGGAAAACGGCCTAGCAATATGCCTTTCTTTGGACCGACAAATTGCCAGCATGTTAACCAAGATAATTTTAATATTTATGACTATCCTTTGTCTTGCCAAAATAGTCTTCCTTTGGGCCGACTATCTCGCATAGACAAAATAACACGAAATTCACATATTCATGAATAAATCATCTAGCCAAAATAATCTTCCTTTGAGCCGATTATTTCGCATAGATGAAGCTAATAGGACAACTTACATATTTATGAATATCATATCTGGCCAAAATAATCTTCCTTTGGGCCGATTATTTCGCATAGATAAAAGAGTATAAACAATGTATTCATAAATATTAACCATCTGGCCAAAATAACCTTCCTTTGGGCCGATTATTTTGCATAGATGAAACATGCCTATATTTCAAAAGTGATAAATTTTACCTAATAGAGGTTGCTTTGGCAACATATTAGTTCAATCTATACAATTTCAAAATAGGCACAATAACTAAATCCCAAATGCACTACTTAAAAGGAAACTTTATACATAAAGCTAAATACACAAACTATATTGTAATAGCAATATGGTCAAGTAGTGTGCATACTATATACAATAATTTTTGAACTCGAACTGTACGTGGCGTTGTTATACCAAGACACGAGTCATCAAAGATGACTCTTTTCGTCTGGCCGTCCGGGTTTCCAGCCGATATACCGTTCTAGTTCAAGGGTTCAATTTTTATTTGATCCCAAAATAAAACATACATATGTTGAATTTAATACAAAATAAAAAACAACATACAATTATAGAGCCAAGGCATAAATACTATATTACCACACATTAAACCCAAATTCAATCCACATGGCTGCCATTTTTTTTTTTTTTTTTTTCTTTACAGATCCAGAGATCGAAAATAAATACAAAAAAATGCGCAACCAACGTATCAAAGAGGTCAATAGCCCAGCGGTTTCGAACACATGGCCTTTCCTCATGGTCTCGCGTTCGAACCCCGCTGGTCACATAAGAACAGATTTTTTTTTTTTTTTTTTTTGTGTGTGTTCTTGATACAGATTTATAATATATAAAGCACAAAAGTACAACACCAAACACAGTTATAGCCTAGCGGTTTGGGGTGCGTACGCTTTCCCAGAGGACGTGAGTTCGATTTCTATCAACAACAAATTTCACCATTTTTATTTTGTTCTCACATGAGTTCAATCCCAGGTGCAAACATTGTATAATAATAAAAGCACACAACAAGTTAGCGGGATCCGAACACAGAGCCTACTGGTCGACAGTGGCAGCGCTTAACCTTATGGTCTCGAGTTCGAGTCCCAGCGCGACCTGCCGCCTTTTTTTTTTTTTTTTTTTTTTTGAATCTGACATACGTTTAAGCATAAATCCAAATAAGAGCGGTGATATGCCCAGAACAGAGTGACAACCCAACGGCTCCGTGTTCACACGGCCAAACTTAAGGTCCCAGGTTCGAGATCTGGTGACTGCTGCTGTCCCTCTTCATTCTGTACATTTTGCACCCCCCTTTCTTTTATTTTCGTTTTTTTTTTTTTTTTAATAAATCGAAAAGACTTGAGCCAAAAAAAAAAAAAACAGAAAAAACACCCAAAAATTTTATGAATAGATTTTGATTCCCAAGATCATATAATGGAATCAAATAACATTTACGAATATAAACATACATTTACAATATATTTCCAACACAAATATACATATTGTAAAATAACTAAAGTATGTTCAAAAACATCTAATCACAACCGAATTAATCAAAATAAAACATATTTGATTATTTACTAATCCTGCTCTGATACCACTTGTTGAAAACTTTATCAAATAACATGGATTGAAACATAATAATCCAAGATATGATAAATACGATTCCTATGAATCGATTAAGTACAGGATCTATAGTAAATAAACAAATAATGCTTTTAACTATAATCACTAACCTTGATCCATTGCAGATGCGGAAGAAAATGGAGCTAGGGTTGGTGGTCTTCTAAGCCAAGAAAAAAACGGCGTAAGTTTTTCTGTATTCTCTCTCTTAGATGGGGCAGAAAGAAAGACGTCGTTTTATATGGCTCAGGGACCATGCCCTAATGCATCTTAATTATCACACTTTAATTATGGGCCCATCAAACATAATCAGAGTGTGATCGGGCTTCTACACATAAAAGGCCCATACTCAAAATATATAATTTTTCTATAAGCCCACTGAATTTATTTCATAATAGATCACACAATTGGGCTTATTAATGAGATAGCGGACCATGTACAATAAATAAAATATGTGAGACCACCAAATAGGAGAAAAAATCCAACATGGAGCACTCGACTATCTCTTAGCCAGAGAGGACACAAATGAAATTGAGGTCTCAATTACATACACCCAAACACACTAGCTGCAATATCTCCCTTCCAATTACGGTATCTAGCCTAGTCATGTAACAGTACGTGCACCTATCATCAAGTGCACAGAGGCACCTCGTGTCACATTTAACATTATGATGGAATGGAATGGTGAAAACAGAACAAAGAAAGATCAATATATTTGACAAAGATGAAAAATACTAATACTTGAAATGGTGACCAGATGTTATCTATCTTAAAAGCATCTATAGCCTTTGGAGTCACTAGTAACAATTAGCTTATACGCAACAGTGACTTCAAAGTCTCTTTGAAGTACTTACTAATTGTTTTGCCGAATCTTTTGAAATCTATTTGTATAATTCTATTCTTCTTGTGGTGGGCAAGTATTGACAAAAACATTGATCCCTTTTTGGGCACACTAACAAATTATTCAGATTACAGGCCTCCAATGTGTTCAAACAAATAAGATAAGTGAGAAAATGGATTACGGTCCGCAAATTGTATATAAACCTTATATCGCTAATCTTTGTTATACAACTAAGATGCTCGATCAAATCCACCATTTTACGTATTAAACTATTGGAGCTTAGAGTTGGAGACAATTCACGGGGTGGAGTGTGGTAGTTGCGGAGATGGATCAAAAAGTGAAAGAATACATTTTTCATGAAAAGGAAGAAATTACACAACATCAAAAGCAAATCCCATCCCCAAGTGTCCATGATGGCCATTGGACGGGAGATCTTTTGAAAACAAAACATTTGCATTAGTGTACCCAAATCCTTTGTTGTATTTTTGCTTACAAAATTTCTTGAAAGGAACACCAAAATAAACAAAAATAAGGTACATAGTGGGCTTACCTAAAAAGAAAAAATCAAATAGAACCTCCATACAACACGCAAAGATGTGGACATGTCAAATTCATTTGTTTAGGTTTTATTTAATGCAAGTCCAATGTGTTTCTTAAACTTTTTTTGATTATAACATTGCCCATCCTTTTCTTTGTAAAAAATGATCAGGGACAAAGAATCAATTATTTATTTGGCTCCTGAAAGATAAAACAAACCAATACAAATAATATGTTGTACCAAATTGAACGTTACATAGTTAGCTACTAACGTAACAATTGTTGCACAACAATGGACTTAACATTTTCACCCAAGTGAGAACATCATACATTTTCAATACTAAAATGTTTTGGAGTAGGACAAATTTCACATTCCAAATACAACCCACATGAAACTAAAGTACATTCCAATAAATAAATGTACTTCATCCAAACAAGATCTGAAAAAATACCACATTTCACATGCAAAAGGAAAAAATAAAACTAATGACTTTAAAATAGTTAGCAAAATAAGACTAGGAATAAACAACACTTTGATTAAGTGAAATCATGGGCATCGATTTAGTTAGCATTGTGTATGTATATCAAGGCATAATTACAAATCTTTCTTTAATTATTCTATTTTGGCGGATGCAACTCACATCAGGGTTCTCAATTTGTGTCCCACTCTATATCTCCGTCTTTCTCTTCCAATCCCTCTCTATATATGTGTATTGATATGACAGAAACGCACAACTCTCCCTATGTTTTGTTATGTGTTCTACACAGAATATTGTCCCCACTTTATTTATTTATTTTTTCTTTGATCAGACACTCACTAAGTCATAATTCAATGCAAAAGATTTGATGTACCTTTTGCATTCCTAGTTCATCTACAAGACCTAACAATATGTAGTTTTCAATACATTACAGGCTACACTTTGCCACAGGATTGCTAGACTATTATTTCCACTAAAAATCAATCGTGAAAATCTCCAGGTTTTGGAATATGTAGTACCACAAAAAGAAAATCACATAACAAAACTTATGTAGAAACTCAAAATTTGACATTTGCATATGTTATTTACACACTTACCTCAACAAAAAGACATATTCATGCCAAAATTTTTTTATAGTGAACCTTCCTGCTAGTTTCTCGTGTAAGGTATTGCTGGAAATCAAGGAATAGAAAAATCTCAATCCCAGCCTTCAGTCGTAGTAAAGACATTCAAAATCAAAGAGTTTAAAAAATAAAAAAAAAACGAAAGAAAACCAATCTCAAGTAGCCAAAAAATAAGAAGATGGAGGTTGGATCATAGATCTCCTCTCTACCAATGTCGAGTGGGCAAACTTATTTATCATTTATTCGCTCCAGGAAACTTATTTACACCTTCTTCAATTTATCTTCCTCGAACATATTTGTTGACTTTAATCTTTAGAGCTTTAGCTAGAGCTCTCACCGACCAACTCATGTTTGTTTTTGTTGGTGAGTTTCGAACTACCTTTGTATTTTTGAAGGACTCCATCTTCCATCCTCTCTTGTCTCGAATCAATCCTCATTAATCTCGAGGACTACCAGATGCACCTATTGTTATATGCAAATAAATATGTGTGTACATATATATTCGTGTACATATATACATATGCATATCTATATTTGTTGTCAATGATTATCAATAGAAATATGATAGATATTCTTTTTACTATTGAACTGAAGAAAGTCAATATTATCAAAATGAATAAGATAACAAGTGAATTGATGATTTCACCAATTCTTCCACAATACTTATTATTATTAAAAAAAACATATATATCAGCTCAAACTGTTATAATTTTCTTTTTGATAGAAAGTAATTTAGAGTATATTTTAAACTAGAGAAAAAAAATACATTTTTCCCAAATTATATTGGTCATTTTTATACTTTCATTAGTAAATTATTTTCACATTTTGTTATAAAAACTACATAAGATCTGGCTTTTGTCCACTCAGAGCCACTATCCAACCAAAAAGGTTTTCGTACCGCCACGTTGCCATGACCATAGAGATTCATCCACTTTGACACTAGAATCACCTCGCCACCACAAACAACCCCCCTCCCCCCCCCCCCCCCCCCCCCCCCACCAAAAAAAATTTTTCAAAAGTTAATAGGTCATTATTAGTCGATTTTACCATTAGACTGATCACATCATTGCCATCGGTTACTTTTTGGTAGTTTTTTTTAGCAGAAAGTGATTTTGTGAGGCAAAATACAAATCTTGTACAAATTGCACGGTAAAGCGTAATAAAAATACTCTAATAATCAAAGTGTAAAAACCTTTAAACTTCTTATTTTTTTAAAAAATGTTGAATCTTCATCTTTCAAATCATAGAATTTATTCACAACTTTAATCTGATTTTAGAAAAATCAGTCCCGACTTCACACATTTAGTTGTCCAATTTAACACTTTTCAAGAGATATTCAACCCAAATAATTCATGGGAGAAAAAGGATCATGATTGCCACGTGTTTTTTTTTTAACCTTTCAAACAGTAGCAAGTTATCAGCTATCCCTAATGGCTAAACAAATTTCATTCTTTTTAAACCCTAAACCCTTTAGAGACCTACACAACAGAAGGAAAGAAAGTGAGTAAATCTTCTACAAACATAAGATACGGAAGTGATGCAAGAAATAAATTCAATATATCCCAACAAGAAACATATGAAAGTAGGAAAGCAAAAAAAGAACAAAGAAAAAACCAGAAACTAACTATAGTAAGGATGATATAGGTTGGTGACTGGCTCAAAACATTCCACAGCTGCACTTTGATCTTTTCTCCAAATGTAAACTTTGTGCGCATATTTTCTTGCAAAATTAAGTGATTTTCTGATAAGATTCAAATTTAGAGGACGTATCAAGATCAAATAAGGGTTTATTTTGGGAGTATCTAAAACAAAGGCCAATTATAAATTTAGGGAATTAATTTGGAGTTATTGGAGCAAACAACAAAAAATATCATGTCATGATAGTCAAACTCTTTTTTCCGACGAGTAATATGGTTGGAATTTCACTATAGGACCAAAAGTGTTACATTAGACACTAAATTTGTGAAGTCAGACTAACTTTGCCAAAATTAGGACTAGAGATGCAAACAAATGTTAAATTCCAAAACTAAATCGGAAATTATGTAAGTCAAAGGACCAAATGTAGTAGGTGCTCTATGTTATAGGACCATAAATGTAATATCTATATTTTGATTGTTATCATGACAATTTTTTTTATCTATGTATTAGTGTCAAATTTATATGATTATGGTTATCATGACAAACTTATATTTTTCGTCTATCATGACTTTAGTCTTCAAACTCTTTATTTGTTTGTTGATTTTTAATTCTTTTTCAGATTTCATTTTTGTGAATTCTCACTTGGATTGAGGGGATTTATTGTATCTTATTAGCCATACATGTATATATTTTTTCCATATTGATGAAGTTAATTTAATATTTATTTGCATCTACGTACTTATACTTTTATGTATTTTTTTTTAATTTGATGGTCATTCTCCAAATAACAATTTGTTTGAATTTTTAGTGCTTTTATTTTCGTCTTCACTCCATTTTCCAAATCATAAGTTGACACATGTTTTTTCACAATTTTCCCACTTTTTTCACTACTATAAAAACGATTTTTTGTAATCGAAATTTGAGATCAAAAAATTTTGATAACTAAATTTTGAGAATTGTGACAGATTTTGTAATTGATTGCGAATAGGATGGAAATTAATTTATGACCTAGAAATTGGCCACAAAAACACACAAATCGGTTACGAATTAATTAAAATTGATCAAATTGACAATAATCCTCAACTCAATTGATCAAACTAACCATAACCAACAATTCAATTGATCAAATGGAGTACAAACCTCAAGTCAATTGATCAAATTAACAATAATCCCCAACTTAATTAATAAAATTGGGCATAATCCCCAAGTCAAATGAAATTAGTCATAATCCTTAATTCAATTGATGAAATTTGTTGTAATTTCCAAGTCAAATGAAATTAGTCATAATGCCCTATTAATTGATGCAATTATGCATAATCCACAACTCAATTGATCAAATTGGGCATAATCCCCAACATAATTGATGCAATTGACTATAATCCCAACACAATTGACTAAATTCACCATAATCCTCAACTTCATTTATGAAATTGGTCATAATCCCCAACTCAATCGATCAAAGTTGTTATAATCCCCAACTTAATTAACTAAATTAGTCATAATCTCCAAGTTATTTGATAAAATTGGTCATAATTTCCAACTCAATGGATCAAATCAAATATAATCTCGAACTCAATTGATCAAATTAATTATAATCTCAAACTTAATTGATCAAATTGGTTATAATCCCATGTCAATGGATCAAATTGACCATGATCCCCATCTCAATCAATGAAATTGGTTATAATTCTCGTCTCAACTGATCAAATTGGGCATAATTCCCAAGCTAATCGATAAAATTGACTATAGCCCCCAAGTCAATTGATCAAATATGGTATAATCCCCAAAATCCGTCGGGCTCGCATATGATTAACAGTTGGAAGAGCATTGTTACGTAAGCGCCATGCAAACATGATAATTTTGGCCAAGAGTCTTATATGCTAGAGGTGTATTGATTTCACAGTCCCAACACTAGCAGAAAAGAACAAAGATAATCGGGAGTGGATGTCCATTCCCACACGATAAGCGCTACAGAGTAAGAACCTTCAATGTTATGTAAAATGCCAGATTAGTTGATCTTGGGATCCAGATTAACCCAAGGGGAGATTGAGGATCAGCTGGCATCCTCTGGGTCAAAGCTGTCTCAAACTTTCTTCCCACTCCCCGTGTGCCATTTTGAGCTAGCAACCAATATATCTCTTGCCTTCAACAATTTAAACCAAGTGAAAAACGGTATAAATCCCAATTTAGCTTTAAAGAATGTTGATCTCTGAAAGTATTTTGATTATAGAGCTTGTAACAATAGAGATTGCTCCTTGGTTGCAAGCCGCCAACCTTTCTTAGCCAACATAGTAAGATTGGAGATCCTAAAATCATGAAACGTCAATTTGCCATCCACTTTCCTTTACACAACTCCTTTCGGTTAACCTAATGTATGCATCTCTTTTTTCCATTTGACCAAAAGAATTTAGCCACCAATATTTTCTAACTCCTTAATGAACCCGTCGGGCAACTAAAAGCAACTCATAACATATGACAGGATATCTTGAAGAATCGATTGGATGAGGACCATCTTTCCTACCATAGAGAATCAATGCAATAAGTAGTTTTTGATGCACTAGACTGCCCTACTACATATGGATGAAAAGATCTTCTTCTTCGAGCACCCCACTATTGATGGAATAAAGCTCATGTCTATGGGCTACTAGGCCTCTGAGCCTCTCAGTGAGCACAAGTTATATGCATCATGCTCAATATTTATGCTAAGCGCTACTGAGGATTGTTGACAAAGTATAACTTGGCCTGATGCCATATTATACTTGGCGAGCACGTCCTTGATACTCTCCACGGCTGTGGGGGTCGCCTGTCCACAAATTAATGTGTCATCAATGAACAGGACATGAGATATACTAGGTGCTCCTCTACCAATTTTAACTCCCTGTATCCTAGTCCTTTCTTCTGGTTGCATCAAACACTACAAGAAAACTAGCATTTAGACACGGAAAAAATCCATGGCTAATTTGTGGCTAATAGCCATGGATTTAAAAAAAGCCACAAAGAAATAGCCATGGATGTGACATCCCGATTTTTACTCAAAAAATAGGTCTAACAACTATATAAAAATCGGTTCTTATGATATACGTGCATGGTTAATTATATTTCATATTTTATATACATGTTTTATATGATCCTTATTTTATGTGTGAATTATATGATATGATAACTATGTTTATATTGAACAATTGAATTTATAATACGCATATAAATCGAGATATATATATATATACATACATGTATTTTCAAGAATTACAACTTATTAATTTATTTGTAATAAAGTCATATGTATAAATATATATTTCAAAAAATATAGCTATATATATATATATATGTACTTTTCGAATTTATATGTGTACTTATCCAAAAATATCATTTTCTCTTACCTCATGTCATTTTCTCCAAATAAATGTTCTTAAATACTAAGATCTTGATAAGATCCTTAATAAACATAACAAATTGGATAAAGATCATGGCATACACATATATATACAAATATCATGATATATATATATATAGATACACACATTTTTGAAATTACACTGCTAGAAAAAATCCATGGCTAAAAGTGGCGTGACTAAATTTAGCCACGGCCTGGCCTGGCCTTGCCACGGATTGGTAGCCATAGCCTTCAACCACGGCCAGGCCGTGGCTAATAGCCATGATCCATTCGTGGCCAAATTTAGCCCCTTAATCGTTAAAATGCCTGGTCGTGGCTAATAGCCATGGATTAGCCACGGCTAATCCGTGGCTATTGGAAAAAAAAAAGCTAATCGTGACCCAAACCCGCAACCTGTGCCCATGCCCAGACCTGAAGCCCCGTCCCCCAAGCATTTTTTTTTCGCTCAAGGAGAGTCGAGCACGGGACATCAGTATTGTAATTAGAGCATGTAACCGTTGTGCCAAAGGAATTCTTTGGTTATTGAATGGTGTTTTTCATACTTAAAATATAGTTTTGCAGTATTTTAAATTTAAATTATCGAATAAATTTCATTAGTTTGATCAATTTTTGTAATTTAATTTTAGTATTTTTTATAAATTATTAACCAATTATTTTTTTTAAATTAAAGATATTTTACCTTTGACTTTATCCTTCAATATTTAGCTTTTCTTTTTATGACAAATTTTTAATAAATTAATATATCAAAAACAAAAATTATAACAAAAATCTATTTATATAATTTATATGTAGATAATAGCAACTTTAATTCGTGATCATTTGCCAATATCTCCGTATATGTGTGGTATTATATATATGTCAAGTATACATATCATATATATATATATATATCATTACATGTATCTATTTTATATATGTCCAAGTATATATAGATAATTTAAATTTAGATAATTAAAATATCAAAAACAAAAATTATAACAAAAATTTATCCATGGTGCAAAAAACCAAAAAAAAAAAAAAAAAAAAAGCATTCCGTGGCTAAATTAGACACGGCCTCGCCGTGGCTAATTTCTTTTTTCATTTTTTTTTATATTTTTCACCACAGATAAATTTATATATAGATATATTGATACATATATAAATTTATATTGATACATATATATATATATATCCAAGTATATATGTATCAATATATATATATATTTTCGTGACTAATTCGTGGCTATATATATCATAATATATATATATATGTTCAAGTATATATATCAATATATGTGTATATATATGTATATGTCAATGTGTATCTCATATATAATACTATATTATATGTACATTATAATCCTCTATATATGGTCTATATGATATAACTATGTATCTATATATAACATATCGATCCAATATATATATATATATACATATCTAATCATATGTACTATATATCAATCTTCTATATGAAATAAACATGTATCAATGTATTATATATCTAATATATGTTATATATATACATATATATCTAATATATATACACCTAATTATATATAAATACACACATATATATAAGTATATCTAATCTTATATTTATGTAACATATCGAATCATTTATTATATATATCAATATCTATAACATACATATATTACTTAAGTATAGCAAGAATTAATTAATAAACAAAAAGTTAAAGTGGTGTAGCGGTTTAATGCTCTAACTTCAACTAAAAATTTAAGAGTTCAAACCATATCTGGTGCCCAAAAAAAATAAAAATTTAGCCATGGATTTTTAGTCACGGTCTGGCCATGGCTAATCTGTGTCTGCTAGCCACGGCCAGACCGTGGCTAAATTAGCTATGATTTGGTCGTAGCTAATCCGTGGATAAAAATTGGCGCCAAATTTCACGCTAATTTTAGTCACCAAAAATAGCCACGGATTGACCCTGGCTAAATGAGCCACAGTCAAGTCGTGGCTAATCCGTGGCTAAGTCATTTTTTTTTTTTTAAATTCGTGGCTACTCCGTGGTTATTAGCCACGGATTAGCCACAAATTTTTTCCGTGGCTAAAATCCGTGGCTATATGCAGTTTTTCTAGTAGTGTTATATATATATAAATATCTAAGATTATATTTTTGATAATATGATGTGATCCCTTTAGATATTTATTAAAATAGCTATATTTCTATAATATCTAAAAATTTATACATTTATGTATATATTTATAGGGGCCGAAATTATCTCTATATGTTTATAACAAATATATTTTTGATATAAATATTTCATCCCTTAAGATGACAATCTTACATGCATATCTTTAGACTTGTAAAATTTTTTCTAGATATGATTACATAAGATATGATTCCATAATATGATTACATAAGATATGATTCCATAATATTACATAATATGATTACATAAGGCATGATTACATAAGATAATGTACATGTGTTTGAAAATTAACACTTGTTATAATCATACTAAATTAGGATAACACAGAAACACTTGTAGGGAAACACATATACAAAAATAGACTACCACTTGTATTAATCTACTTATTCAAGATAACACAGGTATAAATCAAATTGTATTAGATAACACTTGGCGTCATCATTTTAACCTTGACTAACTCATAAACTTCTTTAGGATACAACTCATGAGAAGTAGGGTAACATTTGTATGATTTACATCCACATTTGTGTGTGAAAGCATTTAATACACTACTTAGTTGGAAGATCTCATTAAATGAGAAGATAAACCCCACTAAAATAATCCTAGTTCTTACCACAACTGCTATAAATAGAGGGGCTTGGCACCCAACTTTCATCACACCACACTCACAAACACACCAACACTCACACACGGTACACACACAACACACACAAAACCCACGGTCACACACACACACTCTTGAATCATTTTTGCTTCATTTCACCATCCTATACGGCACTAATTCACATATGCACTACATCTAAAATAAAAAGAAAAGAAAAGAAAAGAAAATAAAGAAAGAATAATAGAGAAGGTAGAAATCTTACTTAGTTCATGACTTAGTTTATTTATGCTAGTTGTTTACAATGCCATACTAGATCCTATGATGCAACTACAAGTCATTTGGTATCTTGGTTCTAGTTATATATATACACATTTCATATCCATAAAATTACATGCCTAGGAATTTCCTTAATTATAATAGGTATTCCTAGTGTTAGTCTTGTGACAACCCCGGTAAATCTTATTCTGTTACTATTATATATTATGTGAAACTAATATTAATTGTGTTGTTAGATTTATTTCAAATATGCCATTTTATGCATAAATTTAGGATTAATGTGCAATATTATGCATGCACCATGATATCATGATCATTTCTTTAATTAGTAATAAAATTTCAAATTTATGTATTTATTATTACTAATTTTGAAAATTATATATATGCATATGAGATTTGGATTAATTCGATAAAAATGTATAGTTAAATACAAACCCACATTTTATTTATATATATATGTAAGGTCAAAATATCTATAAATATGAATAATATAATAAAATATAATTTTATAAGATACACATATATGTATATCTCGCATATATATATGTAAGTATTAAATGTATATAAATATATATAGTAAAATGTTTTAGTCATCATCATACTAACTTATATATATATATATATATCTATACACATATGCATATATACGTACTTATATATATATGTCTATATAACTATGTTTGTATATATATATATATATATATATGTGTGCGTGTGTTTGTATATTTTAGAAATATCTCAAAATAGGAGATTCTATCATTTAATGTCCATTAATACTTGAAAGATTTTCATTTATATAGAATTTGATTCATCCATGTTGGGTAACACCTAAGAAGACTTAGGCTCCATCAGTTGGATGCATACATTAATTAGGAAGACTTAATAGGATGAATCTAATGATTAATATAATTCTTATTTACTTTTATAACCCTATTACACATGATAAAGTTTTATAAATAAGATGAAGCTCATTTTTCTCTTCCTCATCCCTCTCAAATTCGTCCTCTGTCTCTCTTTCTCCCTAAGATATCCACTTTTCTTTTAAACACCCTCTTCACATATCCCCACACATATATACATAGACCTCTCTTTAACCATTCACATATATATACATCTATACCCTTTCTTCTTGAAACCACTGCATATATATATATATATACATCTACTCCTATATCTTCACCTTGATATATCTATAAGTTTCCGATTAGAAAGTATTTGAAAAAGGAAGGAATGATTATAATCTCATAAGTAGCATAAAGTTGGGCTATTTTATTGTTCTTATGATAGTTAGCCTTATGAATTATTTATGATTTATGCAAGAAGATTTAATGGTTTTATGACTTGTTAGTATGTTTGTAGTATGCTTGCCCTTCTATTTATGCATATTGTTAATCTTAGAATCATCATATTCATGGATTGATAGTTAATTTTTGAAATAAAGCTTATATGCTCTTATTTTTCCCTATGAGTGGTAGATGTAGCTATATGTGATTTATAGTGAGTTTTATGAAAAAATCTTAGCTTTATGAGGACATGTTCTTTTATGTCAATTTATTATTAATGAAAATATATTATTTTCATGAAAGCGTACTAGTTTATTAATTTACAAAAATACATATATATATAGTCTTAGTCAAAATATGTTTAGTTTAATAGTTATCTGTATGTTTATATATTTTGAAGTTATATATATATACATATATATTTGGTAGTTTATAGTAAATTTTATAGAGTTTGGAAGCATGATTTCCATAAATTATGTACTTATGTGAACAAATTGAAATTTATTTGACGGGCCTAAATATGTCGGGGTGGGAGAAAAGCTGAGTTTCGCCAACACTTGCTAATGAAGCAGCCAGTTATAAGAGTTCTAGCGCTCTCTCCCCTAATCCCTCTGTACGTGGACGGAGTGTCTCATATACGAGGGGGTCATAGGGAATTTGGCGTATACCTGGGATATGACCACTGAAGATCTAAGGATGGAATTGGTGGTAAGTGGAGTATTGGGTTGGATTATGAATTAAATGATCGAGATTGGAGTTATAAGCCAGTCACTAAAGGTGAGTAGAAAGGTAGTATTGTGTGGAAAAAAATTCTATGGCTATGTGCTATAATCTCACACACCCACCTTATGTGATTGTAATTATTTCTACTCAACAATTATGTTGATTATGTTTCTGTGCCTATTTTTCTTAGTAGGTAGCACAGCGATGCAAGTTGAAGATGAGCACGAGAAATTTTATGAAATGTTCACTTAGAATATCCTCTTATGTTATACTTCTGAAAATTTTGGAAAAAAAAATGTTGTAAATGATAATTTGTATATTTGTACCCATCTCAGAATTTTGAACATATTTAAATAAAATCTTTGGGTTTAACCGGGGTTGTTATGACTCTTGCATTTTGCTATCATGATATTAGGCTCTATTATGTTACTACAAGTTGTTAGAAAGCATGTTTTTAGTTGTATTTATACTCTATGTTCATGAAATTAGGAAGAAAGCATGATTAGTTATTGTTTCAAAATATGGGTTTAGCATGCTTTCATGTTTTAAAGCATGAGAATATGTTCTTTATGTTTTTATGTGAGAATATGTGCAATATTTTCATTAAAGTGGATACTAGGTATAACTTAGTTTATCAATTTATAGATTACGACTAGGTAAGTAATGTGTTATTTCAAGATATAAGTAGTTAGGATATTCTTTAAACAAAGATTACTAGTCACGAGCAATCATAGGATAGTATACTAACTATAGCTATTAATGTAATTTTAGGAGGATGCCAAGTTGATCTAGCCAAACTAAATCTATAAACTTGATAAATTCCTAAGGTGAGTACCTTGTTAATTCCTTTATGGGGCTTTGAACTATATGATATAAATATTATCGTGCAGCCTACCTTATCAAGTTTATATTATCCAATCTTTTGGAAAATGTTTCTCCATAATTATAAGACAAGTTATTTCTGAAGATATTACATTTTTTGGGATACCATATTTTAACTATATGTTTATGTATCTCGGGTGTAAAAGTAAGTTATTGCTTTATTGACAATTTGTGAACCATATATGTCCTGTTATATCTATCTACCCTTGGATGGAGATGCCCTTGGGAAGTTCAGGCCCAGGAACATGTATGAGGAACTTATCGGGCAGAATGGACAGCGGATAGAACCTTTTATATGATAACATTCTGTGAAATCAATTTCTACGTACAACCGGAGGATGACTGTAGTAGAGTAGGAGCGATGTATTGCACGGATGCTTGATACATCTCCATCTTGTTTAATGTCGATGTGGCTTCTCGACAAGGGAGGCATAAGGGTTCCTGTTATAATTTATCTATTTTAGGTAGTCATAAGGTTGGAGATTCCACCTCTCGCTCACTGATAGTATGACTCAGTCCAGTTATTATTGTAATGACCTGATTTTCCCTTACTTATCCAATGTTATATTATGTTTCAATATGTGTTATCTAAATTATGCTTATTAGGTGATATTTTTTTTGCATTAAACATTTTTGTAAAACACTTTGTAAAATATGCATATTTTCTTTACTACGTGCATAATTCTTGGAATTATTTTCTTATTTCATTTAGTAAACAGAAAACCCTAAAGTTCAAAAATACATATGTATAGATATATACATATACACGGTTAAATACATATAACTATATAGAAAAATCAGGTTTTTAATTCTTTAAGCCTTATTTACACTAAAAGTTGGAATAATTATACATTATGATAAAAAAAAATATCCATTTATTGAGAGAAGAGAGGGGGGTGGGGACGAATTTTGTGTGTATATATATATATATATATATTAAATAATTGGTGTATATTGTTACCTGCTCACCAATTTTCTAACATTCAATGTATATTTACACATGTAAATATTCTTCTAGACATATATATACACACTAACTAGACTTAATACATAGGCATTTAGTTGTAAAGAGTGTAATAATTAGAAAAAGGCTTAACTATATTATAATCCTATTTCTATCCCTTACTAACTATAAGTATGTAGTACATTACAAAACACAAGAACAATACACACACACACAAAAGAAACTCATGGCACACACACACACCCCCCCCCCCCAATTATTGCTGTTGTTTTACTTTTTTTTTCCCTATAAGTTCCTAACACTCCTTCATGTTTTCACTACCTCAAGAAAGAAAAGAAAGAGAAACAAAGTAGAAAAGGTAGAAATCTTGCCTAGTGCTTGAGATAGTTAGTTATATTGCTCTTTGTACTTCCACGCTAGATCCTAGGATGTAACTAGAAGTTAGTTACCATCTTGGTTCTAGTAGAACACATGTTGATCTAGTTGCATACATATTGGTATATTTATGAGATTTCATGTTTAGAAAGGTAGGGGTATCTTTTAAGTAAGGTAGGGATATCCTCAAGTACATGAGTTATTTGCATTGTGATTCATTTATGCTCCATTAAGTTCCTACAAATTGATAGGAAGCATGTTTTTATATGAAGTTGTGCTTTATGATCATGGTATGCTTTATATTCATGGAAAGCATGTTTAGTTAATAGTTGCCAATACGTTTTATTATGTATCATGGGAGGGAGAACATGCTGAAAATTCTATTTTCCGTGAGCTGAAAATTCTGTTTTTCGAAAGCTGAAAATTCTGTTTTGGAAAGCTAGAAATTCTGTTTTATGTAAGTTGGAAATTCCGTTTTATGTAAGTTGGAAATTCTGTGTACACGAGCAGGAAATCCTGTTTACATGAGATATCTTGCGAGATATATGAAATTTTATGTGATTGATGGGCCCAATAGTGATAGGGATGGATGCGGTTGAGTTCAGTCGGGACAAGCTATTGTGCTTGCCAATCTCAAAATAGTTCTCGACCATTCATCATTGCCTAATCCTACCTTGCATGGATGGAGTGTTCCATATACTGAAGTGGGTCGTAGAAAATTCAGCATATACCCGGGATATGACCACCGGTGTGATTTTGGTTGAAAATTGTGACGGCACGGCGAGATAAGGTAACCACACATCGATGTGGAAAAATGTAGAAAATATGAAAAGATGTGATTACGTGCTCGGATGATTGTGTGATTAAATGCTCGAGTGATTATCTGAAAATATGCATGAATATCACATACGCAACTCATATTACTATGCAAAATTTCTACTCAAAATATTTGTTGATAATATGCTTCTATGATGTTTTAGCCTGAAATGAGCTGGAACTTACTAGCGAGGAGGATGGAGAGAGGCGGTTCGAGGCTTTTAGTTAATTATGTGTAGTCGGGCTTTGTATCTACGAATATGTAAAAAGCGACTTATATGTAAATTTTGGGTTTTCATAATAAAAATCATTCGTTGTATGCTTGCAAGATTAAGTTTGGTTATTTTATTAACAATAGTTGGTTTTATGTTTGCGTGAAATTAGCTAGAAGTTTCGGGTCGTCACAGTTATTATCAAGTAACACTTCACACTACGTGCACTTTATTATGATTTAACAGTTTTGAGTCTCATTTTTAGTCAAATATATATATTTATCTGTATGTAGCCTCACTAAGTCATTCGAACTTAACCTCTCATTTGTTTTTGTTCATTTCCTCAGAGTCAGAACAATGGGTGTTTGTAAGGTGGTTGCCGCACCTCCAGGCATTTATATTAAGCTTCTTCGTTTCATTCTTTTGCTGTATAATCCCTAGCTTGCTACTTAATTCCACTAGTTGACTATTTTAGTCTTGTACCTGGTTGTACTAAACACAGTTATGCATATGTTTGGGCCCAAAAATGAATTTTTGTATAAATTCGGAGTGGGCTGATTTTGGTCCTTTTCGCCACGCCGAAATGAATTAATTTGGCCCAGGCCACTTCGACGCGTCCACAGAGCCCATGTTGGAGGCCCAGGCCGGAATGAAATCGCGGCCCATGGCCCAGTCAGCCAAAAAATATAAAAATAGTAAATAGATAATAAATTTAAATTCAAATCCCTCACAATTAGGGGTTGTTAGTAGAGGAATAACAGAATGGCTAAAAATAGCCATTGTTATATCTGCACGTGCCTAAAATAAAGGCCATATGGTGCTAATATTTGAAATTTAAATAAAGATGGCAGCAACTGCCACTTCTAGGAATAAGGCCGGCCACTCATCTTTTGGCCATGTTTGAATAAATCATTTCCAGCTCCAAGAATAAAGGAAGGCAGTTGCAGCCTGAAGCCTATAAAAGAAGAACTGGAGTCTTCATTCAGAACATCATCAATCGATCAATCAACACAACAACAATTCTCTCAATCAAGAAGTCCACACTTCTCTGATTTCTTAGCTTAAATGAACAAAGAATAGCTTTAGTTCAAGTAGGTAGAAAACCGCTACGGGGTGTTTGTAGCCATACCTCATTCAGCTCGAAGTGGGGATATCAATGCACTCATTCCGTAAAGTCACAAAGTCGTAGCCATCACTCACTCGGATTGGGCCCGGTTTGAGGTGAGATATCAATGCGACGGAGTGGTATCCAGCATTCATGTCGAGCGCATGCATGAAGAGGAGTACAGACGGAGTCAATCAATGCTCGTCGGAGTGAACAGCCTCTGAAAACAACCACAGGTAGATATGGCCGGAGTCATCAATGTGTCCGATTTGTAGCTAGAGTTCTTAGGGACTGCTCAATGCATCTCTATCATAGATATGGCCCGAGTCATCAATGCGTGTGTACGTAGTCGAGTCCTGTAAGGTCCACATGGCGAGTAGCTATCGTCTTCTAATGTATTTCCTTTTCGATTTAAGCTTTCTGACCCTTTTCGATCTTTGAGAGTGCTAAATTATTAAGTCCTACATTCAGTTGTAGGCAAGTAGAACCTCAGGGGTAGTGTTTGCCTACTCCAATTCAATCGCTTTTCAGATAGAAGTCTTAGGCGCATCACCGTTTCATTTCGATTCACATTAATTCCATTTCGAACCACCTCACATTCACTCTGAACCATAAGACTTCCACTTGTGTGCTATTGCACACTGGCACGCCCGCACCCGAACACAAAGAAGCTCACTTCGAATCGGCTGTTTTCCCATCGAACTCGGCCGGTTCGAACCCTGAGCGGCCACTTCGGCGCGGCCGGGAGAAATTTATGCAAACATATCTTTCTGGCACGCCCAGTGGGACAGCATTTCAATTTTCGAAAAGTTTTTGTCAACATTTAGGTCTTAGGAAGCACGTTTTATTTCGGTCAATTGCATACTTGCATTCTATATTGAAAAGTCACAAAAACTTAAAAAGTAAAATTCAAAAACAGCAAGCTATGGCACCACCACGCTTAAGGAGCCAAACTCGAGCTGACCTCGGTTCAGACAGTGGAAGCGAGGCAGCCAGTGATCAGAACGAAGAGATGAGTGGACATAATCCACCTCCCAACGTTCAGGCTATCATTGACAGGCTCGAGCGAAATCAGAGAGCGCCTGAAGAGGCGCCGATTCAAGAAGCACCCTCCTTACTGGCCAGAGTGGCCAACTGTGGCGAAGACGCGCTATACGTAATGGAAAAGTGGATTTTGGAGTCCAATCGGAGATTCCAGGAGTTGATAGAAAGACAACGTAAGGAAGAATCGGAGAGGGCCGAACAAATGGCCACCATGTTAGAATCACTCCGAGTAACAGATCCGCATTACGGAATGAACTTGCGCAGCGTGGCGTCAAGGATGGACAACGTTCCACAGGTAAGAGAAACCCCACGACGAAATGAGGCCGAACAGCATCACAGGCCCGACCTCGCCGATGCACGGCCAGAACGACTGAACATTGGAGAAAATGATCATCGTGGAAGGTACCCTAACGTTGATACTGGCAAAAGAGTGGCGTTCGAATCCAGAGGAATACTCTTGGAAGAGGAAGGATCGGGCTCCAGAGATCATTTCGAAAGACCTGAGATCCCCTATGCCACGCCACACATGGCAAGAAGGCCCCAACCTGCCACCACTGCCGCAAATCCCACCAATCGGAATGACAACACAGCCGTGTCTCGACAAGAGATACAGGAAATGTTGCGACAGGAGTTGGCAAGGCATAAACGATCAGCCTCGCCACCCAGGTATTCTCGTCCCTACCCCCCTCATATAGACACGATTCCTTTTCCCCCAGGGTTTAGGGTCCCTATTTTTACTCTGTTTAGTGGGGGTGGGTCGCAAACCACAATTGAACATATTGCTAAATTTACCACACAATGTGGAGAGATCGGAATAGATGGAAACCTAAAATTACGTTTATTCCCGAATTCATTAACTGGAGAAGCTTTTTTGTGGTACATCAGACTTAGACCTGGGTCTGTACCCGACTGGCCAACTATGGAGAATCTTTTTCATAGTCATTTCTATCGACTACCCCCTGAGGTATCCATATCGGAATTAACCAATATGAGACAAATGCCCGGGGAGTCAGCCGAAGAGTACATGGGGAGATTCGTCCGGGCCAGACACTTTTGCCCAGTGATCATGGCCGAGGAAAGTTACATAAGCTTGACAATAGGAGGCATGCACCTCGAATTAAAAAAGAAAATGTTTGGCCAACAATTTGCATCAATTTTTGACTTAATGAGGCATGTCACTGAATATGAGAAATTGTTAAGAGAAGAGAATCGAAGAGGGCATCACGGTAAGGCCACCCATTATCAAGTTGGCCTAGCCGAAGTCCAAGATGACTTGGTTAGTGTTGAAAAAGAACAATAGGAGAACGAAGTGGGCCTAGCCCAAGTCGTTTGCCAAAAGAACACGGTTTGCCCGGCTTTAATAAAACCAAGAGCATTACAGCCTCACATCAAAATGCCTCCTGGCATGCTAAATAAACCAGAGTTTCGTTCTAAAACGGAGAGGCGCTATGGTTTTGATGTGTCGAAAACCGAAGCTATTTTTGATCACTTATTGGCTGATGGCAAAATTAAAGTACCTAATGATCATAGAATGCCAACGGCCAAAGAATTGGAAGGCAAAGTGTACTGTAAATTTCATAATGCATGGACTCATAACACTAATGACTGTTTGGTTTTCAGGTGGATGATACAAAGTTGCCTAGACAACGGCACATTACATTTTCTGCCGGAATGGATGAATAAGAAAATGAGAATTGACAAAGAACCATTCCAGGCGGAGGGAGTAAACATGGTCAACGTTCAGGATGACCTAGCAGAAAAGGAAAACCAACAAACTGAGCAGGAAATAATACAGTCAGGATGGCAATTAGGCCTTTGCGCTATATGTCATTCCGAAATGGCAACAATGCCATGGATCTATCCAGTTAGCGCCTACTATCCTTGGGCCAATCCCATGGCCAACTTTCCCATGATTCCACAGCCGCCTATGGTGCCATATCCCCCTCCAATGCTCGGGGGGCATTGTGCCAATGGCGGTCCATTGCAGGAAAATGAAAATAAGCGAAATCGAAGTCCTCCCCGAAGGTCTGACAGAAGTGATAAAAGGAGGGCACCCTCTAGCCCACCTCGAAGACATGAACCAACTCGAGAACCGGTTCATTCCTAAGTTCCCAAACGGAAGAAGTCCTCGTGAAATGACGAGAACACAGTATCGAAGACATTTGAGGCAACGGAAAGAAGCTGAAATACTCAAGAGGGAAACAACGAAGCCCATCAAGGGCAAGGCAGTAATGTCAGCAGAGCCAAAAAGCCAAATAGTCACCCCGACTGACATTCAATCGAAGAGAAAGGTCGCCAATCCAATAATGTTGGAGACCGATGTATCAAAGATTGATGTCTCAGATAGACCAGATTGTGTCGGAGAGGACGATCTGAGTGAATGGATCGTAAAGATGGAAGAACTAAACCAGATCGACAAAGAATTGCCAATGGAAACCACGGACATACCGTCATCCAGTGGCGATGCTATCAACATGGGGTGTAATATGGTATGGGCATTCCTTTCCGACACTAATGCTAACAATAATTCTCAGGATGACACAGAAGAGAGCAGTGAAGTCTGGGATGACAGTGAGCCGGTAGCCTTCTTTGTCAGCAATCCCGAACAAACGGTCCAGAAAAGCAAGACGGTCGAAGAGATCAAGGCTTTGTTCCAGACACCGCCGCCAAGCATGGCGAAACATGTAAAACCTCTCTTCGTAGCTGGCCATCTTGATGGCAAGCCTACTGGAAGAATGCTGGTTGACAATGGAGCCGCAGTGAATATCATGCCTCTCCAAACCATGAAACGCATGGGAAAGGAGAAGACTGATCTTCTCAAGACTGATGTGGTGATTAGCAATTTTGCCGGAGGTAAAGCAGACATAATGGGCATCCTGCCAATCGAAGTAAGTATTGGAAGAAAGACAGTCACTTCTGCCTTTTTCGTTATAGACGCAAAGACTTCCTACAATGCCTTGCTAGGAAGGGATTGGATCCATTCCGCCATGTGCATCCCTTCAACCTTACACCAATTTTTGGTATTTTTGGGAGATGGCGAGAACGAACCAGAAATAGTGAAGGCAGAAGAAAGGCCGTTTACGGCCAATGTGAACGTAGTAGAAGCTAGGTACTATTCCGACAATGTCGGACCATATAGGTTTATCGGACAGGACAAATATGGCCGTCCGCTTTGTGCCACTTCGTCGGTGGCGCCAGTTAGTTTAGAAGTAGCAATGACTAAGGAGGTTAGCAGGCCTTGCAACATCGAAGAAAGGCCGCTTTCTACTTTTCAAAATGTTGATTATGAATAACGTCGACATAGACGAAATTGTAATAATTCCGGATAGCGCCGGATCAATAATAATGAATAACACTTTGGCCTTATTGGCCAAAGATCTTTCCGATTACTACAATTGTAATGCGAATGTAATTTATGAGCATGATCAAGATCTCACTTCGACAGATGAGATCACGATGAAAGAACTGAGTGCCGCTCCGGCAAAGCTCGATGACGTTAGGATTCAAGTTCAAGATCCTGTAATCGAAGTGGAGCTTGGCAACGAAAATGATCATAGGCCTACATACATTAGTGCTTTACTAAGCCATGAAAACAAAGAGGCCATGATCAACATACTCAAAGAGTACAAAGACTGCTTTGCATGGAATTATGATGAAATGCCTGGTCTCAGCAGAGACTTGGTAGAACATCGAATACCCATTTTGCCTGGGTTTAAGCCACGCAAACAACCTCTCCGACGCATGTCCGAAGAAGTCTGTGTATTGATTAAAGAAGAGATTCAAAGGCTTCTTAAAGCAGACTTCATCGAAGTGGCCAGATACCCCGAATGGGTGGCCAATGTCGTGCCAGTTATCAAAAAGAATGGCATACTGAGAATTTGCATAGACTTCAGGGATCTAAACTTGGCATCTCCGAAAGATGAGTATACAATGCCAATGGCCGACATGATGATAGATGCCGTCGCAGGGCATGAGTACCTAACTCTTGTCGACGGCAATGCAGGATACAATCAGATCTTCGTAGCTGAAGAGGATATCCCGAAACTGGCATTCCAATGCCCGGGGGGCATTGGTACCTTTCAATGGAAAGTTATGCCGTTTGGCCTTAAAAATGCTGGAGCTACATACCAGCGAGCTATGAATTGCATCTTTCACGACTACATGAATGACTTCGTCAAGATCTATATCGACAATCTCATCATTAAGTCTACCAGCTTTGCTCAGCATTTAGAGCACTTGGTCAAAGCCTTTGACAGGATGAGAAAATTTCAGTTGAAGTTAAACCCGCTAAAATGCGTGTTCGGAGTGGCCGCAGGCCACTTTCTTGGGTTCGTAGTACATAAGAAAGGAATCGAAGTGGAAGCGAACAAGGCAAAGGCCATCTTGGCCGCCCAACCACCTCGAACCAAGAAAGAACTTCAACAGTTTCTTGGAAAAGTCAATTATTTGAGAAGGTTCATTTCGAACCTGGCGGGCAAAACCAAGATTTTCTCCCCCTTATTAAAATTAAAAGACCATGACCAATTCGAATGGTCAGAAGAATATGGGCAGGCATTTGATAAGATCAAGGAAGCTCTGACTTCCCCTCCTGTGATGATGCCGCCGCAAAAAGGAGAACCGCTTAAGCTTTACATTTCGGCAGCAGACAAGACCGTTGGAGCCTTTTGGGCTCAAGATGACGAAAATGGTCTCGAACGAGCTGTGTACTACTTAAGCAGGCATTTAAGCGATACAGAACAAAGATACCATCCGATCGAAAAGGTGTGTTTGACCTTATATTTCGCATGTATCAAGCTACGACATTATTTGCTACCGGTAAAGGTTCTTGTAATCAGTAGCATCGATTTGGTCAAATACATGCTTTCGAGATCAGTAGTACGTGGTCGGATAGGCTGTTGGGCCATCCACCTGATGGAGTATCAACTACAATTTGTTCCACAAAAAGCTGTGAAGGGCCAAGCCTTGGCCGACTTTCTCACCGACCACCCCAGTGTCGAAATAGATAACGAAGTAGCTCAGCAAATCGAAATACTATCAGTATTCGTGAAACCCTGGATCCTTCAATTCGATGGGTCGCGAACAGACAAAGCATCTGGGGCTGGCATTGTGGTCACTTCACCATCAGGAATCAAGACTGGCATGTCAGTCCAGTTTGATTTCCCATGCACTAATAATCAGGCTGAATATGAGGCCTTGATCCTTCGATTGGAAATACTACGAGAATTGGGGGCATCTAGCGTCAATGTGATTGGTGACTCCCAGCTCGTCATTAAGCAGATCCAGGGTGCATTTCAGTGTCGAAATCCCATATTAGATAGATATATTTCCACGGGAAATGCTTTACTAATGGGATTCGACGAAGTGACGTTGCAGCATGTGGCTAGAAAGTCCAATTTCGAAGCCAATGAATTGGCTCAGATAGCCACTGGAGCAGAGCTTCCCAAAAATTGCATGGCCGCCAGTTATACCATCACAAGGCAGGCCTATCCCTCTCATTTCGAAAGAACTAATGTTTGCGCCATAGAAAGCACCATGAAGCAAGCTGAGGATTGGCGCGAACCAATATTAAGGTATTTAAATGATCCTTCCCAAGGAGCACCTCGAAGAGTCAGAATGAGAGCGGCCAACTATGTAGTTCTGGGAGGTAGCTCGCTGTATCTACGAGGTCATGATGAAGTGCTCTTGCAATGTGTCGGACAAGACGAGGCGATGAAAATCATGATGGAAGTCCACGAAGGAGTGTGCGGAGCCCATCAGAGTGGCCGCAAGATGGCATGGTTAATCAAACGATATGGCTATTTCTGGCCAAAAATGGTGCAAGACTGCCATTGGCTAGCCAAAGGCTGTGAAAAATGTCAGCTGCATGGTCCAATTCAGAGAGTCCCAGCCGAAGAGATGAATCTGATTGTCAAACCTTGGCCATTTCGATGTTGGGCCATCGACCTAATAGGGGCCATTTTCCCTTCCTCATCGAAGCAGCATACCCACATTATCACCGCCACGGACTATTTCACCAAGTGGGTAGAGGTCATTCCCCTCAAGCAAACCGATCAGGGAACAATAGTCAAATTCATCAAGGAACACCTGATACACAGATTTGGGATTCCCCAAACTACCGTAACGGATAGGGGTACTATGTTCACAGGGTCGGAGATTCAGGCTTTTGCCACCACATATGGCATCCAACTCACGCATTCCTCGCCGTATTATGCACAAGGGAATGGACAAGCCGAATCCACCAATAAAACCTTAAAGAATATCATCTCAAAGATGGTGGAAGAAAATCCTAGAGCATGGCACCTATTGCTCTCCGAAGCGTTATGGGCTTATCGAACAAGCAAGCGCTCCAGTACAGGAACTACCCCATTTCGACTCACACGAATAGCCCAGCAGAATAACCTCACCGTTGAGGAGTACCATTACAAAATGATAGACGAATTAGACGCCGTAGAGAACATCAGGGTACAGGCGCTAGATTCCATCGAGGCTCAGAAAAAGCAAGTTGCTAGAGCCTACGACAAAAGGGTCAAGGCCAAAAGATTCCAAATAGGAGACCTAGTGTGGAAGGTGGTTTTTCCTTTGGAGAAAAAGGATGCAGCGTTGGGAAAATGGAGCCCCAATTGGGAGGGCCCCTTTTCGATCCATTCGATAACTAGAGGGAGAGCTTATTTACTAGAAAACCTGGAAGGGAATTTGCTAAGGGATCCAATCAATGGCAAATATTTAAAGAAGTATCACCCTACCTTATGGGAGACACTGCCGTTAGAACGCCGAATTAGCTTAAGTCAAAATGGCCTGTAAGGCCAATCGTACTTAGGGCATTTTTTGCTCATTTGTTTATCTCAGTTCAATCATGTCATTTCGTGCCACCATGAGGTTTCTTTTCCACATGAAAATGTTTTTTGAAGAAATCTTGAAGTAAGCAGATCGAATAACATGATGAATTTAGATAGGCTAAAATAATCAAATGAATAAACAAATTGAGCCAAAAATGGCTTAAAAAGTTCATAAGAGGAAAACTAATGAAGAGCAAAAATGTGTTCTGGCAACAGGCTGCCATTTATAAGTGGCACACAGGCCGTTAAACTGGAAAGTTAGGTGTCAGGGCCATCCTTGCCCTGAGCAGTACCACTTGGACCAGCCGCCTCGCCGGCTGGTTGGTTGGAAGTTGAAGTGGCCTCCGCCATATGACTACCCCCATATCCTCCCACCTCGCTGACCCTTGGGGTCCCTTCGCCCAGGAAATCGGCCCGGAATCGAGCAAAGAATAAATGTAGAGAAGTGGTCACCTCATCAAGCTCAGCGGAGGCAGTTTCAACTTGACGCTTCCGCTCCAGGTCCCTTTCCTTGGCTTGTTGGAAGGCTTTGATTCGTGTGTCGGAATCAGCCTTCAGTTGGTCAACCTCACCGGAAAGGTGGAATAATTGCTGATCCACCTCTTCGATCAGCTTTCGCAGACGTTCCATCTCTGCAACGAGAGTTTCTCGCGTGGTAGACAGCTCCAGTTGCCGTTCAGCCCTCTGGTGCAGCTGAATTCGTAGGGATTTAAGGTCATCAACCAGAGGACCTGTACTGGAGACGTGAGGAGTTTGGATAAGAGTGTGATTGCTTTCGCACTTCGTCCCAAGACTTGGGAGGTTCCTCGCAAAGTCCTCATAGAAACGTCTTTTGCTGGGCGCCATGGTGAGGCGAGCCACCTCCTGAAGGATCTGGTCAAGTAAGTCCCTTTTTGTCCTAAAAATGGCCGGCGCAGATTCGGAGTCCACTCCTGTAAGGAGTACTTTGAGCTCCTGGACGCGAGAATCAGAGAGATGTGTGGCCACCTCAGGAACGGGAGCATCTCCCAAGATCGAATCCAGCAGGTCCACCATGTCCTTGGCACTGCTCAAAGGCGTTGAACCTGACATCAATCGGGGAGAGATTGCCTGCAGAGAAAAGGGAAGTTAGGTTTTAGGAAGGCAAACAATAGGAGCATAACAGAGAGGGATGAAAGTACCTTGGAACTGCCAGCAGGAGTTTCTGGCAGCGAGGAGGTGGTAGAAAGAGCCTGAGTGGAAGGAAATACCTTCCCCTTCAATGGTCACTGCGTTACTTCGAAAAGGAACGGCAAGCCCAAAGAGTTCAACCCTACGAACTCCCATGGGGTCATTAGCAAAAAGACCACTGAATGTAACCTCGTCATGGAAGCTCAAGGGTCTTTCGGGGGGAAGGTTGGGTATGATCACCCATGGAACAAAGT
Source organism: Petrea volubilis (assembly GCA_026212405.1). Classification (NCBI taxonomy): domain Eukaryota; kingdom Viridiplantae; phylum Streptophyta; class Magnoliopsida; order Lamiales; family Verbenaceae; genus Petrea; species Petrea volubilis. The sequence goes on from CM047877.1 coordinate 14,060,758, forward strand.
CAGGTAAAGGGGGGGCAGTCAAGCATAATGGCTTGTAAAAAGTGGACCAATGTGGAGCACGGTCCTCTAGTTTTTTCCTAGCAATATGAAAGTGCTCTTTGGCCCTAGCTATCAGTTTCTCCTTCTTTTCAAAAAAGGTGATTGAAGCTTGCCTAATGCAGCCATCACGGTCGAGGGGGTTCCAGGTAACGTTGTAAAAGCGTTCAAATTTTTCAATACCTTTTTTGCCTGCAGTAGATTTAACAGGAACGTCCTCGGGGAAAGGCACATCAGTAGCCACCTTCGGGGGCACGGTCGAAAAGGTGAAGCGGGCCACAGCCGCATGTGCAGGCTCTGTTCGAGAGCACTTCAGATAGTCAGTCCACCAGGACTGAAAAGTCGAAGTGGCCCTGGGGTCTCGCGCAAAATAAATGAACTCAAATTCCTCCATACGGCGTGAAGAGCTGTCAGTAAGACCCCTAAAGACTTCCATTCCCCGGTTCTTGTACTTGTTCAACTTGAACCGTGACGAATTGATCGTCACGACCGGGGCGGGTAGGGATTGAACCAGGCCGAATTGACGGGCCGCATAGTGTGGAGCATACGGCAGGAGACGGCTGGAGACAATATTGTCAAAACGAAAACAATAAGGTAAGTCCCTACCGATCAAGAAGGAAGCCCATCTCTTCTTGTCACCAGTATGGATGAGATGAGACCCCTGGCGGTAGAATGCCGGGTCACCGCTGCACAGCACATTCTAATCGGGAAGGCTGCCTTCCTGAGGGAGATAAAACCGAACGAAAGCCCGTTCAGGATTGGCAGTGGAGACACTGGTGCGCGCCAAAAAGGTGGCGAAAAGTTCTTTATCCAACCTCACATCAATGGCTCTGGCGCATAGGTGAGGGAAGTAAGCCTGAAGCCACATTTGCACCAGCCAGAGCCCGCCATGATGTATTTCCCTCTTCTTGGGGTCCTGCCTCACTTTGACCAGCTTACGTAGCCCTTTATAGACAAAAGCTAGTACCGCTGGGCCCAAGGCCAAATTGGCACCAGCAGCCATTGCCCCGGCCATGTAGTAGAATTCCATCGTCTGTTGGCAAGATTGGCTGCAGAATACATATCTGCACAGCCACAGGGCAAGAAATCGCACGTGCTCCTCGTCTGTGACTGGAGTGGCCTTGTTAATAAAATGGGCAATTATATGCCCGTAGCTCGTCAGGGGTTTGTGTTCACGGGAGAGATGAGAGAGCTCCGTGACATCAAGATCCTCGTATTTGACATCAACACTGACTGGGCGACCAGACGAGCTGAAACCCGCCAACTGCTCCAAATCAAGGAGGGTAAGAGTCATGGGACCGGCGGCGAAATGAAATGTGTTGTCAAGAGGACACCAAAATGGCAGCGCCGCCTGAAGGAAACCCATATCAAGAGCATATGGGGATTTTGAAACCTGAATAGGTTCATAAATCCCGATGCTTCTCCACAATTGGCCGTATACGGCTTCAACGCGAGCGCACCTAGATGGTGAAGTCGCGGTGGACGGAGGAATTGGGTGACCAGGGCCAGTTGCGAACGGAGGTGCCAAAGACGTGACCCCCCGGATACGGTAGCCGCTCTTCGAAACGAGCTAGGTCGCGAGGATGGTCACGAGGGATATTGTGACATCCCAATTTTATACATTGAAATTATATATATAGATCTATAATGACCCGGTACTTCCTAGTATTTTCAAGAATTACAACTTATTACTTTATTTAAAAGCCTTATGTATAAGTATTTATATTTCAAAATATACATATGTATACATGTAATTTCGAATTTATATGTATATATTATATAAAAGGTCATGTTTTATCATAAATATACATATACTTATCCAAAAATGTCATTTTCTCTTACCTATTGTCATTTTCTCCTAATAAATGTTCTTAAATGCTAAGATCTTGATAAGATTCTTGATAGGCATAACAAATTGGATAACTACAAAAATATCTTATCTTATCCTATCCTATCTTATCCTATCTTATCTTATCTTATCTTATCCTATCCTATCTTATCATATCTTATCTTATCTTATCCTATCCTATCTTATCTTATATTATCCTATCCTATCTTATCTTATCCTATCTTATCTTATCCTATCTTATCTTATCTTATCTTATCATATCTTATCTTATCTTATCTTATCCTATCCTATCTTATCTTATCCTATCCTATCCTATCTTATCTTATCTTATCTTATCTTATCCTATCTTATCTTATCTTATCTTATCTTATCCTATCCTATCCTATCTTATCTTATCCTATCCTATCCTATCTTATCTTATCTTATCTTATCTTATCCTATCCTATCTTATCTTATCTTATCTTATCTTATCCTATCCTATCCTATCTTATCTTATCTTATCTTATCCTATCTTATCCTATCCTATCTTATCTTATCTTATCCTATCTTATCCTATCTTATCCTATCCTCTATGCATAAATTGACCTTATAATATAAAAATCCTATTTCTTGCCCTAAACTCTATAAAAGGGGGCCATTGTCTTCATTTTTCCACAAACACTCAAAATCCCGCCTAAACCACCCACCCCCACACTCACTCCATTCTCAACCCACAAAACACTCTATTTTTATAGCATATCTTCCATACACATATATACACATAAACCCTTCTTTTTACATACATATATACCTATTAGCCTTCTATATATCCCCCTATTTCCTCAAACACTCTTGAGAAGGAGGGTACCAAGTCGATCTAGTCAATTCAAGTCTATAAACTTGATAAACTCCTTAGGTGAGTGCCTTTTACATTCCTTGCTGGGGCAATGAACTATATGCTATAAATATTATTATTTGTATAGCCTACCCTATCGTATTTCTGTTATCCAATCTTTTTGAAATTATATCTTGCTCGGGCGTTTCAACAAAATATTTCTCACAATTACAAGTCAAGTTATTTTGAAAATATTGCATTATCTGATATTGCCAGTTGTATCTGTTTCGAAATGATTTTTGACACCTTTGGGATATCATATTTTAATTATATTTCTATGTATCCCGGGTGTAAAAATAAGTTATTGCTTTATCAAGAGTTTGTGAGCCATATCTGTTCTGTTATATCTGTTTACCCTTGGGGACGCCCTTGGGAAGTTGAGCCCAGGTACTTATAAGAGGAATTCTATCGGGCGGTACGGACCGTCGATGGAACTTTTTATATGATACCATTCCGTGAAACCAATTTCTATATACAGCCGGAGGATGACTGTAGTAGGGATTGGAGCGATGTATTGCACGGACGCGTGATACATCTCCGTTCAGTTTAATGTCGAGGTCGCTCCTTGACAAGGGAGGCATAAGGGTTTCTGTTATCTTTATCTGTTTTGGGTAGTTATAAGGTTGCAGATTCCGTTCATGGCTCACTATCCGTCTTGTTCAGTTTGTATGTACGCTCTTCATACTACAATGCACTTTTCCTTGATTCATTACTCTATTGGTTTTATGGATCTTATTTTCTGCATATATATACTTATCTATATTTGGCATCACTAAGTCATTTGGACTTAACCCCTCGTTTCTTTCTGTTCATTGCCTCAGTTTCAGGAAATTAGATTGAGGGAACTCAGTTAAGGCGATCAGTGCATTACAAGTCATTAGTATATAGTCTTTTATTCTGTATAAAAGATTTGCTAGTTTAATGGAAAACAGAAGCTCACTAGTTAAAGTGTTGTACTTGGATAGTTGTATCTTATAGTTCTTATAAGTCAATTGCGTGTTTATTTTATCTCAATTTTTATTATTGGGCAATACTAAATAAGTTGCAAGTATTGCGTACCGATTGGAAAAATTGGTACTCAGCAAGCCCGTTAAGTGAGCCTTACTCGTATAGGATGATCCTAGCGAGGGGGGTGTCACAGGTGGTATCAGAGCTCAGGCTAACTGCCTGGGATTCTCGGACTAGGATGTAGGTACTACGCGTTAGTGATGTCTTTGGTACCGGAATTACGGTAAATCATTGGTTGGGCGGCCGACCAACAAGTGATTCATTGTAATTATGGTCCACATATCTAGGACTATGTTAGAAGCACCACATAAGCGCTTTAGGGAATGATTGATTGGGATAATAGGACAACTAGTACCATAAAGTGTTTTGGGTGTATATGCAACTAAGGTCGGGACAAACGTCTAGTCTTCTCTTTTGCTTTGCTTAGACTTGACCATTATGTGTATATGTGTACCTTGAGTGATATCCTTGAATAGGTTGTATAGGCACGGTGTAATTGTGACATATATAGTTTTGCGCGACTTGTTATGTTTCCTAGCCAATGCTTTTCATATGTCGTCATTATTACTTATTCCTCTTTAAGTTCAACAGATCTCTAAAAATTCATTTTTGGCTTGAAAGCAATTTTTAAATCTCCATACACTTGTTAATCTAACCTTTGAAGCCTATATTCTCTCTGTGATTTGTTTCTAAATTATAAGTTTGAGTATTTCATATATCCGCAAGACTGAAATTTCTTCGGGATATCTTTTACATCCATTGTTTGATGTAAATGCCCATCTTGTTTTTAACCTTCTTTTAAACTAATACATTAATAGAAATTATTGTTTTTTTTCTTTTGTTTTCATAATCATCCTCTTTTACTTCTGACGCACTCTTACAAGTTTCCTCAAATGACATCCCTTTTATCTCCTCCTTGAGATGTTTGTAATATAGGGAATTTCTAAATTATTTTGTTTCTTATTGAAAGCTTAAATCTTCAAAGAATCACGCCAATCTAATTTTTTCTTTACTTCCAAGATGCTATTCAAACTTTTACACACTTGTTTGCATCAGTAATGATCCACTAAAAGTCTTTTATTTCCTTCTCACTTTTAAACTCCAAACTTGAGAATATTTCAAAGCTAGTCTTGAGGATTGGTGAGTTATCTTTGATCTTTAGTAAAATTCCCCCTGTATATTCCTAAATGATATTTGATAAGAAAATTTTGACAAATATTTTGCAAATCCGACTACATTTATAGCTCACTTCTTCCTCTTGTCAATCTTATGTTTATTAATTTTGTTTTCAGCTTTGACGATATATTTTAGATTTGATTTTGTATCCATTTGGATTATTACAACCCTTACTAATACTTTAAGTGTATCTATTGGATCTCGTGTTTGGGTAGGTTGTGTTTTGGATCTAAACCTTATAGTGTGAGCATATCTTTGGGAATAGAATGATTACCAAAACTTAATGTTGAAAAGGGATGCTAAGATTTTGGAGGGTAGAAGTTTTTGCTTTACTTTTTACGAATAAGAGTAGTGTATAACCTAGCATTACCCCTTTCCCAATATACGCTTCATCAATACATAAGAAGTAGCACCCGAATTCCTCATGTGTATTGGGTTGTGGAGTCCTCGAGGATGATATGGATTTGACTCACGATGCGAAACCAATCAAGATTCTAGAATCCAAGGAATGAATTTTGAGAAACAAGAGTATTTTGTAAGTAAAAATTTTATGGGAGTATCTTGGCTTTAATGAGACCACATGAAAGGCAAGGTATGAATTTCGAGGACGAAATTCTTTTAAGGGGGGGAGAGTTGTGACATCCCAATTTTATACATTGAAATTATATATATAGATCTATAATGACCCGGTACTTCCTAGTATTTTCAAGAATTACAACTTATTACTTTATTTAAAAGCCTTATGTATAAGTATTTATATTTCAAAATATACATATGTATACATGTAATTTCGAATTTATATGTATATATTATATAAAAGGTCATGTTTTATCATAAATATACATATACTTATCCAAAAATGTCATTTTCTCTTACCTATTGTCATTTTCTCCTAATAAATGTTCTTAAATGCTAAGATCTTGATAAGATTCTTGATAGGCATAACAAATTGGATAACTACAAAAATATCTTATCTTATCCTATCCTATCTTATCCTATCTTATCTTATCTTATCTTATCCTATCCTATCTTATCATATCTTATCTTATCTTATCCTATCCTATCTTATCTTATATTATCCTATCCTATCTTATCTTATCCTATCTTATCTTATCCTATCTTATCTTATCTTATCTTATCATATCTTATCTTATCTTATCTTATCCTATCCTATCTTATCTTATCCTATCCTATCCTATCTTATCTTATCTTATCTTATCTTATCCTATCTTATCTTATCTTATCTTATCTTATCCTATCCTATCCTATCTTATCTTATCCTATCCTATCCTATCTTATCTTATCTTATCTTATCTTATCCTATCCTATCTTATCTTATCTTATCTTATCTTATCCTATCCTATCCTATCTTATCTTATCTTATCTTATCCTATCTTATCCTATCCTATCTTATCTTATCTTATCTTATCTTATCCTATCTTATCCTATCTTATCCTATCCTCTATGCATAAATTGACCTTATAATATAAAAATCCTATTTCTTGCCCTAAACTCTATAAAAGGGGGCCATTGTCTTCATTTTTCCACAAACACTCAAAATCCCGCCTAAACCACCCACCCCCACACTCACTCCATTCTCAACCCACAAAACACTCTATTTTTATAGCATATCTTCCATACACATATATATACACATAAACCCTTCTTTTTACATACATATATACCTATTAGCCTTCTATATATCCCCCTATTTCCTCAAACACTCTTGAGAAGGAGGGTACCAAGTCGATCTAGTCAATTCAAGTCTATAAACTTGATAAACTCCTTAGGTGAGTGCCTTTTACATTCCTTGCTGGGGCAATGAACTATATGCTATAAATATTATTATTTGTATAGCCTACCCTATCGTATTTCTGTTATCCAATCTTTTTGAAATTATATCTTGCTCGGGCGTTTCAACAAAATATTTCTCACAATTACAAGTCAAGTTATTTTGAAAATATTGCATTATCTGATATTGCCAGTTGTATCTGTTTCGAAATGATTTTTGACACCTTTGGGATATCATATTTTAATTATATTTCTATGTATCCCGGGTGTAAAAATAAGTTATTGCTTTATCAAGAGTTTGTGAGCCATATCTGTTCTGTTATATCTGTTTACCCTTGGGGACGCCCTTGGGAAGTTGGGCCCAGGTACTTATAAGAGGAATTCTATCGGGCGGTACGGACCGTTGATGGAACTTTTTATATGATACCATTCCGTAAAACCAATTTCTATATACAGCCGGAGGATGACTGTAGTAGGGATTGGAGCGATGTATTGCACGGACGCGTGATACATCTCCGTTCAGTTTAATGTCGAAGTCGCTCCTTGACAAGGGAGGCATAAGGGTTTCTGTTATCTTTATCTGTTTTGGGTAGTTATAAGGTTGCAGATTCCGTTCATGGCTCACTATCCGTCTTGTTCAGTTTGTATGTACGCTCTTCATACTACAATGCACTTTTCCTTGATTCATTACTCTATTGGTTTTATGGATCTTATTTTCTGCATATATATACTTATCTATATTTGGCATCACTAAGTCATTTGGACTTAACCCCTCGTTTCTTTCTGTTCATTGCCTCAGTTTCAGGAAATTAGATTGAGGGAACTCAGTTAAGGCGATCAGTGCATTACAAGTCATTAGTATATAGTCTTTTATTCTGTATAAAAGATTTGCTAGTTTAATGGAAAACAGAAGCTCACTAGTTAAAGTGTTGTACTTGGATAGTTGTATCTTATAGTTCTTATAAGTCAATTGCGTGTTTATTTTATCTCAATTTTTATTATTGGGCAATACTAAATAAGTTGCAAGTATTGCGTACCGATTGGAAAAATTGGTACTCAGCAAGCCCGTTAAGTGAGCCCTACTCGTATAGGATGATCCTAGCGAGGGGGGTGTCACAGATATCCCCGCTAATAATAGAGCTCAAAGAGTGGGAACCTTCGCATGTGAAAATGGTGGAGTTTGGAGACGCCATTGATGTTGAGAAAATTAGGGTTTTCGAATTTGGGGGTAAGAAAAATGAGGAGACGAAGATGGTTAGCCGGAAAAAGGAGAAGGATTTTTTTGTTTAAAAGGTAATGACTGAAAGAGAGTTCTAATTTTTCTGGAGAACACGCAAGAGTTCTAAGTGGTTGGGAGATTGGGAGTCGAAAAGTAATTAGAGTTCCAGACGTGAGAAAACACTGGAAACGGCTAGTATTGGGACTCTCAAAAGGCGCCATCATGATGGCGCCAGTAACAGCCGTCAGTCGAGGTGAGCAGAAAAAGAGGAAAATATTTAAATATGTATGGGAAGCATGAATAAAAAAGCCGCCAAATTTAATGGCGCAAAAGGTATTAAAGTTTAAATCAAGTTATGGTCAAAATCTTACCACTTGACCACAACTTGCGGGGGGCATTGTTTGGGCCCAAAAATGAATTTTTGTATAAATTCGGAGTGGGCTGATTTTGGTCCTTTTCGCCACGCCGAAATGAATTAATTTGGCCCAGGCCACTTCGACGCGTCCACAGAGCCCATGTTGGAGGCCCAGGCCGGAATGAAATCACGGCCCATGGCCCAGTCAGCCAAAAAATATAAAAATAGTAAATAGATAATAAATTTAAATTCAAATCCCTCACAATTAGGGGTTGTTAGTAGAGGAATAACAGAATGGCTAAAAATAGCCATTGTTATATCTGCACGTGCCTAAAATAAAGGCTATATGGTGCTAATATTTGAAATTTAAATAAAGATGGCAGCAACTGCCACTTCTAGGAATAAGGCCGGCCACTCATCTTTTGGCCATGTTTGAATAAATCATTTCCAGCTCCAAGAATAAAGGAAGGCAGTTGCAGCCTGAGGCCTATAAAAGAAGAACTGGAGTCTTCATTCAGAACATCATCAATCGATCAATCAACACAACAACAATTCTCTCAATCAAGAAGTCCACACTTCTCTGATTTCTTAGCTTAAATGAAAAAAGAATAGCTTTAGTTCAAGTAGGTAGAAAACCGCTACGGGGTGTTTGTAGCCATACCTCATTCGGCTCGAAGTGGGGATATCAATGCACTCATTCCGTAACGTCACAAAGTCGTAGCCATCACTCACTCGGATTGGGCCCGGTTCGAGGTGAGATATCAATGCGACGGAGTGGTATCCAGCATTCATGTCGAGCGCATGCATGAAGAGGAGTACAGACGGAGTCAATCAATGCTCGTCGGAGTGAACAGCCTCTGAAAACAACCACAGGTAGATATGGCCGGAGTCATCAATGTGTCCGATTTGTAGCTAGAGTTCTCAGGGACTGCTCAATGCATCTCTGTCATAGATATGGCCCGAGTCATCAATGCGTGTGTACGTAGTCGAGTCCTGTAAGGTCCACATGGCGAGTAGCTATCGTCTTCTAATGTATTTCCTTTTCGATTTAAGCTTTTTGACCCTTTTCGATCTTTGAGAGTGCTAAATTATTAAGTCCTACATTCAGTTGTAGGCAAGTAGAACCTCAGGGGTAATGTTTGCCTACTCCAATTCAATCGCTTTTCAGATAGAAGTCTTAGGCGCATCACCGTTTCATTTCGATTCACATTAATTCCATTTCGAACCACCTCACATTCACTCTGAACCATAAGACTTCCACTTGTGTGCTACTGCACACTGGCACGCCCGCACCCGAACACAAAGAAGCTCACTTCGAATCGGTTGTTTTCCCATCGAACTCGGCCGGTTCGAACCCTGAGCGGCCACTTCGGCGCGGCCGGGAGAAATTTATGCAAACAGCATATTATCCATGTTACATCATTTACTCCGCTTTCGCTATGTATTATTAAGTCAGACATTCGTACTAGGTGCAAATTTCAAAAATCGGTGGTCAGTGCGATCGTCAGTGGGCTCTAACCATATAGGAAGATCCTAGCGGGAGGGGTGCCACAATGGATTTTTCGTGGCTAATTCGTTGCTAAATTGGCGCGAAATTTGGCGCCAATTTAGTCACGAATTTTCCATAGCTGAATCCCACAGTGGCTATTAGCCTATTTTGTAAAATCAAATTAGTGATTACTGTTGTGTAAAATCAAATTAGTGAGTTTTTGTTAAATGTATAAATCAGATATTTGGGTTTTTTTAATTGAATTATCAATTAGTTCTCTAGAAAACTATTCAAATTGAATTTTTCGTTTAATTCGTATATAATCATATGTAAACTATTCAAATTGAATTTCACATTTAATTCAATTGGTTAATTAACACATATATAATCATGTCACCTTGAATTTGTGGTTTGATTAATCTTCAAATTTCAAATCTGTTGATCTGACGGTGGTAAGATGTTTTAGAATTTTGATAAAGTCAGAAGTAAATGTAAGACTAGTAAAACTAATAAATTATGAAAATTGATAAAATTAATAAAATTTATTTAGATAATAAAAATTTAGAATGTTGCACAAGATAATATAAATTGATAACCACTTAACCATGGCTTTCTAACGAAAATCCATGGCTGAATCTTGTCTTTTTTTTTTTTTTTGGCTATCTAGTGAAACTACTGAGAGCCACTACTCAAAAGAGAAAGAGGTAAGAGGAGAGAGGGTCCCCTTCCCAATGAGAGATAACCAAACTGGGCACCATCATGCATAAAAGAATATGTAATAGTGGAAATACAAGTCATAGTAAGTCTAATAAAACTTGGATGGAAGGCAAGTTTATGAAGGACAAGATCAACAAGTAGCTATTCAACCTTATCATATGCTTTGCTCATGTCGAGCTTTAGCACAAACACATTCCTAGCCCTTTTTTTCTTGTTAGATAGTGATTTATTTCTAAAGAAATAAGGAGGTTATCAGTGATTAGACAAGTCGAAATGAAAGTAGACTGAGATGGGAAGATAGTATCATTAAGAAAAAGTTTAAGCCTATTCGCTAAGGTTTTGGAAGCAAGTTTGTATACAACATTACAGAGGGTAATAGACCTACACTAGATAATGAGAGAAAGAGGATGACATTAAGGAATTAACACAATATGAGTAAAGTTCATTTTACAGAGAAATCTATAATGATCAAGGAAATCAAGAACACAACGAGTAACATCTCTACCTACAATGGTCCAAACTTTTTGATAAAAAATGGGGGCGACATACTATCCAGTCCCAGGGATTTCAATAGGGCCATCTAAGATAAGGCTTTGGATATGTCCTTCATAATGAATGGCTCAAAAGTCGTACATTTGTTTCGTTATCAACCTTTTGAGTCATCCCTTCCAACACCACCTCCAACTCCTCATCCGTGGCATTGTCTGATGTAAACCACTCAGCAAAGTATCTCATAATAATCCCTTGAACCTCAATCTCCTCATCCCTTAACCATATAATTTGATTATTGTGTTGTCTAATCATCACCCTAGAATGCAAAAATTTAGGATTCTTATCCCTCTCCCCAAGCCACTACGCCTTTCCCCGTGGTTTTTATTTAAGTTCTTCCCTTACTAACAACTCCTCCATTTTACCTCTAATTACCGCCTCCTCTGCTTTTTTGTCTGTCATAATTGGGTCACTCCTAATTTTACAGAATTTGTGCTCTAGCCTCTTGATTCAATTTTTTGGATTCCCAAACTATGCCGACTCCAATTAATTAGTCCTAATCTACAGTTTCAATATTATTCCATACCCTATCACAGGTTGGGGTTTCTCCCGTACTACTCAACAACCATCAATGATATTGTAGTAGTCTTCCGACCTAACCACATTGCCTCAAATTTGAACTTCTTCTTTCAAGATGACCTATGATTAGGTTTAGGATTCTCTATTACAATAGCCCTATCAAGTGAGTGGACAAGCCAAGTGACTAACTTTGCAACCCAGGAACATATTGCACCAACTATCCATCACAATAGCCCTATCAAGTCGTTCTCGGACTATAGCTAGGGTTTCTCTATTATTGGATCAAGTAAACAATTCTCTCAAAAGCCCAAATTGGCCAATCTTGCATTATCCAAGACATTATGAATGTCGTACACTACCTCAAAATCCTAGGAATATCATCTGACTTCTCCGACATATCAATAATCTCGATAAAATCACCAGCGCACAACCAAGGCTAATTAGAGTTTCGACTGAGGTGCTGTAGTAAATCCCAAGACTTATATCTAAACTGAGTATTCAACACACCATAAAACCCTATGAACCACCACTGGTTGTCTCCTCCGTCTTCTTTGACGATGACATCAATTTGGTTCACGAATAAACTTTGAAGAGTCACATCCACACTACTATCCCATAGCAGCACTTACTCCCATTGCATCAATGCTAACTCCATTCCAGAAAAACCTAACCATTAATTTATCAATGTTTCGCTTCCTTCTGCTTGTTTCGACTAAGAAGACCAGTGGAGGTGAAACTCCCGAAGGAGCTTCTCAGGTTCTCAAATAGGTCCCCCTAGCCCTTGGCAGTCCCAGCATAAGAGAAACATGGGACTGTTGGGTATTCTTCACTATTGGATCGGGTTCATCAAAGAAAAAAAAGCCTGGAGAAAGGTTTTTTGGCTGGGTTGGGTTTTGTGGGAGATTTCTGAGGTGAGTTGTAAGCTTTACGGTTACTTAACTAAGTATTACGTTTATTGGGTGAGCTTTTTGGTTTATGAATGATTTTACAGGGTGTATATGATGCGTATATATATGTGTTACTAATCACTACGTCCAATACATCAATTTTTTGGAAAGCTGCATACTTGTTGCAAACTTTCAAATAAACACTTTTTGTCGTTCTACCACATAAATGCTAGAGTTCATGCTCTTTAAAGTCTCATGTAAATACTATACATACTATCTATCTATGTTCCACTTTTGAAAAATTAAGAAAAATCAATTTTGTGTCATATTCTTCCAAAATTATCAATTTATTATTAATACTTACTTTATCCTGAATAATGTTTAGATCCCATTTTCAGATACTTTTTATTTGAAGAAGTGAAAAAGATTCTTTTTCTTACTTTAGATTGTTTTATTTTTTACAATACATTAATTTTTTTATAAAAAAATTCAGCACATTTAAATTTTAAACAAACATGTTAAAATAAATGAATGCAGATATTTCATGTGAGATTTTTCTTTTTTTGGCTCCAGTTTGGCTAAACCTGTGTCATTCGACGTGGAAAACACAAATGGAATTCTTTATACGCTTGGCCCAAGAACTAAAGTACAACGATTGGATATCATTTTCAAGTAAGTTCACAACTAAATATTAGGGTATACTTAGGGGTTTTGGAGGCAACTCTCGCATCCAACAAGCTTGCACATTTGGGGCATGTTGGAACCAATGTGAAAGTGATATGAGATTTAGTGGATATTACATATATTTATACTTGCTATGTAATTGTTGATATTTTAGAGAAAGTGATCGATATACTTACTATATGATAGCTTTAGTCATAGAGAGCTTTGGCGAAATGAACATTTTGTGGCAACCTCCCAACCTAGCCTACTCCTACAAAAAAAAACAAGATAAGGTCTGGCTCTTCAAAATTGGGCATCCTAAGAAAATATTATACAACTATTTTTTTGAATTAACAATACAAAAATAAATAAACTAAATTTTAGTTGTATAATTGGCAAATAAATTGACAAGGGACATCACCTCCTTTCTTTTTTTTTTTTTTCAAAAACTGGAAAGAATTTAATAATGCATAGAACAAACTACCATCCAGTGCCCCAATCAGATTTGGTCGAACTTGGCATATTATATGCGGTTACCATATAATTGGCCATTCTTTCTGAAATATACACCAATCACATAACAAAGTTAAATAAACTCACCACATGATTAAGATTGGCTAGGCCAAATAGAGTCTGATTTCTTTTGTTTTCCCACTACATTTGTTTTGTTGTTGCCATGGTCCCCACTTTCTTAACAATGTTTGTGAGAGTGAACTTCTGCACCTTCCCGATGGTGGTCTTGGGCACCATGTAATGCAATAGCCTTTCTTGATAGAACTCTGTCACCCTGTTCTCAAGTAGTTTCGAGCTCACCCCTTCATTCAAGCCTAAGAATGCGCGTTGTGTCTCCCCTAATAATCTTCCGCCCCTGCTACCACAGCCACCTACTTTACCATCGGGTTGGAGTATAGAGTTAGCTTGACCTCCACGTTGCTCATAGTCTCAGTGCAACTTATGATCACCTCTTTCAACTGGTCCTTTATTTCCATGTACTAGTCGAGGTGTATAACCCTGATGTCGATGTACAACCACTTGTTTCCCGTCATCCATTTCTCTATCACCTTAAGGTTTCTCAAACACCCTAACATCAAACAACCATCTCAAAGCACAATTTCTTGCATGGTTAATCCATCTCTCTTATGTCTCTAGTCCACAACCTCTACCATATTAGCCTCAAGGTCCTCACTCCCTATCGGGCCTTCAATTGGGCCCTCTCCATCACCGAAGGTGAATTCTACTTTGATTCTCCAAGCAGAGGACACTACCTTCACAAGCTCATATCCATGTTTCAGATTGAATCCTAAAGCGTTTACTAGGAGGACCACCACTACCGCCATCGGTGCCCTACTTATCAAGAACTGAATCAAGGACTCAAATGGCTTAGCCCATGGATAGTTTGCTAGCATGGTAAGAAAAATAAGGGTGCCACACATGTGCGTGACTTAATGCATGTTTATTGCCTCATAAATTACATGGGCGTCCAATTTTCTAAGAAAAACTTTTGTCTCACTGATTGCTACCATGCCCTAGGTGTAGCTACAGTCATTCGTGTGGAAAATCAACCACTTCCAAAGGCATACAAGCTTTTTTGACAACAACCAATTAATAAGGGGAATGAATGTCGTTAGAAAAATAGATCAATGGAATTGTGACAGAACACACATATTTTGTGCTAATTAACATGATTGCCAAAACATGATATGATCTCCATGATATGATACGATAAGCTATGATATACAAGGTATGATACAATATGATATTCAAGATATGATTTGTAAATATTTGTAATTATCCTAGACTTGTTCTAGAATATTTTGTACCATGTAATTATAGATCCTTAATAATGGAAAAAAATCATCGAGCTTCCCTTCAATTCTTCCTACACAGTTCGTCATGGTACCTAAGCCATCATTCACAAGCACATCTATCATGTCCTCTTCAAACACCAAAGAGCCCCAACTTTCAATTCAATCCTTTCACCAATGCTCAAGCCTTGTTTCCCCTTAAACATACGCCCAAAAAATTTCTCCTATGGAATTCTCAAATCCAACCTCTAATCAAAGGTTTGGGACTTCTTCAACATTTCATTGATGTAAGAAGACCAAATCAAGAATCAAAGAATGAAAAAGGTACAAAAACACAAAATCTCAACATGATGTGTGCATAACCAATGATGTACTTCTTCTTTCACATATAGTTGCATAGGGCTATGAAAAAAGAAGTCATATGTGATATTTCTAGAGTAGAGACAACATATGAAGCATGAGCTTCCTTGGAAGCGCAGTTTCTTCCCATGATTGCTGATAAGGAAGAGCATTTAAAAACTATGCTAATGACAATAAAGAAAGGGTCTAGAACTCTTGCCAATCAATCCGTGACACACTTGTTGTTAGGCAACCAGCCCCGCATTTGGACAAAGTATTCCAATTAGCACAAGGCTTAGGGACCAACTGTGAGACCTTCAAAATAGTAATGCTCACAAAACTTTCCTGTGCTTCTTACAGTCAACTTGTCGTTGCTCTTCAAGGATATGAGAAATTACAGGTTGGTAAAATGGGGGAAGAGAAGATGCTATTACAACATGCTCAAGCATTCCTCAATCAAAGAAGCTGATGGTGAGGATATCGTGGATGATTGAGACAGATTTAACTCTAAATGGCTAGTACCTACACAGTGAAACAACACAAAGCCACGGAGAAATAAGAACATTCGCTCTGCTAGAGGCTACGAGTTACAAGTACATTCTTATGTAGGTAGAAAGGATTGCTAAATTTGCAAATACCAAATTGTATTGCTTCTGAGTTTCCATAGATGTATGATCAATCTTATCAAAATGAATGATTTTCTAAAGCCCTTGCTGCCTTTACACCGAAACTTGTTGTTTATAATAAGTATACAATTGGATTCCTAGAGTTTGGTTTTGTTGTTAAGGATCAAAACCAGTGACTGATAGGTAAGGGGCGTGAGAAACGACAATTATATGCTTTGGAAGGGTTCCCCAGGAAGTGTTTGCTCCAATAAAGAAAAAATGTGCATACTGCAAACCTATGGCACTTGAAACTAGGACATCCAAATCTAAATATTTTCTTTGAGTTCAAAGAACAAAATAATATTAATTTTTCTTCTTGGATGACAAAAGCAACATTTTGCATTAGTTGTCATTAGGGAAAGAGTTGTAGATTGCCTTTTAATTCCACAAATAAAATATGAAGTTATCATTTTGAGAAAATTCACAGTACCTTATGGGGACCTACTCCATTTATTTCTAATCATAGGTTTTGTTTTTATACAATCTTTGTCATCATTATTCAAGATTTACATGGCTATATCATCCTCGAAGGAAACTATATTTCTTTGATCCACTCCAATAGTTTCAGAAATTGGTGGAAAATAGATTTGACCGAAAAATTAAAATTTTTTGTTGTGATGGAGTTGGAGAATTTAGTGTCATCAGTTTGTTTCTCATCTTAAAAATTATGCCATAGAATTACTCCATATAGAATATTGTTATAAAAATAAGGGTTAATTACAACTTGTACCTCTGAACTTTACCCAATATAACATTTACATCCCTCAACTTCTAACATAACAATTCACCCCCTCGAATTAACTTTTAACGTAACAATTCACCCCTCAACTATCAAAGTTGAGGGGTGAAATTTGTTACATTAGAAGTTGAGGGGTGTAAAATGTTATCAGGGGTAAAGCTCAAGGGTGCAAGTTGTAATTAACCCTAAAAAGAAAGCACAGACGCATTGTAGAAACTGGATTGACGATGATATTTCATGCAAGTTTTCCTTTGTCATTCTGGGTTGGTAGTTTTCTTTCTATAGTATATCCCATTCATAGGTTGCCTTCTTCAACTACACAAAATGCTAGTTCTTATCAAAAAATTTACAAGGAGATCCCTGATTATAAGTGTGGCACCCCTCTAGCTAGGACCTCCCTAAACTATTGGGGCCCACCAACGATCGTATTGAGTACCAATCTTCTGATCGATACCCAATACGAACATCCTAATTGATACTACTTAGTAGTCACTTATAGTAGATCAGAAGCCAGATAAAAATGCAAATGCAATTTACTTTATTAGCTCAAAAGGATAACAACGCAAAATACCCAAATTCTTCATTACATGTGGTAACCCCAAGATATATCAAACAAGCTACAAGAACTAAACATTAGTATCTTGGATTACTCCTATCATCTTATCCGAGTTCCTCTCAGCCTGTCTATCCTAAATCTAAGGCAGTGAACAGAAAAGAGATGAGGTGGTAAGTCCAAGTGACTTAGTGAGGCATAATATATAGTGATATAAATGTTGACGAAAAGGATTCAAAAAATAAGAAAACTATTTAAAATAGTAAAACATGACTATAGCGTGAAATTTGTATTTTGCAATACAATTTGGAGGGTAATCAATACTAGTAGTCAGCTATGAATAGTATCTCCAACCATATAACTATCAAAACAATTAAATCATAACAAAACCCCTAATGCCCCCTTTTTGTGAAAGAGCGACCTTGACTATGGTAAACGATAACAGTAGGTGCAACACATGCCCGCGCAATACATAGATCCAACCCTACTACAGTTAACCTTCGGTTGTATGTAGGAATCGGATCCTGCGATATGGTATCATATAAAAAGGACTCTATCATTGGTTCGTTTTGTCTGATATATCCCTCTTATTTGTATCGGACCCTGACTCTACCAAGGGCATCCCCAAGGGTGTCAATCGTTCAATAAATAATACGGTGTGGCTCACAATTTTCAATAAAGTGATAGCTTGTTTCCAAAACCAAGGATACATAAAACATAAACAATATACGATTTCCCCAATATGTCAACAAAATCATATCAAAATAGAATAGCTGACATTTTAGAAATGCAATATTTTTTTTTTCGAATATAATTTGACTTAAAATTTGAAGAAATAGTTCGTTGAAGCATAGACAGTATAATATAAATCTAGCAAAATTGGATAACATATATCAGACAAGGTGGGCCATATGAAGATATTTATTATATATAGTTCAATACCCCAACAAGGAAGGTAAAAGGCACTCACCTTAGCGGTTTATGTCTAGCCAAGTTTAAGGGTTGCGTTGACTATGATACTTGGTATTCACCTAAATTTTGCATCAGTAACGATGATTAGAATACTACACTGTTGTTACTCATGGCTATAGTCATTACTTAGGGATAATATAACTAATTTGGAGTGATATAATAGTTACATACTTTTAACCTTACAACTAAATGTCCTTAGTAACTACTTTAAGAAAAATATCATGCATAGTTACACAAGTGATCTATATTTTCACATATATACATATTTATAGTTTTAAAATAACTTTACTAAATATAGGTCTATATATTTCAAAGGAATAATTTTAATCTTTCAAGTGTGTAATTATATGCACAAGCATACAGACAATCCTTATGTTAGTATATTTAGACATGTACGTTGATTTATACATGTAAGCAAAGTGTGGACATATGTATTAACCCTAAGCATGTATTCATGTAGATATATAGGCATGAATAAACTACTTAAAGTGAAAACAACTTGAATTAAAATACATAAGGAAGTCTAGGATTTAGACATACCTTCTAATTATGTAGATAAACTCTAGGGTTTCTTCTATACGTGTGAAAGTATGTGTGTAATCGTGTATATGCAGCAGGAGCTCTTTTGTGTCTGTTTTGTGTGAACTATATGTGCTGTGTGTGTGTGTGTTGTGGTTCTAAAATGAGAGGGGAGGCCCCCTTTTTAGAAGAGTTTGCCCAAGACACAACCGTTATTTAACTAGGAAATCTTTAGTGATTTTCAAGACAAATTTGGTGGCAAATTGTTGGGCTATTTAAGTGTACAAATCAAGATTTGATAAGGGTTTAAGTGTTAAGAATCCTATCTTTTGCTTATATAAATGTGTGTTTTTGGCTAAATCATGGCCATTGATTTTCACTTGAGGACTAAGGGCAAGATTATATGTGATACTCTGACAATTTTATGAGACATGTTGTTATTATTATTATTATTATTAGAAAAAAAAATCTAATTGGGTTTAGGAGTATTGGGCCAATGCTATTAGGCCTAGGATTATTATTGTATTATTATTGATATTGTCATTGTTATTATTATTATTACTATTGTTAGTATTATTATTGATAGCCAAGTCTTAATTATTGGGTTTAGGGTTATTATCTTATCCGCTGCGAGACGAAGGTTTTTCAATGAATATTTAATGGTTTTAGAATGTTTTGATTTCCGTGGCTTGGTGTCTCTAAGTCATTTCGGGCTAAGGGGCATCGCCGTGCCACGTCCCGGATCCGGGGCATGACAGAAGTGGTATCAGAGCCTAGGTTATGACCTTTGGGATTTTATTGATAAAACTTGAGGAGAAGTTAGAGATTTAATAGTTTGCATAAGTGATGGATTGATAGAGTCCCTACTTAGGGAACTTAGTGTTTGCTATTTAGTTTTGATGTTTCCTTGTATGACTCTATCTATTAAGACTATTATGGATTAGTTTCTATTTATGTTTTGGAATTGGAGATGTAATAGTTAGGATTATTATCTTTTCCACTGCCATGTTCAACTAAGGGTTTTCAATAAATATTTTATGGTTTTTAGTTGATTTCTGTGGCTTGGTGTCTCTGAGTCCTTTTGGGTTAGGGGTATCGCCGTGCCGTGTCCCGTATTCGGGGTGTGACAGAAGTGGTATCAGAGCCTAGGTTATGACCTTTGGGATTTTATCTATAAGACTTGAGGACAAGTTAGAGATTTAATAGTTTGCATAAGTGATGGATTGATGGAGTCCCTGCTTAGGGAATTTAGTGATCGCTATTTAGTTTTAATGTTCCCTTGTATGGCTCTATCTATTAAGACTATTATAGATTAGTTTCTATTTATGTTTTGGAATTGGAGATACAATAGTTAGGATTATTATCTTTTCCGTTGCGATGTTGAACTAAGGTTTTTCAATAAATATTTTATGATTTTTAGTATGTTCTGATTTTCGTGGCTTGGTGTCTCTGAGAACTTTGGGCTTAGGCGCATCGACGTCCCATGTCCTGAATCAGGGGCATGACAGAAGTGCTATCAGAGCCTAGGTTATGACCATTGGGATTTTATTGATAAGACTTGAGGACAAGTTAGAGATTTAATAGTTTGCATAAGTGATGGATTGATAGAGTCCCTGCATAGGGAATTTAGTGATCGCTATTTAGTTTTGATGTTTCCTTGTATGGCTCTGTTTATTAAGACTATTATGGATTAGTTTCTATTTATGTACTGGCATTGGAGATGTAATAGTTAGGATTATTATCTTTTCCGCTGCGATGTTGAAATAAAGTTTTTCAATAAATATTTTATAATTTTTAGTATGTTCTGACTTCCGTGGTTTGGTGTCTCTAAGTCCTTTGGGCTTAAGAACAGCGCCATGCCGCGTCCCGGACCCGGGGCGTGACAGAAGTGGTATCAGAGCCTAGGTTATGACCTTTGGGATTTTATTGATAAGACTTGAGGACAAGTTAGAGATTTAATAGTTTGCTTAAGTGATGGACTGATAGAGTCCCTGCTTAGGGAATTTAGTGATTGCTATTTAGTTTTGATGTTCCCTTGTATGGCTCTATCTATTAAGACTATTATAGATTAGTTTCTATTTATGTTTTGGAATTGGAGATACAATAGTTAGGATTATTATCTTTTCCGTTGCGATGTTGAACTAAGGTTTTTCAATAAATATTTTATGATTTTTAGTATGTTCTGATTTTCGTGGCTTGGTGTCTCTAAGTCCTTTGGGCTTAGGCGCATCGACGTCCCATGTCCCGGATCCGGGGCATGACAGAAGTGCTATCAGAGCCTAGGTTATGACCATTGGGATTTTATTGATAAGACTCGAGGACAAGTTAGAGATTTAATAGTTTGCTTAAGTGATGGATTGATGGAGTCCCTGCTTAGGGAATTTAGTGATCGCTATTTAGTTTTGAGGTTTCCTTGTATGGCTCTGTTTATTAAGACTATTATGGATTAGTTTCTATTTATGTTCTGGCATTGGAGATGTAATAGTTAGGATTATTATCTTTTCTGCTCCGATGTTGAACAAAAGTTTTTCAATAAATATTTTATAGTTTTTAGTATGTTCTGACTTCTGTGGTTTGGTGTCTCTAAGTCCTTTGGGCTTAAGAACAGCGCCATGCCGCGTCCCGGACCCGGGGCGTGACAGAAGTGGTATCAGAGCCTAGGTTATGACCTTTGGGATTTTATTGATAAGACTTGAGGACAAGTTAGAGATTTAATAGTTTGCATAAGTGATGGATTGATGGAGTCCCTGCTTAGGGAATTTAGTGATCGCTATTTAGTTTTGATGTTTTCTTGTATGGTTCTATCTATTAAGACTATTATGGATTCGTTTCTATTTATGTTTTGGAATTGGAGACGTAATAGTTAGGATTATTATCTTTTCTGCTGCGATGTTCAACTAAAGTTTTTCAATAAATATTTTATGGTTTTTAGTATGTTCTGATTTCCATGGCTTGGTGTCTCTGAGTCCTTTGGGCTTAGGGGCATCTCCTTGCCGAGTCCCGGATCCGGAGCGTGACATTATCGCCCTTGGTTTAAGATAAAGACTTGTAAGTAACATCAAAGTGCTATTATGAAATAATCCTTGTAAGTGCACAAGTGTTCTTCAAATTTTCTAGTAATGAGCATAAGTGTTTCCTACTTCAAGATGAAAATTTCAAGTGTCCTACAAGTGTATTATGATGTGTCTTGAAAATGAAAATGACAAGTCTACTACAACTTATAAAAAAAACATCTGTACCATATCATATCTTGCTAAGGAAAATGGTATATGCGCTATATCTTATCTAATATATGATATGAACAAGTGGCCTAAAACATGGAATAATTAAGATATCTTGGCATTTAGGATGAACAAGTATCCTATGTTTTGTCTCGCAAACAAGAGGAGCGTGTGTCCTATTCTTTCATGTAACACATTTAACAAATAGAATATTTCATAATAATTACTACTACTGCTGCTGTTATTATTATTATTACTATTACTATTATTATTATTATTACTATTATTATTATTATTATTATTATTACTATTATTATTATATTTTCAAAAATATATATATATATAAATTCTATATAAATTTCGGATATATATATTACACACATAATTTTGGATTTTATGTATATAAATATATTTTTGGTTTCTATGTATAATTTCAGTTTTTATGTAGGTATATTATAGGAACCGATCTTTGGTGATTACAGATATGGTTATTATACCTATTTTGTGTATAAAAATTAGGATGTCACAATAAGGCCTTGCGAGTGCTTGGATACAGGTGTTTTCCTTCATTAAAATACAAGGTAACAAATTCACTAAAAAGACTCATCCTTCTGTTTTTTATTGGATATAGTCTTTTACATAAAGGCTATTGTCGCCTAGATCCCACCACAAATCAAGTTTATATTTCACGGCATGTTATATTTGATGAAAGTTTCTTTCCTTATAAGAGTTCATGCTTAGCCACACAAAACAGAGAAGTAGAATATTCTTTTGATTTGGTTGACTTCCCTGAAAATGATGAAGCAAATGAAATCGGAAAGTATGGGCAAAATTCAAGGTCTTCTCAGTGCTGTAATGCTGATCCACTTGCGGAAACAATAGTTAGAACCAATGCTCATATGGAGATGCCATCTCGAGCAAATGCTGAAGTAGAGGGACTTCAATATGAAATACATGCCTCTCAACCTCAAGCAGAGGTTCCTTGATTGGAAATGAATATCCCTCAATCTGGGTTAAAGGGCATTCAAATTAGTATAGAAGCTCCTCACTCTCCACCCCATAAAGTTGCATCAGCAGCTCGAGTTGAAACTATAGGAAATGTCACGACCCGAAAAAATACCTTTTTATTTTATCAAAATATATTGGACTGAAATGCGCAACGGTAAGTATTTTTATTGCAAATATATAATAATACAGAAACCTACTACAATATAGTGAAGTCATAGTTGTACAAAAGTTGTTATACGAGTGAAAATAATAACTTTAGCTAAATAAAAGCTTCGTAATGCCCTCCTCTTCTTCCTAATGGACTAGAATGTCTTTGCCTAAAAATAATGTATTCACAACACATGTCAACACAACGGTTGAGTAGAAATTTCACTTAACCACATAAGGTGGGTGGGTGTAATATGTGCACATAGCCATGTAATATTTCACATAATACATTACCTTTCGATCACACTATCGTGATCATAATTTTCTTATAACTCCCACATAATATTCATAATTACACCAATTCCAACCAATCTTGGTGTCCAACGAATCACACCGGTGGTCATATCTCGAGACTATGCCAATTTCCTACGACCCACAACCAATACATGGAGCACTCCGTCCATGCAAGATGGGATTAGGACATGGATGGAGAGAACTGTTTTAAGACCAGCAAGCCCATTGCCACCCGGCCGAACTCTAGCCCCATCCACACCGAAAACACATTTGGGCCCGGTATGCACAAATAAAGATTTTCACAAAAACATATTCTCACATAATTTCACATAAGGAACATACTTCCATACTTATAACTTTAAATATAAAAGCATACTAAAAGCATATTTTGGAATAATACAAATACATGCTTTCATATTAATTCTATGAACATAAAATATAAATATAACTAGAAACATACTTTCTAATAACTTGTAGTAGCATAATGAAGCATAATATCATGATAATAAAATGATAAACTAGCATTAGAAATTAACTTATGTAATAAAGAAAATTCCTACCTTCAAATGTTTTTAGGGAAAAAGAGGGTATATAAAGGGCTATATGGAAGGATAATAGGTGTATATGGATATAAAAAGAAGTATTTACATATATACATATGTGGGTGGAAGATATTTTATAAATATGGAGTGTTTGGTGTTGAGAGTAGAAGTAGAGTGGGGGTGTGTTTTTAGGCGGGATTTTGGATGAAAAATGGGGTTGGGGTTGTGATCTATTTATAGAGGAGGAAGAGAAGAAATGTCTAATATTATAACAAAATAAATATATAAACCATTCATTCTATATGATTATATATATGTACACATTACTATATTAATAACCTAGTATATATATATATATATTTATGTATGTGGACATGTAGGTGTATATGTAGATACATAAATCACCACTAATCTATATATGTGGATGAGTGTGTGGATATGTAGATATGGAAATCACCACTAATATATGTATGGATGTGTGTGTGTATAAGTAGATATATAAATTACCACTAGTTGATATATGGATATATGTGTGTACATGTAGATATATAAATTACCCCTAATATATATATGGATGTGTGTGTGTACATGTAAAGATATAATTTACCACTAATATATGTATTAGAGGAGATATTTTTGCAAAACAATCACAAAATATACTAAAAATCTAGACTTTATATTTTTCATTTAATTAAAATCCGAAAATTAGGTTTAAATAATTAAAATTCGAAATTTATGTTTATAAATAATTAAAATTTGAAAATTATACATATAAAGTTATAATATATAGTGTTGTATTTATAAAATTCAAAAATTGTATAATTTATTTATAAAATTCGAAAATAAAATAAATGCGAGCCTAAAATATGTATTTAAATAAATTTTCCAAAAAATAATAATCACAATTCAAAATTAATACTTTAAGGTCTAAGTTATGAAGTAATTTTAAAGAATAAAATTTCAAATTCATAAAAATTTTGGGAATTAAAAGTTTTTATATCAAATATTTTGCATGAAACATAATATATAATAAATTCTAAAATAGTAGGAAGTACAGGGACATTACAGGAAATCTTATTAGACCTTCAAGAAAAATGCATCCAATTTCTTATCTTCTATATTATAAGTGTATTCTTACTACAGTAGCTCTTGAAACTACACCAAGGACACTTCGAGTGGCCCTCAAGAATCCAAAACAAATAGCTGCTATGAAAGAAAAAAAACAGATGTGTTGCATACTAACAATCATGGATTCTTGTATGACAACCAACCAATAGTAATGTTGTGGGATCAAAATGCGTCTACCGCATCAAGTATAAGGAAGATGGCACCATAAATCGATATAAATCTCAGTTAGTAGCAAGAGGTTTCACACAAGCTCCTAGCATTGATTATAATGAAACTTTCAACCCAATTATCAAACCAGCCACAACTCAATTGGTTTTGGCTCTCTCCATGATTCTAAGGTGTAACATCAGGCAATTGGACATAATGAATGCATTCTTGCATTGTTTTCATAAAAAAAGGGTCCACATGGAGCAATCACCAAGTTTCACAAATCTATCCTTTTCAAATCATGTTTATCTCCTTAAAAAATCTTTATATAGATTGAAACAAGCTCCCAAAAGGCATGGTTTGGTTGTTTCGTTTCTTTTTATTTATCGATCGAACAATATCATTATGGTACTTCTTATACAAAACTACTTGCTCATCTTGGTAGAGAATTTGCTATAAAAGATTTTAGCTCACTTCATTATTTCTTGGGCTTTGAGGTTTGCTCTTTTCCAAGAGGAAATTTTCTTGCTCAGCTAAATACATTCAAGATCTTTTAGCTAAAATTGAAATGCTTGAATCCTTCTCCATGCCTACACTTATGATCCTTAAAGTAAAGGATTCTCACTTGGCAACAAAACCCGTGGATGTCATTCTTTGTCGAAGTATTGTTGGTCCCTTACAATATTTAACTTTCACTAGGCCTAACATTACTCAAGTAGTAAATCTTGTATTCCAATTCTTCAACAACCTTACTTATCTTCATCTAAAAGTAGGCAATCACATTCTTCATTATCTAAAGAGAACTCGACACCATGGCATTCAATACCTTCATTAGAGTCCTCTGATTGCGTATGGTTTTGGTGATTCTGATAGGGCAGGTTGCTATATCACAAGGAAGAGCACTACTAGTTTTTGTTTATTTCTTGGTGCTCTAAGAAGCAAACCTATGGTTGCTTGTTTTAGCTTAGAAGCCAAATATAGATCCATGATTTATGTTACAACAGAACTTACGTGGTCCTTTTACTTATTTCAAGAAATTGGTATTTCACTTCAAAAACCTCCTCAACTCTTTTGTGATAACATCAGTGCCTTTCACATGATAGTAAATCTAGTGTTTCGTGCTCACACAGAACACATTGAAATTGACTACCATTTTGTTTGCGAGAGAGTTGCTGCAGAAGTTCTTACCTTATGCTATGTTTCATCTTCTTTTCAAGTAGCAAATCACCAAGCCTCTGCTACAACTGTCCTATTCTTTGCTTAGAAAGAAGTTGGGAGTCCATGATTGCATGTCCCTCACCAACTTGAGGGGACGTGCTAGAGCACACATATCTTGTATTGATTAACATGATCTCCAAGATATGATAGAATATGATCTACAAGATAACATACGATATGATATGATATCCAAGATAAGATATGATATGATCTTCAAGATATGATTTGCAAATATTTGTAATTATGCTAGACTTATTCTAGAATCTTTTGTACCATGTATGTGTATACCCTCAGTAATCGGAAAGCAATCATCAAGTTTCCTTTTAATTCTTCCTATGCATTTCTTCAAAGTGGACCACCCCTTTCGGAGACAACATCGTTCTAGAGGTGTAGTTAAGGGTTATCAGATCCCACTCATCTTTTGGGGTTACCTATTTGAAATCTTGTAAGTGTTGTAAAAATCAAGATTTGAGGTAGGGTGGAGCGAAACGGCAGCTCCCACGACAAGGGAGCAGAGATGGGGGTCGAAACAAATGGCCTTGGATTCACTGTGGTGGAAGAGGTGATAGTGCAAGAGTTGAACAACGATAGTAGGAAAGTTGAGGTCAGTGTTGATGTTGTCAAGGCCGAAGTTGACCATGGGCACTATGGACTAGAGCTTGAACACAATGGGGATGTTGGGCCACGAAGACAATAGTCACTACTAGAAAACAGGGATATCGGCCTGTTGGCCACGGATAAATCCGTGGCTAACAGTAAAAAAATTTAAAAATTTATTTAGCTTGGCCACGGATTTATCCGTGGCCATAATTTTTATTTTTTAAAATAAATAAAATTATCGCCATGGATAATTTCGTGGCCAAAAATAAAAAAAATTTAAAATTTTAATAAATTGGCGACGGAAAATTCCGTGGCCAAGGTAAAAAAACTTTAAAAAAATTTTCTGTGGCCACGGATTTTTTCGTGGCCATATTTTTATTTTTTAAAATTAATAGAACCATGGTCCGTGGCCATAAATAAAAAAAAATTAAAAATATTATTAAATTGGCCACGGATTTTTCCATGGCCATGTTTTGAATTTTTAAAAAATAAATACAAACATGGTCATGGATAAATCCGTCGCCATATTTTATCTTTTTAAATAGTCAAATCGGTGACGGAAATATCCGTCGCTATATGAATATAATTTTTTTTAATCTTTAATTTGTTATAATATACCCCAAACCTGCATTTTTTTCCAAAATTCAAAATACCAACAAACCGCAATTCTAAAACTGTGCATCAATGTAATACTAATAATCCATATAGCATATGTGTAATTAATAATTAATATTATTCTATTCGTTTAATACATAAATTCATACAAAATCATTCATGCAATAATGCATATATAAAAGTTTTTATAGATCAAATGTCGGAACATCATCGTCTCCATTATCGTCATCAACGTCGTCGTCATCATTTTCATCCTGAGCAACTGGAGCAGACGAAGTAGAGCTCTTCTTACGCCGCGGAGCTAATCGACGAGTGAGTTTCTTTAGGTTGGCTGCCATTAGGGACACGGTTTTCTGAAGGTCGGAGATCTCTCGACTATGCTTTTCTTCCATCACGGCGATCTTCTGACTGTGTTTCTCCTCTAAATCGCTCATCTTCTGTGTGAGCTCCTCTGTGTTGGGGTCAACCTAAGTATTTAAGTTGGTCCATGAGCCAGAAGACTCAACTGTCACGGTAGAGGGTCCACCGACAACCCCATACCAACGACCCTTCTTTGGACCGCCGACTGTCTACTTCCAAATCTAAAACATATATATATTTTTAATAACTATATATATCTAATAAATACACTTTTGAATGTTACCTCCAACTTGTCGGGCTGCTGAATAGGTCCCCCCTGTATATTTTCGGCGGCTCGAGAACAAGCTTCGTCATAATTTGCTCTGAAGCTCTCCTGCAAAAATAACATACATAATTGTTATATAATGCATTTTTAAAATTAATAAGTGACGATATAAATTATTAGAAAACTACCATAGTAGCCCTTGTTCGGTCATCGACATAATGCTCAGTTCCATCATCGTCAAGTGAATAATGGAGAGCCGCAAATGTCTCGTCTACTGTAGGTCGATGTCCATATTTTTCCGTCTGCAAAAAAAATAAAGTAAAATATAAGGACAGTAATGAGATTAAACCGTAAAAATCAATACTACATCAATTAATTAAATAAATTAATTGGAAAACTAACAACTTACCAAATGATCTTGCCACCTTAGATGAGATCTGGCTCCTCCCTTATGGCCAGGGAATCCCCTTCCGTCACACGTCGATGCTCGGTTTGCCCTGTTCTGCTCGCGTACCCTCTGAAACTCTGGGCTGACCCATATGGCCCGTAAAGCATCCAAAGATTCCTCACCTATCCAATTGGGCCTACGGTTGTCCCTACGAGCTTTAGCCAATCTATTTTTCAAAATTTCCGAACCCTTATGCTCGAAGTTCTTCCAAACTCGGCTCGAATGATCAAGCCGCCAAAAGAATTTTCCTGACAAAAAAATAAGTAAAAAAAATCATATACGAACAAATTGTAATAATAGTCAAATTTTCAATTAAGTTAAGTAAATAGACATACCTTAAACTGGACAAACCCCACCTAACGAACATCTAGGGGGATCTTTTTCCAAGTAGGCCAAGGTCGTTTGAAACCATTCTCAAGAATCCGCCCGATCTCCTCGACACATTTCTCCTCGAGATCAAACCTATTGTACAAGTAAAAAAACAATATTATAGACTACAATGCACCTAAAACATATAGAATATATATCTATTTATTGATAAGAAGCAAATTTATATAAATCAATTAACTTACTCTCTTCCTCGTGGCATTATTAGAAACTGATTGTGACATCCCGATTTTTGGTCTAATAACTATATAAACCGGTTCTTATAATATACACGCATGCTTACTAATATTTCATGTTTTGTATGATCCTTCTTTTATATATGAATTATGTGAGGTGATAATTACATGATTTTCCAAATTTTAAACGAATTTGACATTCTAACACAATTTTCGAAATCTTATGTCCTAAATTGCAATTTTCGAAAATATAACTAAAACATTTTTAATTTCTGGAAAATATACATATAATTTCAGATTTATAAACATTAAATTTCATAATTTTGGAATTTTTCTAAATTAATTATGAATTTTCGGATTTTATGCCCAAAAACCCTAATTTTATGCCCTAAAACCCTAATTTTCAGTTTTTACAAAAATAAATAAATACAAATTCGAATTTTTAATAAAATAAAGATATGATTTCAGATTTTATAAGATGAGGACAATCAAAATCAGATTTTATTTGATTTTATTTGATTTTGTGTTAATATTTTATTAAAATATTCTACACTAATACAAGATGAATTTCTTCTAGAAATTGTGCATTTGTGTGGTCTTCCATTCATCTAGATTCATGACTCATGGATTAGGGTTACACCAAGGCTAGAATAGAGGAGGGAGGTGGAAGATTTAATTTAATTTGGCATTTAATTCTATGCCTAGTTGGGAGATTTGCATTAAATGGAAAGATTTGCATTTATTAAACCTTGGTCCCCAAGTCTTGCCTTCTACCCTCATTCTCCACTATAAATAGGACCTCCCACACACTTCCCCATCCCCAAAAACGTCCTCACACATACACACACTATACTCTCTCTATTTTCTTCCACAAACACACAAATCCCGCCTAAAAACACACCCCCTTACTTACTCTACTCTCAACACCCAAAACACTTCCTATTTATAGCCTATCTTCCACCCACATATATGTACACACAAGCCCTTCTATTTTCATCCATATATACCTAATAACCTTCCATATACTCCCTTATTTCCCTCACATACTCTTGAAGGAGGAAGTCAATTTGATCTAGCCGAAACAAATCTATAAACTTGATAAACTCCTAAGGTGAGTGCTTTGTTAATTCCTTTCTGGGGCTTTGAACTATATGATATAAATATTATTCGTATAGCCTACCTTATTGAATTTATGCTATCAAATCTTTCGGAAAATGTTTTCCATACATATAAGACAAGTTATTTTCAAAAATATTGCATTCTCTGATATTGCTAGTTGTATCTGTCCTGAAATGATTTTTGACACCTTTGGGATATCATATTTTAATTATATTTCTATGTATCCCGGGTGTAAAAATAAGTTATTGCTTTGTTGACAAGTTGTGAGCCATATCTGTTCCGTTATATTTCCGTTTACCCTTGGGGATGCCCTTGGGAAGTTTGGGCCCAGGTACTTATAAGAGGAATTTTATCGGGCGGAACGGACCGTCGATGGAACCTTTTATATGATACCATTCCGTGACACCAATTTCTACGTACAGCCGGAGGATGACTGTAGTAGGGATTGGAGCGATGTATTGCACGGACGCGTGATGCATCTCCGTATTGTTTAGTGTCGAGGTGGCTTCTCGACAAGGGAGGCATAAGGGTTTCTATTATGATTTATCTGTTTTGGGTAGTCATAAGGTTGGAGACTCTGTCTTGCGCTCACTGTCCGTATTACTCAGTTCAGTTATTATTATCAAGTTACATTTCACACTACGTGCACTTTATTATGATTTAACCGTTTTGAGTCTCATTTTCAGTCAATTATATATCTATCTATATGTGGCCTCACTAAGTCATTTGGACTTAACCACTCGTTTCTTTTTGTTCATTGCCTCAGAATCAGAATAATGGGCGTGCATAGGATGGTTGTCGCTCCTCTAGTTGTTATATTAAAACTTCATTTCACTTTGTCTTGCTATATAATATGTAGTTTGCTACTTGATGCCACTAGTTGGCTATTTTGATGTTGTACTCGGTTGCGCTACTTGGTTGTACTAAACATAGTTATATATATTATCCATATTGCATATTTTACTCTACCTCCACTGCGTATTGTTAAGTTAGGCGTTCGTACTGGGTATGAATTTCAAATTTTGTACTCAATGCGATCGTCGGTGGTCTCCAACCGTATAGGAAGATCCTAGCGGGAGGGGTGCCACACTGATGGCCACTGGTATCACTGTTCTGAGACATATCAGTGGATCGACCTTCATTCATCGGCGTCGATGGGGCGGACCCTAAG
Source organism: Petrea volubilis (assembly GCA_026212405.1). Lineage (NCBI taxonomy): Eukaryota > Viridiplantae > Streptophyta > Magnoliopsida > Lamiales > Verbenaceae > Petrea > Petrea volubilis. Next base: position 14,092,328 of record CM047877.1, read on the forward strand.
GCAGGGGATGGAGGATCTGATCTCGAACTACCTAAACGAATGTTGAGATTGGTCGGTGGAGGTATATGCCGACTAGACCCTGAGTCCGATACTTTGTCCTTGCCTTTTTTCGATCTCCCGGCCATCTGTTTCAGAATTCTCAACAAATAATCAACAAACTCAATAAATTATTAACAAACTCCACACAATAGATCACATATCAATTGTGAATAAATACAAAATAATAATTCACAAGCATCAACTATATAATAACATTTCACATAAGAATTCATGACAATGAATCGAAAACATCAAGTACATGAACTATTACAATAAAAATCCTATTCATCATCTTCACTCTCTTCATCCTCATCTTCATCATTATCGTCGTATTCAATAGCATCATCTCCTTCGTCGTCGTCATCATGAAGTTCCTCATCAAATTCATCATCCTCGTCATCGTCATACTTGTTCGCTTCCTCTAATATCCCATCATCTTCAAGTTCATTATGAAATGCATTACTGTCAATCATCACCTCTTCTAGTCGACCATCTGCATCTACTAAAACACCCGTAGGTTCATTATCGAGCACAGAATTCGCAACGGGTGAAGATTCTTGCAACAAATCATCAGTAACAATTTGTCGATTGGCTACTCTACTTCGTGGTTTGGTTTTAATTACAAAACGCCAATTCAATTTATCCCTCGTTGTGCCGGGATACGGTACATAATATACTTGAGATGCATATTGTGCAATGATGAATGGATCGTCTTTTGGGTATCTCTCATTAATTTTGATCTCTACAATGCCATATTGCGGGTGTACCTTCATACCCCTCTTAGAAACAGAATCGAACTAATGACATTTGAATAAGACAACCTTCTTTTCAGGTATACCGGGATATTCTAACTGAATCATTTCTTTAAGTATGCCATAAAAATCTGTAGTCCCGTCGCCCCGAACACAAACACCAGCATTGTAAGTGTTCATATGTTGTGTGTTCTCATCTATATGAAAGGCATATCCATTCACAGTGTACCTTTGCCATGTCTTAACCTTACGATTTGGTCTCCACACCAAATCACGTAAATTTTGATTAGCGATATTATTTGCGGGATCATGAACCTACACAAATAATTACACTGTCATAATATTCATAACAAACCAGTATATATACTTTTTTTGCATTTATTTAAAAACAGTACTTACATATTGATCAAATCATTCTACAAAATTCGTCTCGACCGACTCCTCAACTTCTTGGTCAGTTAAATTTGGCCAATGGTATCGAACTGACAACCTATACATTCTATATATTGAAATAGATTTTTTAAGAGCCAGAATTTAATAAAAATATTAACAAGTTAATCGGGATGTTTTTTAAATACTTACTCGACGATAGGTACGACCTCGTCGCAATTAATAAGAACGTGTAATACGGATTTTCTCAACTCATCATCACTCAAAAATCGCTCAACGCATTTACCACCGGGCTTACCAGCTTGATTGCAGACTAACAATGTGGAGGGTATCTCTTCAGCACTTCCATCATTCTCATTACGCCTAACTCTTGTACTCCTCGACTGAATGTGGCTTTCAAAATAGTATGATGTAAAGTATGATGATTCTTGATTTAAGTACGCCTCACATATTGAGCCCTCCACCCTTGCACGATTTTTCACCATACCTTTCAAATCATGTAGGAACCTGTAATCGTATTTTGTACGATTAAGTTACTAATTCATTTGGAATCTGAAAATTTAAATTGAAGTTAGCAAATCTTTAAATTAAAATTTTACCTCTCGAATGGATACATCCACCTGTATTGAACAGGTCCACACATTGCCGCTTCAAAAGGTAAGTGTATCGCCAAGTGTTCCATGGAATCAAAAAATGCTGGAGGAAAAACGCGTTCCAATTTGCATAAAATGGAAGGGATATTCCTATCCAATTGCGACAAACTTTCCTCGCGAAGCTCTGTGCAACACAAATCTCTGAAAAACTGACTTATTTCAGTTAGGGGCTTCCAAACATTTTGTGGGAGTGCGCTAAGTGTAATTGGGAGTAAACATTGCATGAACACATGACAATCATGACTCTTCATACCGTACAACTTGAGCCTAGAATGATCAACACACGCTCCCAAATTCGATGCATAACCATCAGGCATCTTCAAAGCTTGAACAAATGTGCATAAATCGCATTTTTGTTCGGTGGTCAAGGTATAACTAGCTTTTGGTTTTAGCACCTTACCATTAACCATCATTTGTAAATGCAACTCAGGATGCCTGCAATACTCAACTAAATCCAATCTTACCTTCTCATTATCCTTTGTCTTGTCTTTAATATCCATGACAGTGTTGAGTGTGTTGTCGAAAAAAATTTTTTCGATGTGCATGACATCAAATTATGGCGAACCACGTTGTCTTTCCAATACGGCAACTTCCAAAAAATGCTTTGTTTGGTCCAATGATGGCGTATGCCATATCCTTGCAATTATGGATGCTTGACTGGCATATCGGTAACTTTCGGCAATCCACGCACTTCTTCCCACGTCTGATCGCCTGTCATTACTGTGGGAGGGTCTGACCGTTCACGGCGTCCTTTGAAAAATGCATCTTTGTTTTGCCTAAATGGGTGATTGCTAGGCAAAAACTGACAATGACAATCGAACCAAGAAATCTTCCCACCATTTTTTAGTCTGAATGCCTTTGTTTGCAGCTTACATATAGGACAAGCCAATCGACCCGATGTCATCCATCCGGACAACATCCCATAAGCGGAAAAGTCATTGATAGTCCACATCAGTGCGGCTCGTAACTGAAAATTTTGCCTTCTGGAAATGTCATACGTTTCAACTTCTTCTAACCACAGTATTTTCAGCTCCGTGATTAGAGGTTGCAAGTACACATCAATCCTTTCTTTTGGATTACGTGGCCCTGGAATCAAGCATGTCAAAAACATATATGGCGCCGTCATACACAATTCCGGCGGCAAGTTGTATGGAGTCACAATCACAGGCCAACACGAGTATTGCATCGACGAAGTATGATTAAATGGATTAAATCCATCGGCACATAATCCTAGCCTAATGTTTCGTGGTTCAGCAGCAAATTCAGAATGTTTTTCATTGAAAAGCTTCCACGCCAGACCATCAGATGGATGACAAATAATATCAGGCTCTCCTCTGTGCTCATGATGCCACCTCATTTGATCAGCTGATTTTGAAAAAGCATACAACCTTGTCAATCTTGGAATAAGAGGCAAGTAGTGCATCCTTCTGTAAGGAACACGATTCCTACTACCACTTTTAGATGGTTTAAATCTTGGATGACTACAAAACTTACATTCCTCTAAACAATTATCTTCATTGTAATACAACATACACCCCTCAATACAACAATCAATCTTCACTGATATTAAACCTAACTTTTTAACTATTTTTCTTGCTTCGTAATAGTTGTTAGGAACATGATTATCCGACGGATTAGACGACTTCACAAGTTCTGCCATTCGATCAAAACAACCCTGAGATAAATTGTAGTCGGATTTTAATGACATCATTTGAACAGCCATTGATAACTCCGTCTGATTGTCACAACTTTGCCACAATGGTCGGTTCGCAGCCTCTAATATATCATAAAACTGTTGGGCTTGCATATTAAGATATTGATCATTGTTTCGCGGCATCTCAGTATCGTGACCACCTTCGACACTTAAATCAGGCCGATAATGCATACGATGGTGTGATGCATTCATACCCATTGCATCATATACCAAATTCTCGTAATTATTGGGTCCGTACGAAAAAGTTAGCCTGACTCGAAGAACTAGCACCACCGACATCCACGTGTTGAGATTCTAGAGCTAACTCACCATGTGAAGTCCAATACCAATACTCCGGTTAAAATCCAAATTTCATCAAATCGCAACGCACATTACTAGTATCCTTATACTTTCTATTAGTGCACTTTGAACATGGACACCTAATGAGGCCTTTATCAGCTATATATTGCGGTTGTGAAGTTGCAAATTGAATAAACTAATTAAGGCCATTCATAAATTGTTTGGTGTAATTTTTCCGATCAACAGTTAACCTATTATACATCCAACATCGAATTTCACGTATATCCATATTCTGTAAACAAATAACGAAGGTAAGTTAACATCACTGTTAGACTTCACATCTCAACAGATTAAGTTAGTCACATTACTAATATTTGTTCAGCATGCTTCACTAATATCACAATACATAAACACTTATCTCTCATTAATTTATTCCAACCATTGTTTGACATTCTTCATTTCAAACACATTTCTTCAATATTTAACCCGAAAAAAACAACAACAAAATTCAACCCAAAATAAAATACTCATAACATTCCAAGCAAACACATTCATAACAAATCCATAATCCAATCAAACATGTTCAAAACAATCCATAGCCCACATACGTTCAAAAAAAATCCATAATCCCAACATATTCACAACAATCAATTGAATAAACTAATTCATAACAATCCATAATCCAAAACAAATGTCGGCATAACAATTCATAATCCACTTAACTTTGTTCAAGCAATACGTAATCCAAATATGTTTATAAATTTGTTCATAATAAATCATAAATCAAATCATAATAATGCACAAATTAAATCATAACAATTCATACCTTGCTTGAACTTCACCACTTCAAATTATGTTTATGATATCAACCTACAAATAATCCAACAACAACAAAACAACAAACAAATTTTAAATTACAACTCAACTAAAAAAAAATTAAATTACAAGAAAAAAATAACAAATAACGTGCGTGTGAATCGTGTTTTTGGGAGGGGGTGTGTGGGGTGGGAGGAGGGGCTGCTGGGGGTTGGGGGGCCTGCTGGGGGAGGGGGAGGGCCTGCTGGGGGTAGGGGGATGGGCGCCGGGGGTGGGGAGGGCCTGTTGTGGGGTAGGGAGGGGCGGCTGGGGTTGGGGGGCTGCTGGCGATTAGGGGAGGGGCGGCCGCCACCGGGGGGTGGGGGGGTGGGGACGCCGTGCGCCGGCGGGGAGGGGGGACAACGGTGCGCCGGCGGGGGGGAGGGGAAAGGGGGAACGGCGACCGCGGGGATGGGGTCCGACGGCGATGGCGGTGGGGACTCCGCCGTCGACAGCCCGGGGGGGTGGCGGCGCGGTGGGCGGGGCTTACCTGGGGCTGGGTGGGTGGGGAGGCGGGATCTGAAACAAGAAAAAAATGGCCAAGTGTTCAATATATGAACACTTAGCGACGGAAATTTTGCCCTTTATTCGTGGCCAATTTGAAATTAAAAAAAAATTATTTATTTACTGGCCACAGAAAAATCCGTGGCCACCTGGAATTTATTTTTTAAAAAAAAAATTTATTTTTTGGCCACGGAATAATCCGTGGCCAAACTGCGTAAAAAAAATAAAATAAAATTTATTTTTTGGCCACGAATTAATGCGTGGCCACGTCCATTTTTTTTAAAACAAATTAAATTATTAAATCCGTGGCCGGAGGTCAAAACATATAGTTGACTTTTCCTGAATCGGACGTTTTCGTTTAATTGGGTTAGACGGAACCGTACGAATGGAGCAATACAACTTCAACACTAATCAATTTGCTCCAAAGTACATTTTTCTGATGATTCCTATATATGTTAATCGATGTTAGCATACATTAAAACCGGAGTACGAAGTCATTCGTATATAATACTGAAAGAGAAAAACATGTTCTCATTGATCAAACCGCAAGTTTCAACGCATAAGGAGGGAAAATATAGGAACTGTGGTTTGAATGCGATGATTTTTAAATGGCTCAAACCTTTTAACGCCCCGCAATGTCGGGCCTCGCGATTTAAACGAGTCATTTGAAAATAAAAAAAAAAATTTATTTATTTACTGGCCACGGAAAAATCCGGGGCCACCTGGAATTTATTTAAATTTTTTTTTAATTTTTTATAAAAAAAAACAAAATCAAATTTATTCCGTGGCCACGTCCATTTTTTTTTTAAAAAAAAATTAAATTATTTTTTCCGTGGCCGGAGGTCAAAACATATAGTTGACTTTTCCCGAATCGGGCATTTTCGTTTAATTGGGTTAGACGGAACCGTACGAATGGAGCAATACAACTTCAACACTAATTAAATTGCTCCAAAGTACATTTTTCTGATGATTCCTATAAATGTTAATTGACGTTAGTGTATATTAACACCGGAGTACGAAGTCATTCGTATATAATACTGAAAGAGAAAAACATGTTCTCGTTGATCAAACTGCAAGTTTCAACGCATAAAGAGGGAAAATATAGGAACCGTGATTTGAATTCGATGATTTTTAAATTGCTCAAACTATTTAATGCCCCGCAATGTCGGGTCGCGCGATTTAAATGAGCAATTTGAAATAAAAAAAAATTATTTATTTATTGGCCACGGAAAAATCCGTAGCCACCTGTAATTTATTTTAAAAAATGTTTTTGTTATTTTTTGGCCACAGATTACTGCGTTAAAAAAAACAAAATTAAATTTATTTTTTGGCCACGGATTAATCCATGGCCACGTCCATTTTTTTTTAAAAAAACTAAATTATTATTTGGCCACGGATTTATCCGTGGCCAGAAGTCAAAACATATAGTTGACTTTTCCCGAATCGGGCGTTTTCATTTAATTGGGTTAGACGGAACCGTACAAATGGAGCAATACAATTTGAACACTAATCAATTTGCTCCAAAGTACATTTCTCTGATGATTCCTATAAATGTTAATTGACGTTAGCGTACATTAACACCGAAGTACGAAGTCATTCGTATATAATACTGAAAGAGAAAAACATGTTCTCGTTTATCAAACCGCAAGTTTCAACGCATAAGAAGGGAAAATATAGGAACCGTGATTTGAATTCGATGATTTTTCAATAGCTCAAACCTTTTAATTCCTCGCAATGTCGGGCCGCGCGATTTAAACGAGCCATTTGAAATTAAAAAACAATTATTTATTTATTGGCCACGGAAAAATCCGTGGCCACCTGGAATTTATTTTAAAAAATTGTTTTTTTATTTTTTGGCCACAGAATAATCCGTGGCCAAACTGCGTTAAAAAAACAAAATTAAATTTATTTTTTGGCCACGGATTAATCCGTGGCCAGTCTGCAAAAAAACGACAAAAATATTTATTTATTGGCCACGAATTTTTACATGGCTAAATCCCGCTTATTTTTTCCAATAAAAATTTAAATTTATTACTCTGCAAAAACTTTTATGTTTTTTGTTTAAAAAAATTTACATGGCCACGGTTCACTGTTCATTAAAAAAATAAAAATAAATTTAAATCCATGACCAAATCCTTTTTTTTTAAAAAAATTAAATTTATTACCGGTCAAAAACATTTATGTTTTTTTTTTAAAACAAAATTATATGGCCACGGATTTGTGCTTACTTAGCCACGGATTTTTCCGTAGCCATTTGTTTTCGTTTTTTTCTTTAATCCGTGGCCATTTCCGTAGTCACGGGCAACCGATTTTGTCCGTGGCTAAAAATCCGTCGCCAAATCGCTGTTTTCTAGTAGTGAGTGGTGTGGTGGAATCCAATGGTGGGGATGGTCAAGGAGAATTTGAGGCAACAGATGATAGCTTGGGACCATATATAGGTGGCAATGGTGACTCCAAGATTATCAATCATTGGGGTCAAAATTTAATGTTCCTATTATTTTGGACTTTATATAATGGGTCAATTATATATTTTTAAAATTTTAGTGTGGGATCATATATAGGGTCACAATATCATATTAATTGATATTTAATACAATACATACATTTATATAATAGTAGGAGAAAAAAAATTCATTGGGATCACATCAACCCACAAAAAGAAGTTGATTGAAAATTAAATTGAGTTTTATTATTAAATAAATAAATAAAAAGATAAAGTAAACTAAATAGTGAAGATAAAGATATAAGGAAAGATGGGGAGAAAAAATAGAGAGAAATATTATATCACGTCGAAAAGACAAGAGAGAAAATAAGAGAGAGGAAAAAAGACTAAAAAAGGAAACGAAAAGGCCAGACCAAAGACACCAAGCAGTTCTTAAAGGGTGCTGGTGCTTTACAAAAATGTACAGATTTAAAACTATAATATATTTTTTATTTGATTGAATATATTTTGTATTTTTTAAAAACTTTGTAACATTTAAAATTTTATTTATTTCATAATAAGTAATATAAAATATATGAATAATATTATTTTTTAGAATAAGCTTGTTATATTAATTATAACTATATATTTAAAACTATAATATATTCTTTTAAATTATATCTTTTTTTCAAGATATTACAAAAAATCATTATATTAATTAAAACTATATATTTATATTTTTTCAATATGTAATTTATTATATATATTATTTGAAGTGTTAAATTATAACAAATATAAAATTTAATGATAGAACGGCCTCGACATAGCAATGGAACTGGAACTGGAACGGTCGCCTCCGTTCCATTCCCTGCGACCGTCTCGGCGAACAATGGCTGTGAAGTCACCAGTGGTAGGTGGTGGTGTTGTGGATGAGTGAAGGGCAGTCGGCATAAATGATGTTGACTCTTTCTAGGAATGTCAAAAGGGTGAGCACACATGCATTTGAAGAGCTTGGTTATAGTTGGTCCATGAATCTACAAGACTATTGGCTACCCTACTACCAAGCTTCTCTCTCTCTTTCTCTCTCTCTCTCTCTCTCTCTCTCTCTCTCTCTCTCTCTCTCTTCATCCACATCATATATATATATACATGTCAATGATAGTATACTGATCCTTTATCATGGTTCGCTAGAACGCCGTTATAACGGCCGGAACGGCCTTAATGGAAGTGGAACAACGGCCTCCATTCTAGTGTTTTGGCTTGTAATGGACATTGGGCTAGAACGGCATTCTGAACAACGTTACAATGATTTAATGGCGATTTTATTGCCCTGGAACGGGAATGGAATGGAAGTGCGGCGATTTAGTGGAGAAGATGATGGCAGCGTATGAGATTTGTAGTTCGCTGAGACTGTGGAGTCGACGATGATAGATAGAAGATGAAATGGAGTCTGCAATTATTGATTATGGGCTCAAAATTTTTTTTTTCATGTTTATCAAGTACAATGGGCTTCATTTTTTCACTTTAGGCCTATTATCACCTTGTCATATTTAATGGGCTGAATTAGGTTTTTTGAGCCCACTATCACCTTACCAAAATTTAACAGAAAAACAAAAAATTCTCCTAATTAATAAATGATTTTTGTGACTAATTAATATTCATAAATTTTTATGCTATTTGTGTTGCTTCTATATTGTTAATTATATAATAAGATTCTCTTTCCATTAATTAATAAATTTTGTTACTAATTAGTTTTCATATTTTTTAGATACTAATTTGGATTATTTCAATATTGTTAATTCTATATTTATATATATATATATATATGTATAGATACACACGAATATCTTGTTGAATTTATATATATACATATGTATATTGTTTATTTTATATATACACACATGCATCTATATAATTTAAATTTTAATGACAAAATTTATTAAAAGATATCATCATATTAATAATTGTCCATTTAAAGATATATTTTTCTATACTTAAACATCAAAATGTGCGGCATGGCTACGACTGTTCCGCGACGGTGCAACGGAATTGGAACGGTTGCCTCTGTTCCGTTCCGTTCCCCGCGACTTTTACGGCAAACCATGTCCTTTATTATTAGTGGTTTTTTTTTTTTTTTTTTGTAGTTGGCTATCTTGTGATTATTTTAATTATTGTAGAAAATCTTATGAAAATATAATTATGATAAAATAAACTAGTGAAAACCTAAAGTATTTATCGCAAACTTTATGCTGGATACGTGGTTTATACGAGTTCATGCTGTGATTTTCAATAATTTGTGATATGAAAAATCACCACCCTCTAACCCTTATTTGTATTAATCAGTTTTAGCATAAAAATCCTTGTATTTGTATTAATTAACATGAAAAATCCTCAATTTTGTATTCCCGCTGTTTCCTTTTCTTTTGTTTGTCGTAACGGTAATAAACTTGCTCATAGGCTAGCAAGGAGTTCTAGTTTTGCACAGAACCTTTCATTAGTTCTGCCCCCTTATGTAACTGATGTACTTGTGACTGAGGCCACCTCTTCTGGATAAATGATATCTACTGGCTTGGTCTTCAAAAAAAAGAGAAATATATATATTTAATGAGTCTACTCAACTGATGATAATGGCTCTCAACCCCCATTTAATGTGACCAACAGTGATTGGATCCATCATTCATTCACGTATACACACAGTTCATATGTGATAATATTGTTAATACAAGAAAAAGCGAAACATTAATTTCTAAAAAGAATATCTTAAGGGGTATCATTAATGCGAGCAAGACTAGATGCATCCTTCATAATTGGATACACTATTAAGCTGATTAGCAGATTTTGGCCAAAAGAAGGAAAAGGACATTTATTTATTTATTTTTGATTATGAAAAAGGAGCATTTATGGCTCTAGGATTTTGCCTGCAAAATTTGGTGGCGAAATAAAATAAAAATTAAAAGGAAGTAGATAGTAAATTAAAAGGAAAAATTATAATTAAGGTATTAGGATGTTTTAAAATTAGTAAAGCGATTATATTTTTTGGTATCTAAACGTAAGGAACTAATCAAATTAAAAAAAAAATGATTAACTGTTACAATGTTTTAAAATTATTAAAGAGAGAATAACTTTTAAAAATTTAGAGATAAGGTATTAATAAATTCTTTAAATTACTAAAAAGATAGTTATAATGTAAAAATCAAACCCGCACAATCACTATTCCCTATGTAGTTGGTTTTTGCTACTGCTTGACTTAATTTATTTTAAATATTTAATTAAGGATAAGTTCAAAAAAAAAAAAAAAGAAAGACTAAAGATTATGTAGCTCACGGAAAAGAAAGCCGTATAATTTATCTTACTGTATAAGTAGAGAAAATTAATTAGGTGGTAGTTAGAGAATCATAGAGCTCATTTGAAAAGTTTTCCACAAGTATAAAAAGTCGAAGCAATGAAGCAGTAGAGGTAAAAGTTAATAAATTAAACTTCAAATAATAGTAAAAAAAATAAATTACATAGGGAATAGGTATTTTCTGGTTTAAAAAAATAGTGTTAAGCAACATGAATTTGATTTTTACATTGTAATTATTCTTTTTAGTAATTTATAACGTTTATTAGTTCCTTATCTATAAATATCTTACAGTTATTGTAACCAACATATAAGTAATTTTTACATTAATTATAATTAACTTTTTTTTTGTAATTTAAATACCTAAAAGTTATTACCTCTTTATTAATTTTAAAACATCCTAATCCCTTGATCATAATTTTCCCTACATTAAATTCCCCTTTTTATTCATGGGTGAATGGGGAAGGGGGTAGTTTGGTAGTATCTTTTACTATACTCATCAATACAATCCATATGTATTGATAAGCAATTGAGTTAATTAACGAATAGGAGAAAAAACTTACTATTTGGAAAAAAAAAATACAAAAAATTCTCTCTTCTTATCTCAGTCGACCATCAATACATGTGACATGTATTGATTAGTGATGTACGAGATTCAATCCAGTGGGAAGGGTAGTATGTTTACCATTTTACCCCTAAAGGGATCAATTTTTAGTCATATTCTATCGTAAGTTAGACATGAAACTAAATTTTAACTTTAGAGTTAGTAATATGATCATCGCCACATTAATAAACTCTTTAGAATCTTCATCTTGATGCATCTAGCTAATAAATTGTGATGATGTCGTCTTGTGAATTTGAGCAGGAGTCCTCCAATTTGAAGAGAGAGCAAGGGTTTGCTAGTTGGGTTCCTGATCTGTAAGGAATGAATACACGTGAATCTAGTCGGGAGCACTCCCGACTAAGACCTCCCTACGATCAAGTCAGTAAAGATTGAGCAGAGAGGGAGTGGGAACGCGTAGACTGTAAGATAGAAATGAAATTAGAGAAAGTCGTATCATGTGAACAGTGAAGATCTTCTATTTATTGTAATTGACTGGAAGGAACAGAATTAGGGCTAAGGTGTTCTTTTTCGGCGTTCGGTATAGGAATATTCCTCTGATACATGGTAGTGGAAGCTTCGGTATTTGTCAAAGACGGTTGCCCTGGGGAACTACTCCAGTGAAGGGGAGGGGGACCACTCTGAGGAGACCATTAAAGTGTAGCCCGAGAAAGGATTAGTCTACCTCGCTCAGGGACCGTGGAAATGTGACCCCGAGGAGGGTGTTGGTGAACAAGAGAGCCTGGGCTCTGAGTCCGAGGTCAGGGTCTCTGCTCGGACCTAAGTTTGACGAGCAACACGTGGCACAACTTAAATAGGTCAACATCCAGGGTCTTATGCTAGATGATTGGAACGGATTGTGCCACATTATGATGGAAACGAGCACATGGGTGGTTGGATACCCCGACATCAAATTGTTTTAGTTTTTTGAACTCACTTGTAGTGTCTATGCCTTACTTTTAATTTTTGTAGATCTCAGAAACGAATGAACCTATTTCTCAGCAACAAATGCATGGGATTATACAGATGAGATTTTGACAATCTCGTTCATTGTTTATTCATTTTCATTGTTAACTAACAAGATGATGAACATGGCTAATGAAAACTACTTGACAGCGTCATTCTGAAAGCGAAATTTTAACTACTAATGCTTCAACTTTTCTTGAATTTGTTTATATTTTCTCATTTAATGTTTTTCAGAAGAAGGATTGACCTGGTTTAAAAAGTATGATTTATAACTCAAAATATTTAAGTAAAAATTCTAGACATATCATATATCACAAACATAATGTGCTCCAAGGACATTTTTTGGTTTATTGCCCAGAGACAAAAAATGAAAATCTAAATACTATCATTATTTCAGCAGATTACACAACTTGGAATATTCGAATAGCTCACAAGAATTGTTGATTAAGCACAAACGCATACAGATATATTTTATTTAAGTTTTTCATATGAATCGAGTATGTCAACGTCAAATATGAGTATTTGATCATTTCTACGTACATGATTTAGGAATGTACCATCATTAATACGATTTAACATTCATTTATACTTCCACGTTCTATACAATAAAAAGAATGTCGTTTTATATAGATTTGAACTGTCAGTTAATTACAAAGTGATCAGGCCACTTCCTCTCTTATATACATAATCATTGTGACATTTATATTTTAAAAGAAATTACTTTTTTACGGAACATGAATTGCAGCTTTAATGTATAACAATAAATACGGCGGTGGATAATTAATTGGCTCTTCCAAATATTGCCAAATGGTAATTAGGCTGTCCAGAGATTGTATGCGTGCAAATCATGTAAATCCAGCAAAGGAGATACTTTTTTAGGTAAAGCTAAATGAATACCCAAGCCCACCACATTAAAGTAGCCGTCGGGCCCATTAACAACAAAACTACTACACTACCCTAATAGCTCCAAATTCTAATATAAAAAATGTAATGTTCACAAGTCATTGCATATTTTGATTATTTTATTTTTAAATTTTCCTTTATTTGTTCACCCACCAATTCCACCAATATAAATAGCTCCAAATTCTAATATGAAAAATGTAATGTTCACGGATCAATATATATTTTGATTATTTATTTTTAAAATTTCGTTTGTTTGTTCTCTCCAAGTCATTATATATTTTCATTGTTTTCTTTTCAAATTTTTCTTTATTTGTTCCCTCCAAATCTTAGTTCTGACTTGAGCTTTGGAGAGCCTATGTTAGGTGGGCTCCAACGTCCACTAACAATAGTTCATTTGTGTAGGTAAAGTCCTGGTGACCTAAGACATGTTGGAAAATGTATGATTTCAAAATAGTAATGGATAGGCCGAGACAATAATTGTAGTATTTGTCTTTAACATGAATTTGTCCCATCTTGATACATACAAATAAATGACAACGTCAACTAATACAACTGTTGCGAATTTTTTACAAGTGTACGGGTCACTCAAGTAATCAAGTGAAAGTACATGATCATTCCCACGAGGAATGGACTGCCAAGCACCAAACTTATAACTTCTCTATTGTTTAAACGTCAAAGAGTGAGTGGAAATATGATGAATTCAAAAACAAGCAAGTAAATAGAAGTAAAGAAATTAATAAAAACAAATTAGGGCCTAGGCATCATTGATTGAATCCCCCATCGTAACCAATTAAACCCTCATTGATTTTAATTAATACAATTTTAATTCCCACGATTCCAACTCACAAAAATATTTGTAATCTCCTTTCGAAAGCAAAACAAATGTGCCAAGGAATGCTATGTGTCTACTTTCGTGATCACATTCGGATCCCCTGGCCCATCGCACAAAAGGGTTGTGTTAGTTAAAAAGTCATGACTAATTAACATAACCGATCGCACGAGAGCACGATTATTTCTAACCTATGCGTCCCTTTTGTCTATAACAAAAATAGTCAGATTTTATACACACCCTTTCGTAGTCTAATATAAAGTCTTAAAACTTGTAAAGATTGACCAAAAATTCACAAGTAATAAAAACCTTGAATTATAGATAGGAAGTATGTAAAATTAAAATCAAAGGGGTTCAACAAAAATTACAAGGGTTTCATCAACGACTAACCTAGAACCTTATGATTTAATTAGCTAGACATAGCAAAGAGAAAAAAAAAATAAAAACATGATAAAACTAAAGGAAAACATAAAAGCAAACTCGACTTTAGGTGATAATCTTGAGAGATGGAAGAGCTTGGCCTTTGAATTGTCACCTTTCATGAGCTTTCGTCCTTGAAATTCCTCTTCAAAGATCAGCCAAAAGTCCCTTAAAATCGTGTACAAGAAGTACTTAAATAGTGATGGGGTGATTGGAATCAGAATTCTAGCAGGAAACGAACTTTCCTTACTGGCGCAGTGCATCGGGACGGCTCCGTGTGTATCGGGACGGCTTCGTGCACATCAGAACGGTGTTGGCCGTCCCATACTGCACAATTTCAGCAGCTACTGGACGCATCGGGACGGCTTCATGCGCATCAAGATGGCTAAAGCCGTCTCGGTGCGCACGCCCACTTTTTCAGCTCAATTTCAGCCCTGATTTTTTTGCAATAACCTTATGAAACTCTTGTGGGTGGATATAGACATCAAAACCTTGAAAAAATAAAGCTTTAAGGGTGCAAAAACACTTTAGATTAATCAAATTAAGGTTTTATTGAACAAATTTCATCCTTAATAAAAATCAAAGAAAATCACACAAAGCTTGCACATAAAAATGTATTCATTTTAAGCTTATCAACAACGATCGACTTTTTTAAGATAACAACACTACAAATCTCAAGAACTATCAAACTTAAACTATTTAGAAACCCTCGAGACTAAACGGGAGAGAAGAGAAATCATAAAATAATATGTTACTTTTCATCTGCAAACTAAAAAAATGAATTAGTAAATTTTAGTTGTAAGCACTCTTATTTATAGAAATTGAAATTGTCTCCCATTTTTGATTGTCACTTTATGTTGGTGTACGCGCTATTTCAAAGTATCATGTTATACTCCACTTTTCAATCATAGGAATATTAAAAGGTAATCCTTAGTTGAGTACCCCTTCAATGGATAGAATCTATAGAATCTATCATTCACAGGAATGAATATGAGAAATATCCTAGATGCTCGTTTGAAATTGCATAACTTGGTTGTCCTATTGAATTAAGTTCTTGGGATCTCTAATCATCATGGTTAGGTTACTGCTATGTAAATTCTTAGTTTGTGAGTTTTAGTCCCTTTCTTCTTGATGAGCAATACATTAGATTTCTTGAGAGGTGTTAAGTCAACGAATCAGTTATATTCCTTAACACCATTTGAGATAACTGCCTAATTGTACGTCTGAAGCTATAAACTATGATCCCATCATGAACTAAAATGAACGGGTTTTGTGGCACCTCTCTTGGCAGGAACCATCTATACGATTGGAGCCCATTAGTTAGCATACTAAAAATTGTCCCCCGACTAATATTTAGTACGATCAACTCAAACAAACGTAATCACCTCACTCTAAAACAAAAATGGAAGCGATACATAGAACCAAAGAGATAATACAATTATCAGTCTTAAAACAGGTTTGAAGACCAAAACAACACAACTGTATCTAACTACTATACATCTAAAAGACTATATAGAAAAATTTGCACACGATTTTTGTCTATCAACCATACCAATCTTCACTCAAGCAAGTAACTTTTAACTGAGACTAAGAATGGAAAAACTATGGTAAGTCCAAATGACGTAATGAGGCTGCATATACATATATAAAATTGAGGCAAAACGATTAAACAAAATACTTAAATCACATAAACATGATTTTCTTATGTGCAACATAAATATTTTTTGGCAAAAGTACATCATGTTGTAAAACATATTCTAATCATACAATGGTGAGCTGTCTAAATATTTTTTGGCAAAAGTACATCATGTTGTAAAACATATTCTAATCATACAATGGTGAGCTGTCTAGACATATCTCCAACAGTATGATTATCTAAAACAAATAAAGTATCATATAAATCCTTATACCTCCCTCGTTGAGAAGCCACGTCGACATCAGATAGATGAAAGTCGTATCATGTGCCCGTGCACTGCATTGATCCAATTCAACTATACATAACCTCCATCTATACATAAAATTGGATCCTACAATCCCTTTCGCTGACTTGGGCCCAACTCACCCAAACTCGTTTCTAAAGGTGTCAATATATCATATCTGAACAAATACAACTCACGTTTCAAAAATGCAATATTTTCCAGATACAGTTAGACTTATAATTCAACAAAACATTTTATTAGAAATATAGAGAAAAAAAATATAATTCCAAAATAATAGCCTAATATGCAAATATAACTAATTGACAAAAATAATTGAAATGAAAAACACAAAAAAGTTCCTATGTTTATAATCTAGACCCCATAGCTTCTAATGAACATATTCCAACTAAAATGGTATTTTGTATTAAAATTTGGGTTATTACAACTCTCCCCCTCTTAAAAGAATCCGGGGACCAAATTCTAATGTTTGGTATTAAAATAATTAATGTTTAAAAAAAAATTAATTTTTCCAGCGAAATTTTGGCTGAAAATCCTCCGAAAATAAATAATATTTTCTAAAAAAATTAATTATTTTTGGCGGGTTTTCGGCCAAAATTCCAACGAAAATAAATAATATTTTTTAAAAAAATTAATTATTTTCAGCGGATTTTCGGCCAAAATTTCGCCGAAAATAAATCATATTTTTAAAAAAATTAATTTTTTCGGCAGAATTTTGGCCGAAAATCCGCTGAAAAATAAATAATATTTTTTAAAAAAGTAATTTTTTCAGCCCTAAAATAATTAATAAATATTATTTCGGAAATAAAATATTATTTCGTCCCTAAAATTATATTTTATTAAAAATATTCAAATTAATTATATTTTTCTTCGTTGTTATAAACATAATTATAAAAAACATATTTAAAATATTATAGTAATCACATAATTTGAATATATAAATAAATAACATATCAAATATATTAAATGCCACATATAGATTAGCAAACCACAGAAAATTATCCAAATGTATAAAAAAACATAATCAGCCGAATATTTTCATCGATACATAAAAAGCAAAATTATTTTCTAGCAAAGTTCATACTAATCACAGTCTTCTTCATCAAAGTCATCGTCTTCATCATCAACGACATACTGAGCCAGCGGAAGGGCATAAGCCGGTTCCTGTGAGCCGCTCGCTTTGTTCTGCGAAATCATCGTGATCACTTGATGCATCATTTCCATGATTTGTGTGTTCTGTTGGGTTAGGTGATCGATCCGGTTCTCTAACCGCAACACCGCCGGGTCGGACTGGCTCGACGAACTACCGAGCGAAGAAAAACTATAGTGATAAGGTGTCGATGTTGTCTGATAATTTTGCCCGTACTTTCGGCCCTTCTTGGTAGGCTCCCCGACAACCTGATCAAACAACTCATTCATGCTTTCTTGTGTGGAGGGATCAGATAAGTCAGCGTCCTGCATATCCGGACGATTCTGAACCAGATTTTGAAAATTATCCTGCAATTGTAATTAGTTAATGTTAGCAATTTAAAGCAAAAAATTAATTACATTAACTTACATGAACTTGTTATGGCCTCGGATGAACCCATGTGCCTACTTTTTTATCCGACCCCTTATCTTTTTTCCTCATATAACAATCGTGAAGGACCTCACTTTTAAGAGCAGGCCTCTTTAACTTCCCCTCCTACAAGAAGAAGATTAAATTAAAAGAAAAAATTAAATCTATTATTGTACGTCAAATAACTAATACGAAAAAGCACCTACCAAGTCCATCCAACACTCATAAATCGACTTGCTCCCACCGGCATACAACGAACCTCCACCGACGTTCCTATTTATCTTGTTCTGCTCACTCTTCTTTTTCCATTTGCGTGTGCCCCAATACGTGGCCAGCTCTTGAAATATTGGTTTGGAGAGCCACGGTGGTCGACCATCCCCCATCGTAATTACTTTTCTAATATCGCGATACATGTCAACCATTTTTTTGGCCGCACGATTGTCAAAAGCTATCTTCATATGCCCAGTTTCCTCCGGCTTAAAACAAACGTATTTCTAACAAGAACAAATAATACATTATCACTCAAACATGTTAAAAATTAATGAAATACTCAAATATACATGAAATATACTCATCCTTCAACATTAATGCCTATACAATTTCAATTAAATTACCTGCCATTCACCGAACCATCACAACCGAACATTTTCAGGAACCTTGCCAGAGCTGAAGTATGGTTTGTCCAACTGGCTCTTTATAACATTCCCAATGTGCACACCACCACTTTTTCCAGGATAAAAGCTACATGGGAGTTCAAAATTTATTGTCAAACATATACGATTTATTATCATTTCTATTTGTTGTATTACGTATGTAAATTTTAAAAAAAACTAATCAATTCGGCCCAATTGGTGTCAACGTAATCTTACCATTTGGTGCAGGTGGAGGTGTAGGCATCGCATACGTGTCCTGAATTTCTTCTATATCGGCCTGAGTCAACTCGTCATCCTCAGGTTGTGGTTGCTGTTGGGGTAGCGGCGGGCTAGGAATATGCGATGTAACAGGTGGACTATGGCCACTAGCTATTGAAGGAGTTGGCATAAACTGCATTGGAATGTCTGGTGGTGGACTATCGCCTATGTGAGTGGAATGGTAAGAAAGGGAAGAGCCCAAAAGGGACCCTGGGGATGTGCCACGATGGGATGAAGAAGAACCCGGATTAGATGCCGGCCTATCAGTTGATCTACCATACGAAATCTTATTTTTCCCACGCCGCATCTACATGATCGAAAGTTATACAAAAATTTTGAAGTACAAATTTTTATTAACAAATAAGGTATAATAAAATTATATGCCGATGTAAATAAATGACGCATATATCCAATTAAGTGCAATAACGTATTTTAACTCATTTCAGTCACAATGAAATTAGTCACGCACATATATAAATGAAATCTATATAACTTTTTATTTTACCATGCATCATAATTTATGCATCACTGGCTTCAGCTTCATCACTATCAATCTCTTCAGTATCGTCATCTTCTTCGTCAGCATGTATAACCTGATTAAGCTCCCTTTCATCAATCGATATTAATGTCATATTTTGGTCGCATATAGAGCCTACAACGTCATCAGTAGTGATGTTTCGCACATTTGCGCCTTTGTCATTTTGGTAAGCGACTTCTAACGCGTGTTCAACATCAACACGACCTGTCACTTTACTTTTAATGACAGCGAGCCATCGCATTTTCTCTTGAATTTTTCCCAGATACTTAACAAAGTATACCTATCAGGCTTGTTGTGCGATTATGAAAGGATTGTATTTTCTGTACCTACCTGATTGTTTTACTTTAACAATTTCGCATTCTGGATGTACTATACGAGTTCCTTTTCGAGGTGTGGGATCGAACCACTCACATTTGAATAAGAAAATCCTTTTTATTGGCTCACCAGTGTATTCCAACTCTACTATTTCATTCAATATTCCGTAGTAGTCATCCTCAACGGCAGTATCCTCATAACTGCCTTTCACCCAAACCCCGCAATTCATCGTCTTTTTTCCTTGACACCACGATGAAGTGTGAAACTTGAAACCATTGACAAAGTATGTATGATATGTTTTCATTTTCATGTCAGGACCCCAAGCCAATTGATTTAAGAATAGATCTGTAATCCCGTTTCCTG
This sequence comes from Petrea volubilis, assembly GCA_026212405.1. NCBI lineage: Eukaryota > Viridiplantae > Streptophyta > Magnoliopsida > Lamiales > Verbenaceae > Petrea > Petrea volubilis. The sequence goes on from CM047877.1 coordinate 14,112,617, forward strand.
GATTATGATCCTGTATGATAAATAATCGTTTGCATCATTAATCATAGGTTAAACTTTGTAATTAACAAAAATATGGGAATTTGTATACTTATGTATGAATTAAACCACTCATCAAAATTATGATTCAAGACGGTCACTAGCTTCAGCATCACCAACTTGAAAGTATGATAAAAAATAACTGCAATTGTTTATATAGTTAGTTATGGAAGATTAAAACATATTTCCTTACAAAACATATGTTTCATACTTACTTAATGTAAGGTTTAACTTCTTCGCAATTCAAAAGGATGTGGTGTCTCGCAGCTCTGTATTCTGCATCATGTTCGAAATATCGTTCTATACATTTACCTTGCAAACAACCCACTTGATTAAAAACTGACAACGTAGGTAGAATAGATTCATCTACCCCACCGTCGTCGTTCCTTCCAACTCTATTTCTTAATGTACGAACGTGAGATTTAAAGTAGAACGAACAAAAATAAGTTGTTTCACGACGCAAATATGCCTCACATATAGAACCCTCGACCTGGGCTTTTTGTTTGACTGTTTTTTTAATTTTTTTTGGATACCTATTTGAAATTAAAAAATAACATGAATTTCCGTGAATTTTCATTAACATATAGCTACAAAAAATGCAATGAATTGTATTGGTGTTATTTAATTACCTCTCGAATGGGTACATCCAACGAAATTGAACAGGGCCTCCATTTCTTGCTTGTTCGATCAAATGAATTGGCAAATGCTCCTTCACATCGAAAAATGTAGGTGGAAAAACACGTTCCAATTTACATATAATCACAGGAATATTTTCTTCCATCTTGTCCAAATCGGCATACCTTAATGTGCTAGAACATAAGTTTCTGAAAAACTTACTTAATTCAGCAAAGTGGTTTCCAGACATCATCGGGTAACTCTTTAAAGGCAATGGGCAACAGCTATTTTATAAAAATGTGATAGTCGTGATTCTTCATGCCATGCAATTTCGCTTGATGTGAGTCAACGCAGCGACTCAAGTTGGAGGAATAACCATCCGGAACTCGAAGTTCATTAATCCACTCACAAGTCATCCGTTTTTGTTCAAGAGTAAAGGTATACTTTGCCTTAGATTTTCCCCATTGTCCGTTAGGCTTTAGGACCAACTGTAGCTCAGGTCGCCTACACATATCTTGCATATCCAGCCTTGCATTTGCATTATCTTTAGTCTTACCTTGAGTATCCATAACAGTGTTAAAAATATTGTCAAACACATTCTTCTCAATATGCATTACATCTAAATTATGTCATATCAAGAGATGCTTCCAGTAAGGTAAATCCCAAAAAATACTTTGTTTCATCCAATTGTGTTCAACGCCATAGCCAAATGGCTTCCCCATAAATGGTTGTTCTATTATTTTCGGCAACCACTGAACATCATTCCACACCAAAGCCCCGGTAGGCATCGGAGGAGAAGGATCCTTCTCGACAAGATATTTTTTAAAGTTAATCTTGTTTCTTCTGTACTGGTGATTTATGTCTAGAAATCTTCGATGACAATCAAACTATGAATTTTTTCGTCCGTACTTCAACGTAAATGCTTTGCTGAAGCCCATACAATACGGACAAGCTAGTTTACCGGCAGTCATCCATCCCGACATCATTCCATAAGTCGGAAAGTCATTGATAGTGCACATTAATGAAGCACGCATAAAAAAAAAAAATTTGCATGTATAGTGGACACGCCATCTTCCCACAATACCTTCAACTAATCAATCAGTGGTTGCAAATATACATCAATTTTCACTTTCGGATTTTTAGGACCAGGAATTATGCATGTCAGAAACATGTATGGCATTGTCATACACATTTCAGGAGGCAAATAATATGGCGTCACGATTACTGGCCAACAAGAGTATGACGTCGTAGATTGGGAATACGGCATGAACCCATCAGCACACAAAACAAGCCGCACATTTCTAGGGTCACCAGCAAAATCGGGATATACTTCGTCAAAATTTTTCCAAGCATTCCCGTCAGCTGGGTGACACATAACACCGTCAGGTCGCCGATGCTCTGCATGCCATCTCATGTGAGGTGCTGAGGCCGAAGATGCATACAGACGTTTCAATCGTGGAATAAGAGGCAAATCATGCATCCTCTTTTGCGGGACTTGTTTTGCCTGCACACGCCCCCTACTATCACGATATCTTGGCGCACCACATAATGTATAATTCAACGCGTCTGCAGTATCTTTGTAGTATAACATGCAACCACTTATGCAACAATCTATTTTCTTACTTGTCAAACCCAACCTTTTCACTAATTTTTGTGCCTCGTAAATTTTTTTTGGCATTTTATGACCAACAGACATTACTTCTGACATCAATTGGATGATTTCGTCAAGTCCATCTTGTGCAACATTATAATCACTTTTTATGCTCAACAACCTTGCTGCAACAGAAAGTGGAGAATGATCTATACTCATTCTCTTGGTTAAACTCATTCAAAAGGTTAAAAAATTTTGAGTTTCAAGATTAGGTTGCACCACAAAATTATTTGGTATTTCGCCCCCTACCTCTTGCCTAGCAGCATCAAAACACATTTCAGCATATCTTTGCAATGGGTCATTTTCTGTACCACTACTGGATTCGCTAGGAAATGTTAGAGAGGGTTGGACCTCACCGTGATCAGTCCAATACTAAAATTTGGTTTAAAACCATTCGTTAACAAATGTACTGTGACATCATCCAATTTTAACAAAAGATATTTTCTCTCACACTTCTTACAAGGACACTGAATTTCGCCATACTTAATATAGTCCGGACAACTCTTGGTGTGTTCTATAAAGTTCATAACGTCATCATAATAAGCTGGTTAAAGCCCTCCTTGACTAGGATAAGTCATTGTATACATCCACATTTTGTGTTCCGGGATATCCATCTACATGTATTAATTTTATGAGTTTCGTATTTTTAATCATTTTATTAAACAAATAATCGAATAACCATTTTCTTTTATTAAACCAAACATGCTTAATTTAGTATTACGGATCGATTCGTACAACCAACAACGAATAAACATTTCTACAGATTATTTTTCAGCGGAATTTTGGCAAAAATTCTGCCAAAAAAAATAAAAAAATTTAATTTTTAAATTATTTTCGGCCGAAATTCCGCCAAAAATAATTAAATTATTCTTTAAAAATTACAACATTATAAATAAAATAATATATTAAATCTTGTATTGTAACAAATCATTTTGTAAGTTCACAAGTTTGCTACCCACTTATGTCTAAATATTTTTAACAAGTGTTACAAACTTAGTAATTCAATAATACTCTATTTTCTTAATCATTATTTTTTAGTTTGATTGCTTTCTTCGTTCTATAAAATACGTAGTTTTATAAATATTAGTCATAACCCATAAAAATGTACCTACCTTATAATCTCGGGAGAAAATTCATTAGTCTGTCTCATAATGTCTTTAAAATTATAACTTTTAATATGTAAATTTTTAAAATTGCAATATTGTAATAACTTATTAATTAATTACTCGTACGGGTACTTTTAACAAACAATTCTATAATTAATGTTATTAATCTATTTAGCCAATTCTTGTGCAATAACTAATTAATTTAAACTATAGGATATGTATTATAGCCAGTAAGAATAGTTCATAATCTCTAAATATGTAAATATTATTTTCTCGTTATACATTTCAACCTTACTTATTCATTAATCAAAATTATATATGTCAAATTAAGTTATTAAATCAATCCTCATATAGTCCGAACAACTTGTTCTAGTAAGTCCTAATACCTCTCATATCACTATATTAATTTGTTTTAATAAGTCATTATAAGTAGACATATTTGTTATGTGGGATCATAATAATTAATATAATAGACATATCTGATTTGTTATGAGACTTAGCGAAATAAAAGTTATATGAAGTCATAATAAACACAATCCTTGAAGAAAAAATAAATATAGACTTAATTTGTCATATTTATTGAATACTATTTATAAAATATATATAACAAAACGTACACCGACAAATAAATTCAAAAAATAAAAAAAGGCAAACATGATTACAAAAAACATAATATAATTTACTATTTCTTTAAAAAAAATCGACTTTTGAATAAAAGCTATAATAAGTCATAATAAACATAATACTAAATTTGCATGACACATATAATAAACACACACTTAATTTGACACATTTATTGAATACTATTTATAAAATATACATAACAAAACGTACAATAAAAAATAACTTCAAAAAAAAATAGGAAGGCAAACATGATCCGAAAAAAAACATAACATTTAGTATGATTTTTACTTAAAAGTTAATATAATCTACTACAAATTATTTATTTATAGTAATTCCTAAAAGCAGAAAACAAAAATTTTAAAAATTACAATAATTATTATTAAATTTATGTTTTTATTTATTATTTAAATTTTCGACGGAAAATTCTGCTGAAAAACCACCAAAAAATTTAAAATATAATAATTTTTATTTTTTTTATTTTTTTATTTTTTCAGTGGAATTTTTCTCCGAAAATCTGCCGAAATTTATTAAATTTATTATTTAAATTTTCGGCAGGAAAATTCCGCCGAAAATCCGCTGATAATTTAAAAAAATAATAATTTTTATTTTTTTATTTTTTCGGTGGAATTTTTCGCCGAAAATATAACGCCCTGGTAACCCATTTTTGTTTTATATAATTTACATTCAAAAGCAAGTAATTGAAAATATGCTTAAATATATAACAAAATGTCAAGATAATATAACTAGTTCAAAATGCCGGACACAAAGGTACGTTCACAACATACATAAAGTCAACAATTAAAAAATAATAAGTACGCAGCGGAATTTTGTCTCTCTCTTTCTAATAAAAGGCTTCAAAGGGTTCTTCCTCCTCGCCTTTATTTAAGCTAGTATCGGGCTCATCTAAAAAATATATCATATGAACACGATCAACATACAGTTGAGTAGAAACATTACTTACGCACATAAGGTGCTCGTGTGTGAGATTTGTACATAAGCACATATGGTTACTTTACACATAAAAAACGTAGGTTTTCATTTAAAACCTTTCTCGTCACCTGACAGTGACCCTTATGACTCCCCCGGCCGAAATAACAACTAGCACATTACTCCCGCCTGCCTTATCCTCCAATGGTCGTACCCTGGGTGTTACGCCAAATTTTCCTACGACCCTCTCTCTTGAGTAGATCTCTCCGACTACCCAAGGGGGGATTAGGAGATGGAGGGAGTGAGAACTCTTACAGCCGGCTACCCCATTGGTATGTCCCGGCGGAACTCACCCAAACCACTCCGATATATTTCGGGCCCGTTTCACATTCACAATTTATGCACATAGCATAATTTTGGAAGTCTTGCTTCCATATTTCAACATGTTATTCCAACATCTTAAAAGAATATCATTAATATAAAAGGAAATTAATAGAAGAGAATATTTCATAGACTATACATGTATATGCATATATATAGTATGAAAAGTGACCAAAATCTAATCAAAACATAATAGTATGTAAATATATATATATACACGGCATCACATACATATATATGTATATATATTTCTATATATTTAGACTAAACAAATCATTAAAATAGAAACTTGGACTAAACACAATAGAAATTTAGATTAAACACCTAATTAAACCATAATTCTAAAATAACCATATAATTACCCACAAATATAGTTATATGCATATACGTACAGCATATATTTATGTGTATATATATATAATATCACTAACTCAACATAATTATATATATGTACGTATTATATATATATATAGATCTAAACAACTATACAACTATATACGTATGATATATATATATATATAACAATATAGTTGGTACCTTTAAGTAATATATTTTTGTGAAAATAGTATATCTTTTCCAAAACTCATACTTTTCCTAAAACATATTGTTTCACCAAATAATATAAACATAATTTCAAGTATACTATATTAACACTAAATTAGTAGTATAGTATATTATATTTTAGGAACATCTAAGCACATAGCACTTTCATAAAATACATAATACTTCATAAAATTCTCATAATTCTTGCAAGATCACAAGATAACACAAAAATAGGACTCAAGTAGTGAAACTAACTAGCATAACTTCTTGAACTCAAAGAACCAATACATACTTTATCATTCAAAAGACAACTTGCACATAAAGCACATAACATAACAAATAAATTCATACTAAAATCAAATAATATTTGCAAGATCATATTCTAGCACATAATTCTAACTAAGAATGCACAAATTAGTGAAACTAATTTCATGACTTCATGTAACCTTCTTCAAGAGACAAGAAAAACCTCTACTTATATGATTAAGCAAGGTTTCTACCTTCTTTCTCTTCCTTTTTGGGTGTAGTAAATTGTGGGGTCAAAGAATAGGAAACTAGAGTGTTTTGGGAGAAAATTTAGAAGAGTGTGTGAAGTGTGTGTTGTGGCCGGTTCTTGCTAGGAAAAAGAGGGTGGGATTTTGTCTTGTTTATTTTAATAAGAGGAAGAATAAATTAGATGTTTGTTGAGGGTCATTTTCTTCATAATTACAATTTTTCCACCTAGATTAATACATTAAATGAATTCTTCCATGCGGAAGCCTAATTAGGCTTAGGTGTGCATGCTATCATATGATTCATAAGCTAAGTAAATATGATCCATGTAACAATATTTATTTATGGTATATTAGAGAAGATTTTTCTTGTAAAATATCATGAAATAGATCAACATCTAGCATTTGCAATTTTCCTTTAATTAAAATCCGAAAATCAGGTTTTAATTTGTTAAAATTCAAAATTTACACTTATAATTTTAGAAAATATATTATGGTAATTAAAAATTCGAATTTTATATTTTTATTTGGAAGTTTATGATTTTATTGGGAATTTATGATTCAATTTGAGCAAATTTTGAAAATTAAGGAAATTAAATTCTAATTTTGAAAAATATATTTTTCCAAGTCATATTAGTCTAGGATATGTAATTATTAATTATTAAAGAATAAAATACATTTTTGAAAAAATATTATGTGTAGCGAAAGTAAATTTATAAATTCTGAAAAATAAGAAAACAATTGAAAAAGCTTAATGATTTTAGGAGATTATTTTTCCTCAATATATATATATATGTATATATAATGGTAGGAGAGATAGCCAATATACAATTATATATGAATGGTAAAGATTAATACACACTTTGTTAGGTAAAATACTAAGAGTGAAATTGTACAAGTAGTCTTTCTTTTTACCACGTTTTGCATGAAGTGACATAAATAGGTAATTAAACTAATAGAAAACATATTTAACTAATTATATGTATTATTTTTAGGGTATTTTCTGATTTTATATAGATATATACATAATTTGATAACATTATTTCAAAAATGTTAAAATTGTGAAGTAAATAATTAATTCTAGTAAATATATAGTTTCTAAAATAATTTTAATTATTAATTTCGAATTTAGGGAGGAAACTGAAAATTAAATTTCATGATATGGAAACAATATCACCAATAATAAAATTAACACCGGCAGTTTAGGCTTGTGGGTAGTTTTCGAAAAAAATTTGAGGGAAAAATCACAGGTTTCAATTTCACAGTTAACAAATCGCATTTTTTAATAAATGCATGTAATGCAATGCACATTTATTCACAATAAAAGGATTTTCTCATAAAATAGTAAACATACTTCATAATTTCAAATTTAAAATAACTTGGTTTACCGGGTTGTCACAGAAAATCCGCCAAAAATTATTAAATTTATTATTTAAATTTTCGGCGGAAAATTCCGCCGATAATTTTAAAAAATAATAATTTTTATTTTTTTTAATATTTTAGGCGGAAATTCCGCCGAAAATTTCGAAAAATATTTTTAAATTTTTTTTTTAAAATTCCGCCAAAAAATTGCAGAAAACAGCGTGTTTTTTTGTAGTGAGAGAGGTTAGCTTCGAGAGGCAAGTCATCTTGTGAGATAATGTCTTTCATTAGAATAGTGCTTCCATAGTTGTAAGACGTGAAACACATTGTGAATGTCGGTGAGGCTAGGTGTTAGGTCCAATCGATATGCAACTTTGCCTATTCGTTTGTTGATTTCGAATTGTGCAACATATCTATGACTCAACTTACCCTTTTTTCCAACTGTTCTTAATCCTTCCCTTGGGGTGGTTTTAAGAAATACTCGATCACCTACCTCAAATTCTAACTTCCTTCTTCTTTTATTTGCGTCACTTTTTTTGTCTATCTTAAGTTGATTTCATCCTTTATTTTTATAATTTGCACTTTATTAATCGTCTCTTGAATAAGTTTCGGTAGCATTGCTTGATGAACTCCTTCTTTTATCCAACACCAATCCTCTAAATCCCAATACATTAGTGATCAACATTTTCTCCCATACAAAGCTTCATAAGGAGCCATTTGTATAGATGATAAATGTTGTTATAAGCAAATTCGATCAGTGGTAACTGTTTATTCCAACTAAGATTAAAGTCTTTTTCACACAATTGTAACAAGTTCTCCAGATAGCCTATCTACCTTTCAGATTGCTTATCAGTTTGAGGATGTGTAGTTGTACTAAATCTTAGCTTTGTCCCTATATGTTCTTGCAGTGAACTTGGGGTCCCTATCTGACATGGTGCATGCTGGGATGCCATGAAGTTTAACCACAATGCCTACTCTATCATTAGCTTTGATGGGCTTGAATCGTGCTAATTTCATCAACCTACCCACAATTATCCAAATATTATCACATTCACCTCTTACTTTTGGTAGACTAGATAAAAAGTCCATAGTGACTTTGTCCCATTTCCAAGTTGGGGTGGGTAATGGTTGTGATGTACCTCCTGGCTTTTGGTGCTCCACTTTGACCCATTGACATGTTTGACACCTCTTTACAAAGTCTGCAATATCTCTCTTCATGCCATTCTACCAATAATGTCTCTTAAGATCATGATACATCTTAGTTCCTCCTGGGTGAATCACATATGGCACCTTATGAGCTTTTTCTGGAATTTTTTATCTTAAGTTTGTCAGGCACGCATGTCCTCTTTTTGTATTGTAAAATTTCTATTTCATAGAGTTCATATTTTGTTTGCATCCTAGTTCATCTTGGCTAGCTACTCCTAACTCCATTTGTCATTCACTTAAGCCTCGCAAATTCTGAAAACTAGCTCTAATTGAATTACTAAATTTACGAGCGGAGCGCAAGATCTTATGTCAATACAATCTCGTGGAGGTTTTGATGTCTCAACTCTGCTTTTCAGTTATGCTAATCCTGCTTGTTTTCTAAGGGCATCAGCTACTAAATTGGATTTTCCAGGATGGTATTGCATCTTGCAATCATAGTCTTCTAGAAATTCCATCCGTCTTCTTTGTTGCATGTTGAGTTCCTTCGGTGTAAATAGGTACTTTAGGCATTTGTAATCGGTATACTCCTCAAAAGTTGTCCCATATAAATGATGCCTCCATTTAGCTAGAGTAATATTATTACTACTAATTCAAGGTCATGAGTTTGATAATATTGTTCACATATTTGGAGTTTTTGAGATGCATATGCGATAACCTTACCATTTTGCATCAACACACAACCCAGACTTTCTTGAGATGGATCAGTATTGATTGTGAAGCTCTTGGTTCCTTTGGGTGTAGCTAATACAAGAGCCATAGTTAACATTTTCTTCAACTCTTGAAAGCTAGCTTTATATTTCTCAATCCAATGGTATGGAGAACTCTTGCAAGTCAACTGGGTTAAAAGTTTTGCAATTTCTGAGAAATCCTTTACAAATCGTCGATAGTAACCAGATAAACCTAAAAGGCTTCTGACCACAGTAGGAATTTATAGTTGCTTCCAATAGCTAATAGCTTCAACCTTGTTGGGGTCAACTTCTATTTCATTTTTTGAAATTATGAGACCAAAAGAGGAAACATTTTCTAACCAAAACTCACATTTACTAAACTTTACGTATAGTTTATTTTCCTTTAGCATTTGTAACACAATACGCAAGTGATCTGCATGTTGTTCTGATGTCTTTGTATATATTAATATGTTATCAATGAAAATAACCAAAAATTGGTCCAAGTATTGTAGAAAACTTCTATGCATCATATCCATAAAGGCTACTGGTGCATTAGTTAAACCGAAGAGCATAATGATAAATTCAAGGTGCCCATACCGAGTGTTGAATGTTGTCTTAGAGATATCCTCTTCCTTGAACCTTAGCTTGTAATACCTATGTCTCAAATCTAATTTTGAATACACTTGTGAGCCTTTTAGTAAGTCGAACAATTCTTCTATGTTGGGTAATGGGTATTTGTACTTGACAATCATCCGATTCAACTCTTGATAATTGATACACATTCAAAGTGTTCCATCCTTCTTGTTAACAAAAAGCACGAGTGCTCCCCAAGGTGAGGTACTCGACTGTATATATCCACTCTTTATTAGCTCGTCGAGTTAATGCTTCAATTCTTTCAACTCAGCCAGGGCCATGCTGTAAGGTGTTTTTGAGAAAGGCTCAGCCCTAAGTATAGTATCAATCATATACTCTATATCATGACTGGGAGATAATGAATTTAAACTTTCAGGAAATACCTCCAGGAACTCAATCACTACCGGTACCTCTTCTATTTTCACTTGATCTTTCAGTTAATTTAGTAAGTATGCAACAAATTTCATTGCTCCGTCTTTGATACATTTCTTAACCTCTTCCACTAAGACGAGCGGTATAGCCCCTGTTAAGCTATGCAAGGTTTCAGACTTGGATGAGTTTCCACTATTCAAAATGATCTCTTTAGTGAAGTAATTTAATTGAACCTGATGCTGGTATAACTAATCCATTTCTAAGATTATATTGTAACCTTGAATGGGTAATTCTATTAGGTGAGCAGGGTAATCTTTTTCATTGTTTCTCATTGGGCAATCCCTTAAAATTTAATCCGTAGTATAAGCTAGAAATCTCAAAACTATATGGCAAATGTGCTAATGCCATTTTTAATATAGCCATGATGCGATCAAATATAAAAGAATGCATTGTTCAAGGATCATATAAAACTTTTTCAGGAATATTTAAAATACAGACTGCACCTTCGACCACTATGGGTAGACCAAATCCTTCTTCTTATCCTAGAGCACATGCTCTCGCCTTTACCTTGGGCTTTCCAGCAAGTGGAGCTTGGGTCTTTCCCTTTTGGACTCCCTTGTTTTGTGCAAGATTTCATGCTTTGGGACAGTCTTTATGCACGTGTTGATCACTTCCACAAGCTATACATTTCCCCCTCTTCCTCCAACAACTGCCTCTATGTAGCTAGGGTGACCGGAGTATGAACATCCATTCCCCTTTAGTATTTTTGTCTACCTTGAAGTGATGATGTTTGTTATTTTGTGGGCCAAATTTCTTGAGTTGTCCTCCAAAGCTCGTTACCTTGTTCCTTATGATTTTGTTTATGATTTGCCTAATATCGCTTATTTTTGCCTCAATAAACAATGACTTACTTACGATCCTCATGTAGTCATCAATATCCGCTGTCATTAGAGCCTAATGAATTTCAGGCTTTAGCCCTTGAATAAAGCATTTTGTTTTGCGTCTTTTGTCTTTTATTATATAGGGTGCATATGGTATTAGTTGAGCAAATTTGGCCTCATATTCAACAACGATGTTGTTTCCTTGAATAAGGTCCATAAACTCGCCTTTGGGGGACTCACTCCAATAAGGGTGGATCGCAATCCTACCTCAGCAAGTCATTCCCTGGTAATGGCTCTCAACGGAGCCACACGAAGTATGTTTGAGGAGTTCAATAGATTTCTTGACTACGTAGTCCAAAACAGCGTATGGAACATTCTCTGAAAGGGAATGCTCCTATAGGGGCGCTGACACTTCTTCGGCGCCTTGAGCATATTCCAACCCTTTGGTGGAAAGTGTTGCTTCCCATAGTAGGTGTCATAGTAGGCCCAACCAAAGGGATCACCAACAACATTTCCCCTACACTAGTAGTGTCACGACCCGGAAAAATACCCTTTATTTTATTAAAATCAATGATAATTTTCATATAAAATTTGTACAAAATAAAAGAGTTACAATTTTTACAAAATACAAAAGTACCTTTATTAAGTAAAATGCTTCAAAACACCCATTGATTCCACTGCGTCCTCCAAATGTCTCCGCTTATTTCTGTCTAAAAAAAATTGAAAAGAGGAGTTAATGGGATGGTTGAGTAGAACTATTACGCAATCACATAAGGTGCAGGTGTGTGAAAATTGCACATAGACATGTAAAAACACATAATACTCCCTGTTCGTCACATACAGTGATGTAATGCCTTATAACTCCCACTACGATCAATTAATCCAACTGAGTCACTCCACGATTCCACCAATCCCAACCGAGTCACACCAGTGGCCATATTCCGAGCATATGCCGAATTCCTACGACCCGCACTCACATGGAACACTCTGTCCACATGAGGAGGGATTAGGAGATGCAGGGCTGGAACACTTATTACTGGCATCTCCAATAGACTGTCCCGGCAGAACTCAGCCACATCCATTCCACAATATTTCGGGCCCAACACATAATTGAGAAATAATTTCTCGTAACACATATATTTTATCAAAGCGTAAATAAACATACCATATTCATGCATGTACCTTTATGAAAGCATAATAACATAAAAACAATTATCATGATATTAATATGTATAGCAAATAATTTGAGGCATAAAATCATAAAATGTGAACATAGGCAATCACTTGGTATTTGACCATTATTTTGGTAAACCCAAGTTAAAGCCTTGTTTATGAAAATAATCTAAGATCATGTTGCCTAAACTACTTATGAGAAAGGTAATAATTCTACCTTTCAACTATTTTTAGGGACAAAAGAGGGTATATAAAGGGGCTATATGGAAGGCTAATAGGTATATATGGATGAAAATTGAAGGGTTTGTTTATATATATATATATATATATATGTAGGTGGAAGATAGACTATAAAAAGGAAGTATTTTGGATCTTAAAAGTAGAAGTAGAGTGGGGGTGTGTTTTTGGGCAGGATTTCTAGGGGAGAGAAGGGTGGGATTTTGGGATGAAAATGGGGTTGGAGTTGTGACCTATTTATAGAGGAGAAAAGAAGAAATATCTAATATCATAACAAAATAAATAGATAGCCATACATGCTATATGGACATTAACATATACACATCACTATATTAATTACCTAGTATATATATATATATATATATTTATGTATGTGGACATGTAGGTGTATATGTAGATATATAAATCACCACTATTCTATATATGTGGATGTGTGTGTAAATAAGTTTACCTTACCCAGGGGAATCCTACTTGAACGAAGTGGAGAGCTCACGGGTATAGAGAGAGAATTTCTATTTTTTGGGAGGCACGCCTGTTTTGGGCTGAAGGCCTATCGCCACTGGTGTCTCTTGGGCGGCACTGGCCACAAGCCTCGCTCCCACGACCACCATGGCCAGCAAGGGCCAGAGCGGGGCCACCCTTCGGCCGCCGGATTTCCCCCAAGCTGCTGGGCGACCACCCGGCCGGACTTATGCCGGAGTTACAGCAGCAGCAGATCCGTTTCCCTTGGACGACAGGGAAAAGAAAAAGAATTTTGACCTCTCCACCTTCATGCCGGAGGGATCAATCATTGAACACAACGGCGAGAAAGTTGCTGTTTTCACCACGGAGCAGCGGGACAGATTATGCTAAACTTTCAAATTTGCTCTTGTGGGAAAGTTCTCCCACGGACGGCCAGCTCTTGGGTATTTACGATTTTGTTTCAGCAAGATGTACCTCAGAAAAAGATTTCGGTTAGTTCCTATAAACTCTACGCATATTTTAATTCATTTGTACGATCAAGAAGATTATTCGAGGGTGTTTATGCGCGAAACGTGGCATTTTAGTGGTTACCCCATGCGAATCTTCAAGTGGTCTCCAGATTTTAGCACAAAATTTGAATCTCCTGTTTGCCCAGTGTGGTTCACACTACCAGATCTACCATTCCACCATTTTCAGATTCAAAGTTTATATGTTATTGCTGGATGTATTGGAACCCCTTTGAGAGTGGATGAGCCCACGGCAGACATTAACAAGGCTGATGCGAGGGTCTGTGTTGAGATTGATGTAACACAGCAGATCAGAAAATCTGTTAAAATAGTTGATGGTAACAAATTCTTTGAACAACCTATTATATGTGAAAATCTCCCTTCCTACTGCACAAAGTGCTGCAAAAGAGATCATCGTACAAAGGACTGCAGATTTCTGAAAGAGGATGATGCTAACAGCAAACAAGTCGGGGATGAAGTCCATGGCGAGCTTCGAAAATTCCTTGACGACAAAAGCTGCAGAAACAAACAGGATGCTGTCAAGCAGCAGAGGGTCCAGCCCTCCAACTCCGACGACACCATCGTGCAAGAGTCTCTAGCGGAGAAGAAGTCAGCCGACCAAAACCATTCGCCGGCGACGGGCGACCCCAATCAGGCGAACAGCTCCGGCGGCGTTGATCACCAACCCTGGATTGTAATTTCCAAAAATCGAAACACCGTCAAAGGAAACAATTCTGCAGAAAAGGCAAGTCCAGCTGAGATGGAATCTTTCCCTTCCGATGGAGATGCTCTTACCAAAACAGGCGTGGTAACAGACGTCTTGATTGAAACGCATAAGGAAAGAAATCCCCCACAAACTTTGGAAACTCCGAAGGCTAAGGGAAGCGGCAAACAGAATTACATGGTGAATAAGTTTGCAGCCCTACATCATATTGACTCAGACGAGGACAAATTTGGTGACAAGGACAACTTTGACAACGTGGATGACGCAAGGCTCGACAACTCACCAGAGGCGCTGGCTGAGAAGGCTGACTCCTCCCAAGGCAAAACCATTCTGGACCCAATGGAAGATGATCACATCGACCTCATCTTAGATGGGCTGGCCCAAGTCGAAGACGATTCTCCTCCAGAACATAATGGGATCAAAACACATCTAGAAAATCAGATTTGCGAGACCCATGATGCTAGCGGGGAAGATCCATATTCTGCAGCCCATTCCCAACAAACCTCCAGCAGTGATCCAACCTTCCAGCCCAACCCAAGTGCCAGCAAAACAACGGCCAAGCAAGGGAAACCCAGAGAAGATCTCCCTCCGAGACTCACACGGAGTAAAGCTCGTTCCGCCCCCACTTTACGGAACACATGATTAATGCCTTAATATGGAATTCACGGGGTTTTGGCGACTCCGCTAAACATCGCCAAGTGAAGAAATGGAAACGCAATCATAAACTCCAGTTGTTGATCATACTTGAACCTAAAATCCAGCTTGATGCTCGTTACATGGCACATTATATGGGTTTCGATGGTGTTCTTGCCAACACATCCAATCATATATGGTGCTTCTTCCGTGGAGGTTTACAACTCCAAGAAATTATCAACGAAGATCAAATTTTGCATATCAAAGTAACTTCACAACAGCTCCCTTGTCCGATTTTCTACAGCTTTGTCTATGGTCGCCACACCCGCTCTAGCCGCAGACAATTATGGGCAACGATGCAAGCCATTGCCACGGCGGACCCATGGCTGATTGACGGTGACTTTAATGTTGTCAGATATTCGGAGGAGCGTAAGGGGAGCACCACAGCCCGCAATAGTAGCATGGAAGATTTTGACGATTGCATTGATGGGTGTGGCCTCATCGATCCGGGATACGTTGGACAAACTTTTACATGGACCAACAAACGTATATGGGCCAGACTTGATCGTATTCTAATCTCGAGTGGGTGGCTTGATCTTTTTCCAAATTTCAAGCCCACCCATCTCATCCGACACAAATCGGATCATACACCAATGCTCATCAAGCCTGCAGAAACAACCAAAACAGGCCCCTTTGCTTACCGATTCCAGAAAATGTGGACGCGCCACCATACATTTCAGAATGTCGTCAAGAAGAACTGGGAACAGCCGTCGCATGCCATGGGAATGCAAAGACTCCAACACAAACTGATCCGTCTAAAGGAATGTCTCAAAGTTTGGAACCGAGAAGTATTTGGCAACATCTCTGACAAGGTAGAAGAAGCAGAAAAAGCCGTTAGAGTCTCAGAACGTATGTTTGATTGTGACCCCAATGAAACAAACCTGATTGAGATGAACAAAGCTACAGCCATTCTCAATCGAACTCTTGCAATGGAAGAGGATTTTTGGCGACAGAAATCAGCTGCTCGATGGATGGTTGACGGGGAGCGAAACTCCCACTATTTTCACAATCTGATGAAGAAGAAGAGACATAGAAGCACCATTCATTCCATTTCAGATCAGGGACACCACCTCACTCGCCCTCAAGATATCACTCAATCTGCCTCACAATTTTTTGAACAGCTTCTCACGGCATCTACCACCAGCAGGGGCAACGGCGATTTTGATCATATCCCAAATCTGATCGCCGATCGAGATGCACTTTATTTGTGCTCTCCACCTTCCAAAGAAGAAACTAAACAAGTTGTGTTTGAGATCAATCCAGATTCAGCTGCGGGACCAGACGGATTTTCGTCACATTTTTTTCAAACCTGCTGGTCCATTATAGAAGAAGATGTTCAAGAGGCAGCTTTAGACTTTTTCAGGGGTAATCCGATGCCCAGGGCTTTCACTTGCACGACTCTTGTCCTCATTCCCAAAAAAGAGGCTGCATTACATTGGACGGACTACCGTCCCATCAGTTTATGCAATGTCTCCAATAAGATCTTAACGAAAATCCTCTACAACCGATTGGCGAGCATCTTGCCCAACATTATTTCTCCCTCACAATCGGGGTATGTTGCTGGACGTACTATATCTGATAACATCCTCCTTGCTCAAGAATTGATGCATTCTCTCAATAAGAAGACCCGCGGGGACCGGATGATTATCAAGCTTGACATGGAGAAAGCTTACGATCGTGTACATTGGGACTTTCTCTTCAATGTGTTACAGAAACTTGGCTTTCCCGAACAGTGGCTACGCATGGTGGGGCATTGCATTTCTAATTGTTGGTTCTCTGTTCTTATCAACGGGGGCACAGCTGGATTTTTTAAATCATCTCGAGGACTTAGACAAGGTGACCCCCTTTCTCCGGCGCTGTTCATTCTTGCAGCAGAGTGGCTTTCGAGGGGACTTACCAATCTTTTTTCTACTTATGCATCCTTGCGGTATATTGAAAACTCCGAAGTCATAATTTCTCATCTTGCACATGCCGATGACATCATTATCTTCACCAAGGCTTGTATTTCTGGAGTTAAAAGGCTGATGCGCTTCCTTGGGGAATATGAGCAAATTTCTAAGCAGAAAATCAGCAGTGCTAAGAGCTCTTTCGTAGTGTCAAAAGCATGTCCAAGCGATCGTGTTTGCCGAATCAAGCGACTTACGGGTTTTGCTCAGGGGACTCTGCCCATCAAGTACCTTGGCGCTCCTCTTTATACCGGTGCCAAGAGAGCTTCACTATGTCACTTTCTTGTGGAAAAAATTAAAGCCAAACTTATGACTTGGGAAAACAGATTTCTGACCTTTGGAGGACGTTTTCAACTCATTAAAAGTGCTCTCTCGTCTATCCCCTTGTACATCTTTCAAGTTCTGGAGCCTACTAACTCCACTCTTGACAAGATGTCCAAGGTTTTTAATAAATTTCTTTGGGGATCTTATGGGGGCAGCAAGCGGATACACTGGTGTGCTTGGCAATCTTTATGTAAACCTTTTGATGAGGGAGGTCTTGGTGTCCGTCACTTAAAGGACATGGTTGATGTCTTCTCGTGCAAGTTGTGGTGGCGATTTAGGCTTCAAAATTCCCTTTGGGCCAAATTCCATAAAGGAAAATATACTCTTGCTCTTCACCCGAGAGAAGTGCATGCAAAGATGACGTGTTCCCATATCTGGAGGCGAATGTGTCGTGTTAAAGAAGTGGTGGAACTGAACCTCTTCTGGGGTTTAAAGAATGGCTTCGTTTCTTTTTGGCATGATCATTGGCTCCCGGCAGGTGTTCTTCAACACCTAGTTCCAAGAGATGATTATCCCCTTCATGCTGTTCGTAAATTCTGGCAGAATGACAGCTGGGATCACCATGAGATTTTTAAAATTCTTCCCAGCAATTTAGCGAAAGAGGTGATAGCAATGCCTATAGCCACCGAAGACAGTGACGATCTTCTCTGGAAACCAACACCATCAGGAAAAGTTTCTTCCAAGACAGCCTATGAGTTAATACGCAACGCTGCTACTAAACAGCCACTGTGTGGGGAGATTTGGTTATGTTTGCTTCTCCCAAGCATCTCGATCTTTCTTTGGCGCATGCTGCACAAGTGGCTGCCCCTTGATGACAAACTCCAACGTAAAGGCTTTGAGTTGCCATCCAAATGCTCCTGCTGCCCCGCCCAAGAGACCATGCACCATGTGTTTATCACATGTCCCAAAGCGTCTCGAGTTTGGCATTTTTTTGCAGATGTTTTTCATCTTAATCTTCCAGTTGTTGATCATGTGAAATCTATGTTGGTTTTTTGGCGTAATTCTTCCCCCTCTAAAGGAGCGAGCCATATTCGCTTTGTGGTTGCTGCGCTGATTTTTTGGTATGTTTGGACTGCTCGAAACAGCGAAAGATATGATAATAAAAAGAATCCTTCCAAATCTATCATATACAAGGTGTGGCGGCATATTCACTTAATTTCCAGCGGAGGATTGTTTAAATCCCAGCATTGGGCAGGTGATGAGCACGTTGCTTCTCAAGTTGGTATTCATTTTCCAGCAGAACGACGTAGAGAAATATTCGCTGTGGAATGGCTTAAACCGATGCATGGCTGGATCAAACTCAATACGGATGGCGCTGCTACAGGCAATATAGCGGGAGCAGGGGGAGTAAGTCGTGACTCAAGTGGGGAGGTCCTCTTTGCGTTCCAAACTGCTCTGGAGTTTCTGCCAGCTGCTGAAGTTGAGTTATATGCTGTGTTTGAAGGATTACAGCTTGCGAAACAGTTGGGATATGGTAGAATTTGGGTGGAGCTTGATGCACAAGACATTGTTAACATCCTTTTGAAGAAGAACAAAGGTCCGTGGATTGTTCAAAGCACAATTAACAAGATTCATCATCTTTGCCGCTCCCTGGAAGTCCAGTTTTCCCATGTTTATCGCGAAGCTAACCAAGTTGCAGATTGGCTAGCTAAAAACGCCTGTCATTCTAGAACCACGCAGGTACTTCTTCCAAATCAAATCATGGGACGAATTGTGGGCATGGCTCGTGTTGATCAGCTTGGCTTACCGAGTTTTAGATATAGGACTAAAACTCACTAGTTTCTTCTTCTGGATTCGGCACTTGTATTTTTTGTTCTTCGGCTTTTTTGTTGCTTATTTTGTTTATACTCTTATTGTATTAGTGATGGATAGGATTGGTGTATTTCTTTTTTCATGATTTTTATTTAATATAAGGGAGGGGACCCTGCGAAAACCCCACGGCGGGCTCGTGCCGGTTTTTTTTTAAAAAAAAAAAAAACAAAAAGTTTACCTTACCCAAAAAAAAAAAAAAAATGTGGATGTGTGTGTGGATATGTACATATAGAAATCACCACTAGGTGATATATGGATGTGTGTGTGTGTGTGTATGTAGAAATATAATTTGCCACTAGTATATATATGGATGTGTGCGTGTATAAGTAGATAGATAAATCACCACTAGTATATGTATGGATGTGTGTGTGTATATGTAGATATACAATTTACCACTAATATATATATATATATATATATATATGGATGTGTGTGTGTGTATCTAGATATATAATTTGACACTAATATATGTATTAGAGGAGATATTCTTGCAAAATAATTATAAAATATACTAAAAATCCAGACTTTATATTTATCATTTTATTAAAATCTGAAAATTAGGGTTATAATAATTAAAATTCGAAAATTATACATATAAAATCAGAAAATATATTGTTGTATTTATAAAATTCAAAAATTGTATAATTTATTTAGAAAATTCAAAAATAAAATTAATACAGGTTTAAAATATTTATTTAAATAAATTTTTCATAAATAATAATCACAATTCAAAATTAATACTATAAGGTCTAAACTATAAAGTAATTTTTAAAGAATAAAATTCTGAAATCATAAAAAATTTAGGAATTAAAAGATTTTATATCGACTATTTTGCATGTTTCAAATGCTAAGAAAATAAATGAAGGAAGACTCTCATTTTATACAATGCATGTAGTGTAATGCACAATTATTCACAAAAAAATCACATATATTCACACAATAATTGTCAGATAATGGAAATAAATCCTAAGTAAAATATTAATAATAACAATAGAAGTTACCGGGTCGTCGTAAGTGGCCTTCACTAAGCCGACGCTCCTCCCTCCAGCTCCCATAAAAGAATATGGAGGAGTGGTCCAAGTTAATGCCGCTATCCTAGATACCATTGGGTGGGATCCTCATATCAACTTTAGCCTTCACCCCCTCAAGGAGGAGTCCCTTCTGGAATCACACCTGATGGGATATAAGAGATCCTAAGGAAACTATGATACACAAAAAAATAGTTGGTGAGAGAAAAAGAGCTCCCTTTATATGCGATCTATTTAGGCTACAAGTAATGGTGGAAAACCTCCTCCCAGCCATGAGCGCATCAAATCTCCTACTATACAATGGGACTACAAATCCACAAGAGCATCTGATCAGGTTTGAGAGCCAATCTCGACTCAAGTGTTGTACAAATGGGATCAGGTGCCATGTCTTTGACACCACCCTAATTAAGGGAGCCCAACAATGGTTCTCTTAACTTTCTAATAGTTCTACTCATTGTTTTGAGGACCTCCATAGAGTGTTCCTCCATCAGTTTGCAAGCAATAGGAACTGTAGAAGATCTTCTATGAGCTTTCGAAATAAAGCAATATGAAAAGGATACCCCCAGGGATTATTGAGGTAGCCCTCCAAGTACCAGTAGTTGCTCATCAGTAGCTCTTCCGAGCCTTTGCTCATGGTCTGCATAAAAGTTCCTTCTACATGTAATTGGCTAAAAACCCACCTTCCCATTGGAAGGCCATCCTAAATAGGGCTAAAAAATGCATGCATATGGAAGAGGCTCTAGGATGCAAATCCTACGAGCTCTCGAGAAAGAAGAGAAAGGAGGAAGGAGGCTTCAAAAGCACCTCCAAGATGCCTAGTGATTATACTTACTTCGAAACATCAAGTTCTACTCAATACACAGCAAAGTCCTCAGAGTAGTCAAACGACTCTAATAGTACTAAAAAATCAATGTACTAAAACTCATTGGGAAACTTCAACCTAATCAAGAAGGACTGTTCAAAATAACAAGCGCTATTAGGCATGGCATCTACAAATTAAAGGATGCCATATAAAAGAGACTTCCATACCCATAGATCCTTGAGGGCTTCTACTAATAAAAGAATTCCCTTACAATAGCTGAGGGCCCAAGTTTCCATATCATAGATTCGTACTTTATTACAATTTCACATTTGATTAATGCACTCTTATTATTTCTTTCTTGATTCGGACATATATTAACATGAGCATGGTAGGACTAACGTTTGTATTGCAACTCCTCCCTTAGCAAGACTCCAGTCCTAGTATCAAACAAAAGGGACCTTATACCCAAGTAAGGGCCAGGCCTCTTCATAGCAAACAAAAAAGAGACCTAGGGAGTTCATCCTCTTACTGAAGTCTATCTTTCCCTCCTATGAGATTCCTTCTAAGGGATTCTCTTAGAGGTACAGGCTCAGGCCTCGCCACATTGAACAGAAAGGAGCCCATGGGAGCTCTTTCTCTTGCAAAAGTCAATCTTCCTTCATGTTGGATTCCTCTTTGGGAATCCTCTTGTCGATACAAGATATGGCCTCATCAACGTAGCCGTAGGCTCTGGCCTCTCTCATTGAATAACAGGCTTTTGATATTCCATATGTAGATATAGGCTCCACTTCTTTACTCAAACCTTTATTTGGGCATTTATGTGCGTTTACAAATTCATTACTAGTACCTGCATTTCGCAATTTTTGTCATTTTAGCATTTTATTTTTGTTTCAAAATATTTTTCATTTTACAAAACAATGCAATATTTAATGAACTTTTTCCAATTTTGCCCCACATAAATTAGCTCATTAGCTCTAATTATTACCTCTATTTTCAAACAATTGTTTTTTCTCAAGACACATTCAAATAAATTAAAATACTTTACACCTACTCGCGTCCTTCAATACTACTATATTGAATGCCTAACGTCATATAGGCATTGTAATTTTCAAATTGGTGCAAGTTTCAATATGTGATTAATGTTTGTGATAATTTCAATAAATTATCAATAAGGGTAAAATTGTCAACTATAATACACTCTTAACTTCTTCTTAATATTTGTGAAAAAACTTTAAACGTTAGATATTGTTAAACAGAGGTAGTATATGTTATGATTAATCTTATGTCATGACAGGATACTTGCGAAATGTTTTTTAACTTTTTTAGGAAAGACGGAGCCTCGAGGGGCTCTTCTAGGAATGGTAGCGCAACCTTCCTTATCTCAAGAAATTCTCGATTTAGACATCCACACTTGCCAAAAAAACAAAAATAACCATGAATGACTAATCAATAGTTTGCATTCCTACTCTCATAGTTTCTTACTAATGTTCCACTGTAAGAGTTGGAGGGGGGGTGATGATCCTTCCAAATCCAATGATATTAGATTGGATTGAACGACTATGACTGAATAGCAAAAGAAGGCCACCAAGGGAGGAGGAGTCCACATTCATTACACAAGGATACATTCTTAGGATCAATATGGCCCAAGCCATGCAACCTAAGTAGAAGGCCTCCTCCGTAGGCCCCCCTTGGAGAGCCCTAGAAGCATGAAAGCCATTGCTTCACCGCTCACCTAGAACCCATACCTCAGTGCTCCTCTAAAGTGTTTCTCCTGTGAGAGGAGCTCCATGCTCTTAGGCATTCCTCCCTAGAGAGGAGTGTCAGAAATTTACCCTCCTAAGAGGTTGATATTTGCTCTCACATGGTTTCAGTAGTCATTAGCTCCTAATAAGTACAAGGGATTCCATTCTCACAAAAGTAAGGACATGTGACCTTATCCCTTACAACCAACCCCCCGAATATAGGATATTACTCTTATCACATCTAACTAACCATCAAAACACCAGAATCACGTGCTCCAACCACCAAGACAAGATTCTATTGAGCATAATTTGACATGGTTCCCTAAAATCTCTAAATCGCTCCTCCTATGTAGCAGGAACCTCCTACAATGAATTAAAGAGAGTTTGTTACTCCTCTTATAAATACACTTGCCTCCTCCGGTAAGAGCTATCTATCTCATTTTTACACAAGATACTAAGCCATTCCACATGTATATATGTTGATCTCATTTATTACCTAAGCACATTTTGCTCACAATAACATTCTTAAAGCCCTAAAATGCACCTAATTCGCGCTACAATCCTACTCACATAATCTTTATTATTTTTAAGCATTTATTTACTTATTCGCTTATTAATTTCATCGAACACATTCTAACTCAATTCAGTGGAGTCCTAATGCTCTTTTGTAGGTTAGGCTCCCTAAAATTTACAAGACACTCCTCTAAATATCATGAGGCTCTCCTATCTAAAGCTACTTTCTTCCAATGAGTAACGCGGTCCTACCAGGCGCTCCTATAGGAAGCCTAACTTCTTGCCTCAAAGTTCCTATCTAAGTTCCTTTAAAAAATGTATTGAACCCTTTGCTATTTCATAAATAACAAAAATAGCCTTATCAGCATATGCCGCTGATTCAACCGTGAATCTCCATCTCTTTCAACAAATTCTAAAAAAATCCCTAAAAGCTTAACAATGCCTGTAGTAAAAATACACTTCCAAATGTAAAAATAGTTTCTCATTGCACCAAAGAAAGTAAAAAATCAAACTAACTTTATTTGGAGCAAAACATACAAAACAAATACAACAACACAATCATTACACTTTAAATTAAAAAAAAATTAAAATTTTAACAAACAATTTGATAAATTAAATTGTCAAAAAATTCTGCTTATCATGCCAAAGAAGAAAAATTCATCAAAAACCACAACCGTGGTCCTCCTTCGTGGGTATGTTCAAAAAATGGCTTCCCACTCTCTTCTTTTTGAGAAAATACAAAAAAAAAAAAAAAAGTCTAACACCCCCAAGTATCGATCATCAGTGAAAGGAGGGTTTCTTTTCCATGTGTGAGCTATTGAAATGAAAAGGAAGGCTAAATGATACATTTTGCCCACCACAGACAATACGGGCAATATCGGGTTTCAATATATTTTTTTTTATCAATTTTCTTAAACATTTCTTAATCAATGCCAAAAAAATCATTTTATCGATTTCATCAAAGTCAATGTTGACCATAAGTCAACAAGGTGTTGTATGTAATTTTCAAAAAAGGAGAGAGTCCTGGGTAATTGATCCAAATTTGAGAAGGTTCTATGTAATCATGCCAAAAATGAATTATTGATTTAGACACACACGACAATAAAGAAAAGGCATACCCATTGTTAGTACTACAAATTAGCTTTATTTTACACAAACTCATTAACATGTTAGTTCTTTTTGAATGTGACTACAAAAATTCTTATTACAAAAGTCATTTTTTGGACTTTTTTCTTAATTTCTAACTTTCTTAAAAAATAAAATTTCAAATATATATATGTATATATATTGAAGTACTTGTTTAATTTCTAAAAGGGATAATTACATCTACTACCCCTCGAAAAATCAAAAACTACATGGGTCCCCAAAATTTTTTTAATATTACCAAGACATGCCCTGAGGAAGTTAAAAATTACCAATACCCCCCTGAGCATCCGGTTTTCGATCATTTTTTCATAAACTTCCAATTTTACCACTAATTTTTCACTTGGGATAATTACATCTACCATCCCTTGGAAGATTAAAAACTACAATTGGTCCCCCAAAAATTTTTACATACCTTGGGAAATTTAAAAATTACCAATAGCCCCCTTGAGCAGCCGATTTTCGGTCATTTTTTCATGAACTTTCAGTTTTACCCCTAATTTTTAACTTTCATATCTACTAAAGTCAATTCACTTTGCTATCGTTTAGCTACTAGTTAACCTCCTTTTTTTCATTGTTGTTGTCTCCATCGATCTACCTATAGCCGATGACCAACCGACGGGCGTTTGCACCAATGAACTCACCTCACAACATTCGCTCCGATTCCTACATCATTGCCGATGTTGGAGCCCCATCAAACAACCCACCCCTTTCTTTCCCCAAAATCGGATATGACCCCCCTCCCCCACTTTTCTCTTCCTGTTTCTTCTCTCTGGTGGCCACACTCTTGCCAACTGCCGATTACCTCACCACCATGAACCACACTTCCTCCGCCTTCATAGCTGCCTTCAAACACCAGCAATCTATTGCATGTGTAGGGTCCACTGTGTTTTTGAGAAGAAGATGTTGCCCCTTGTTTGTACACTGTATATTTATTTATGTATGTGAAAATTTTAAATATTTAAGTATTTATATCTTAATTTGAGTATTTATATCTAGGGATAATTTCATTTACTACCTCTGAAAAGATTGAAAACTATAATTGATCCCCCAAAAATTTTCCATATTATCAAGACATACCCTGAGGAATTTAAAAATTATCAATACCATCCCTATAATTTAGTTTTATTACAAAGGGCACGCATGAGAAGAAAATTGTATGAAAATTAGAGCAAGGGTATATTTGGGTTTTCATTAAGAATTCTGCTGACGTCAGCTGTTTTTGACCAGCAACTGGCTACTCAGGAGGCATTGCTAATTTTTAAATTACTCAGGGAATGTCTTGATAATTTGAAAAAATTTGGGTGATCAATTGTAGTTTTCAATATTTCGAGGGGTAGTAAATGTAATTATCCCTTTCTAAAAATAAATGCTACTTCTCTTTCCAAAAAAAAAAACCATCCAAGTGGACTCAAAGTTTTCTATTACAGATTTTGCAAACTCGACTTAGGCCAAAGCAAACGAATTATATAACAAGTGTAATTAAAATAACATATATTATGTGATTGATCACTCGTTTTAAAATATGGGAAAAATTCATTTTCATCCTACACCAATTGCAAAATCATCCCTATCTTTTCAATTTTTTTAACTACGATTCTTTAGCAACTATTTCGGTGATAATAAAGAGCCTTTTAAATGTCATTAGGGTTTTAGCCTGGTAGTGGGGGTTTGAATCAGCACTATGAGGTCCTCGTTTCAGTTAACATTTATAGGGTGTCTCGAATTGATTGTATCAATAATAATAATAATAATAATTAGCCATTTAAATAAACTTGACAAAAATGCCCCTAATCTTGCTTTTAAATTATTTTATAAGTTTCACATTTATTGATATTTTATTGAAGCGTTTAACAATTTTCTAGAGTAAGTATAGATTGAATGATAAAATTCATACATCTGAAGAGGACCATAACATTATAATTTAGAAAGTGTAAATAATGCCGGACCATGATCTGATAGATATAGAGGCCACATTGTGATTAATATGATTTTTATCTTGGTAATATTAAATGTTAAAATTATGGTATTCTGGTCAAATTTATTCTAATGACAAAAGGTTGTTATTGAAATAATGATTGAGCGATGACACTGAATAAAATTAGAAGGTTTGGGACAATCTTGTTTTTGAATTGAAAATTTTGGTATGGAAATGAATTTCAATCTTTTAAAATATACACCAATTCCCTGCAGTACACTTCAAATCACAGTAAGACAGATGCAACATTTAAGTAGTCTAATTACCTCAACACTCATTACAAGTATCTCCCCACAACTCAGCTTAGACTCAGAGTTGACTCACTACAGCCTACTCGTCCTGGATGATCCCATAGCCTTGGCAATCTCTCTTAGCATAAACTTCTGTATTTTTCCCGTGGAGGTTTTCGGCAGCTCTTTCTTGAACACCACCGTCTTCGGCACCATATAGTGCGGCAGCTTCGCCCGGCAAAACGCCATCACCTCCTTCGCCGTCGGCTTCTCCGTCACCCCATCCTTCAGACTCAGAAACGCACACGGCGTTTCCCCCCAGAACTCGTCCGGCCGCGCCACCACAGCCACCTCGTTCACGGCTGGATGGGTGTACAGAACTGACTCCACCTCCACACTGCTCAGATTCTCACCGCCGCTGATAATTATGTCCTTCGATCTGTCCTTGATTTCCAGGTACCCGTCAGGGTGCATCACCCCGATATCGCCGGTGTAAAACCAGCCGTTTTTCATGGTTTTCGCAGTGCCCTCGGGATCTTTGAGGTAGCCCAGCATCACGCAGGCACCTCTCATCACGATTTCGCCCAATGTTTCCCCATCCCGCTTTACGCTTCTACCCGATTCGGGCTCAATCACATCGACCTCCGCCATGGCAGGGGTCCTGACACCTTGGCGGGCTTTGAGCCTGGCCCTCTCCGCCGCCGGGAACTTGTTCCATTTCTGCTTCCACGTGCAGAAGACCACCACCCCCCCGGTCTCGGTCAGCCCGTAGCCGTGACTCACGACGAACCCGAGCGACTCCGCTCTGAACAGCACCCCCTCGGGCGGCGGCGCCCCAGCGGT
Organism: Petrea volubilis; assembly: GCA_026212405.1. Taxonomy (NCBI): domain Eukaryota; kingdom Viridiplantae; phylum Streptophyta; class Magnoliopsida; order Lamiales; family Verbenaceae; genus Petrea; species Petrea volubilis. Next base: position 14,140,269 of record CM047877.1, read on the forward strand.
CAGCATGTGAACGGGATTTTCCAGGGGATTCCCATCGGCAACATTGGACAGCATGTTCAGAACCACCGGAGCACCGCACATGTGGGTCACGTTGTGCTTGCGTATCGCAGTGTAGACAGTGGCGGCGTCGAATTTCCGGAGGCAGACGTTGGTCCCGCCGGCGGCCGCCATGCCCCAGATGTAGCTCCACCCGTTGGCGTGGAACATGGGCAGAGTCCATAGATAAACGGGCTCCTTAGGCACGGACCACTCGATCAACGAATCCCTGGCCACGATGAAGGTCCCCCGGTGGCTGTGGACCACCCCCTTCGGCGACGATGTTGTTCCGGAGGTGTAATTCAAAGTCAGGGGATCAAATTCGCTCTCAGGCCGAATCCAATCGAAACCCAAGTCACCATTTTTTATCATTGTCTCGTAATCCCCGTAAAAACCCCTTTGCGATGACGGGTTTCTTGATTCATCGTCTTCACCGATGAGGACAAGCAGGGGACGGGGAGAATCTGGTGGGAACATGGAAATCGCTTCGAGCACCACAGATTCGGACTGATAATCGACGAAAATGAGCTTCGACTGGGCGTGGCAGAGGACGACGGAGATGGTGCGGGAGTCAAGGCGGAGGTTGACGGTGTTGAGGACGGCGCCTGCCATGGGGATGGCGAAATGGAGCTCGTACATGGCGGGGACATTGGGGGCGACAACGGAGACGACGTCGTGCCGCCTGATGCCGAGAGATAAGAGAGAAGACGCCATTTTCAAGCATCTCCGGTAGGTCTCCGACCATGTATAGGTGGTGGAGTTGTAGATGATTGAAGGGCAGTCGGCGTATACGGTGGCGGCTCTCTCCAAGAAACCAAGAGGAGTTAAAGGGCCGGAGTTTGGCGGACTTGGCTTCAATTGGTCCATGGATGCGGAAACCACTGTGTATGTGTGTGTGGTGTGTGTGTGTGTGTGCGTGTGCGTGTGTGTCAATGAAGGATAATTTAATGTGTCGAGGTTTAAGGTCCATTATGTGTAGCTAGTTAGATGCATTAATAGATATCTACTCATACAAAATATTTGTATAAGATCGATCTTGTTTAATGCATTAGTTCAAATATATCCTATACTTCTATAAAAATAACAAATAATTAATCTGATTTCGACTGCTATGCCCTAAAATAAATATAATAAACTAATTTTATAATTGAATGGAGTTCTACAACTAAAATTTATATATTCCATCTTCATATCGCACAACTACATATCACATGGTGGGTTTTTTAAAAGTTAAATTAGACATTTTAAATTTATACAACCGCTAATCTTTATAACATACCAATTTTTATAGAGAAAATATATTTACTCCCCTTCTTATAAAGAGTCAATCCATATGTTATTCTAATATACAATCCAAATATTGAAATGACAATGATAATATTTTTAATTACATGGACAATCAAAGACAATAAGAATGATTTATCTAAATTTTTTTGATTGAATCAATTAAGTGACAAAAAACGTATGTTACTGAAAAACTGAAATTTAATAGTCCATTTACCAAAATAATTATAAATTCAAAATTGGTTGTAGAATAGGAAACAACAATATAATGAGAAGAAGATTAAAAAAATAAAATAAGAATGAGACAGTGAATTTATTATGGTACTATACATATAATATGATAAAATGACCTAATCTTTGCAAAGCATAGACATAGCAAAGAACGAATGAAAAGTAAAGTTAAGCATTCAAGTAAAATTAAATTGTCAGGAAAAAAATTAAACTGGACGTATGCTTGAGGAATTAATACGTGTATTTATATATTATTGACGTAAGTCATTTTAAAATAACTAGAATTGAATAATACATATATACTCACATAGATGTAAAAGCAAATACAAAACATTTGAAAATTAGAGTCCAACAGAGCCCCTCAATTTAGTAAAAACACAAAAAACAAAATCTAAAAGGATAATGAAAAATCACACAAACAAAAAATGAATTTGAAAAATAAAGCAATAAAGAAGCAAAAAGAAATAGAAAATTATAGAGATTAGTAAAACAAACATATCTATCAAAGTATGATTATAAAACCTGAAATACTAAAACCAAAAATTGGTCCAATAATAAAAAAGAAAGGACTAAAAAAGTGTTACTTGAAAAATGAACATTATATGAATGAAAATAACAATCAAATGATGAAATTTACCTTCTTTTTCAAAGGAAACATGGCTTATAAACCAGTATATTTCCTAAATGTAGTAGAGAAATACAAAATAAAAACATTAAACAAATGAATAAAGAACTAATGAAAGAAGTGAAGACAAGAAAAAAAAAAGAATATAATTATCATTAAAATATATATCTATAAAAGTATGATCATATTGCTTTCTATATAACTAGTTGGGTTTCTTCCCATTGGGGAATGTGGGGTGGCGAATCGTAACCCACATTCCCACAGGAGTTCCTGCTTTGGGCTTGATATACCTAAGGCTCACTCATTGAGGTGATCGGTTGGGCTACTACTGATGTGGCGGGCTAAGTGACATGCTGTGCTTTTCAAATCCCCTAGGCTTGCCTTGTTGGTCCCTTAGTTACACTTCCTCCTCCATCTCATGGTGCTACCCATAAGATGCTTTTGTCGAACAATTCCACCACCCCCCCCCCCCACACACAAAGTTTGCCTTCAAATTTCTCAACATGAAAGAGGTGTGAGGCCATCATTGCATAACCCTCGGTCGGAGTGGCCCATGGAAAAATATAGGTTGATGACTCATAGCTACATAACCCCATTCTACATGACATTTAGCACAAAACTCTCGTTAGGGAGTTGGGGCCTCCAGCCTATGGGATGAATTTTGGCTTCTCTTTTATGAACCATTCTCTTGGACATTTATCATGTTCACCGTCTCTGTCTAGCACCATGGTACTCTTGCTTCTCTATTCTAGTAGGAAATGTAGCGTCCCGTTGTCACGACAACTTTGTATCATCCACTTGAAAACAAGCTAGTCATTAGTCCTATGAGTTCAATTGTTATGAAATTTGTAGTAAATTTTATCCTCCAACTCTTTATTTGTTGGAATTTTATGATCTCTAAGACCCCAAATTTTTTTGTCTGCTAGTAATTGGTTGAAAATGGCCTCTGTTATCAAAGGTGTAACATTGCTCTATTTTAGATTGGAATTCACGCCAATTTAATAAGATGGGAGAGCACCTTAGTATGGGGCTTCTAGGTCTTAGGTTTGGTCAACATTAAAGACACCATTTTTATTTAGCAGAGCACATGGGCTAGCCCTAACTTGTTCTCATATGCTACCTTGTCCTAGTTGGCCTTCATATCAGCTAGCTCTATGCAGTAATGTGTGGGAGTCACCTTGGTATGGGCCTTTTGGGTCTTAGGTTTAGTAAACATTAAGGACACCATTTTTATTGAGCAGAGCACATGGCCCAAACCTACCTTGTTCTCATTTACTGCATTTTCTGCCTTGTATCAGTTGGCCTTCACATTAGCTTACCTTGCAGCCCCATCCTATTTTCGTCCCTCAAGATCTTCTCGAGTATGGTAGTTGACCTCATTAGCTCAAAAATAGAACTAAACCCCTCACCATACATCTCTTTCCTTAACTCGAAATGTATAGCGCCCAAGGCAATATCGTTGTTGATTTCCTGAATAAGTATGATAGAATAGAGGTGCCTTGCTCACATGAACATCCCCATGAACTTCTTTGTAGAGTACTCCCCGAGGAGATGTCTCATGGTAATGAGCTCCATGATGGATCAATCTAAGTTTGTTAATCATATCCCGAGGTGGAACAAATTTTCCATGATGGTCCAATTTAAGACCGGCCTTGGTTACAATTTTTATGTTCCATAAGAATATCTCACTAATAAGGGAATTAGGGAATATGCTTGATTTGAGGCTATCGTTCATTCCTACCTCCCTACACTGTGAGGCGATATGTTCTGCAATTGTTTGTAACCTATATCCTAATAAACAACGAAAAATTTAGGATTCTACCGCTACGGGTATAGGGGATCAAATCAATTTCATAGGGGTAAAGACGAGAGTACATTTGACGTGAGGCACTTCGCTTTTGCCTCGCCAGGTTGCGGTACAACATTTCCTCTACCTATTGTCGGGACACTCTGGCTTTTATAATTGGTATGGTGTTCTTCCTTGTGCAATCCAAAGCTTCTTGAGGTGAGTCATCGAACATGTCCCTTATTTGATGCAAATCACGCTAGACTTATAGGCGATCTATTTCCCTCTATCATGGTGATGTGGTAGTTGGTCCCTGTTTCAACCAAAGGTGTCACGACCATATTCACCTTATTAGAGCATATCTTATCTCCTTGTATGTCACCCTTTTCTTTAGCCACTAGCAATTTCCTGTGAAGGCTATTCGCTGGCACTTTTAGCGCTTGCTCTTGGTCCTAGGCCCGTACCTGACGACAGCTTGCATGACCTCCATTCTTTCCATGATTATGTAGAAGTCACTTTTTCATTCTCCATCCATTTGCTTGAAGTAAGGATTAATCTATTTGAATATTTTCACCACATCAACCATGAATCAGCCAAGATGCAGATCAGCAGTGACCAATATAAGCTACTCCTTCTTATCAAGTCACCCTAGTCCTTCAATCCTCCTTACTAAAGACTAGCTAGTACATTTACGGACACCTTTCTTGTACTAATCTAAGACCGCTAATCAAGTACGATCCATTTTCTCATCTAGATTTAGTCCTCTAGCTTTTGGTAGAGGCATTCTGAAACCAACTTCTTATTTAGACAATTGTAACAAGAAGGGCAAACTCTACCTCTGAGGTTCTCTTATCGGCTTGACTACAAGACTTTGTGCAAAGACTGCCAAAGCAACAAAGAAAAACTGCAAACAAGCTAAACCTAACTAAGGCAGTCACCTTACAGTGAAATCTATCCTAACTAAGTAAAAGAAAAAGTCAGCTCGCACTGGCGTCCTAGGTTAGCCCATGCTAACTCTTTGGATCTTTAAGAGAAAAAAAAATTGAAGGGGTGTTGTGTGAAGTGTTGGAGTTGTCTTGCTCCATGGTGCTCCTTCTATAATATTTGGTTTGTAATTGTCTCTTCTAAACAAGGTTGGAATATCTCCTGATTTTGTTGGAACAATCTCATTGTTTTTGCTCCAAATTTGATGCTTCTAATTTGAATTTTGAAATCTCTTGCCTTGTATCGGCTGCTGGGCCAAAATATTGTTTATGGGCCACAATCTAAATAATAGCCTACCTCATCTACTCTCTTTATTTTCAACTGGTTGGGTTGCAAGCTATTGGCCCACTTTGTATTACTTTTGTGCTCACCCAAGGCTAATGACCCTTCTTGGGTTGGCCACTAATATTACCAAGCCATGTCTTTTTATTTTTTATTTTCAAAAAATTACTTTTAGGCCCAAAAAACAACCTTCGTAATTACATAAGTCCCCTCCTCATCTAGGTCAAAAAGTTTAATCACTTCGACCACATGGATGCTAAAAATTGATGATTAGCAACCTGAGCACTACCAAAGGGTGTAGGTGGAGCAGAAGCTAAAGGTTGTGCCAGAAAAGGGACTTTGGCTAAGAGTTAAGCGGCATAGTAGCACCGACTGCGATGGCTGCAAGAGGCTTCTGGAAATCTAAACCTACAAAATGTAAGGAAAACAAAATAGCCATCAACATGTCAATCAAAATAGAATCAAAGAAGCCTAAGACTATTGGGAGGTACCTCCCTCCTTAGCGGTCCTTACACTACTTAAAAAGGGCCCATATGACCATGTAACTCCAATTTATGTATCCCAATAAGGTCATCGGCAATAATACCCACTAAAAGTGACCTCACCAGGATTCTTGCCAGGTTTCCCTTGAGGGATTTTGGGCAAAATGACCCAAGGGTCACTATTGGAGAGAGGAAGAGCAGTTAAGCTTGGAGGCTTTTACAAAGTGGACCAATGGGGAGTATTTTGTATCCTCTTTTTTTTTTCATTCCTTATGGAAGGCATGCTTGGCCTTTCCAATTCTAGTGGTTTTTAAATATCAAAATAGGGCATGGCCTCGCAAATACATTTATCACGTTGAAGTTGGTTCCATACAACTCTTTAGAAAATTTCAAAAAGGTAATACCTCTTCGACCTGGAGCAAGTCTGGCTAATTGCTCCTCCAAAAAAGGTACATCCAATGCAAATACTTGTGGTGTACACAAAAAATTGAAGTGCATCAGGACGATGTGAGTAGGTTCAAGTTGAGCACGACCCAAGTACTCTTTCCACTATGAAGTGAAGGTTGATGTTGCCTTGGCCCCCATCATGAAATAAATAAACTCAAAGTTGGCAAAGAGATTTTTATTTTGTTCACTCAAGGCCTAGAATTCCTCAAGGTCATAGTTTTTATAGTGATTTTGTTTGAAGTGAGAGAAGTTGATAGTTGAGACTAGGCAGGTAGAGATTTCACCTTTGCCAAACTGGTGCCCCACGTAGTATGGAAAATAAAGCAAGGTGTAATTGAAAACCATGTTAAACAAAAATCATAGGTGAAACCTGTCGACACGAGATAAACTAACCACCTATATTGATCATAAGAAAAGAAGTTGGTAGATCCATGGTAGTAGAACGCCGGGTCTCTATAACACGAACAATCTAATTATACTCACTCTCTTCACAACGTAGATTGAATTGATTAAAAGCATATATTGTGGATTCACTGCATTAACCTTTATCCGCTCTAGGACGTAGGCAATAAGATCATCATATAATCTCCCATCCATAGGCTTACCACTACTAGAAAAACTGCATATAGCCACGGATTTTAGCCACAGAAAAGTTCCGTGGCTATTAGCCACGAATTTAAAAAAAACAAAAAAAAAAATTTAGCCACGGATTAGCCACGGCCAATCCGTGGCTATTTTTGGTGGCTAAAATTAGCGCGAAATTTGGCGCTAATTTTTAGCCACGGATTAGCCACGGTCATACCGTGGCTAAAAATTCTTAGCCAAATTTTTTTATTTTTTGGCGCCAGGTATGGTTTGAACTCTTAACCTCTTAGTTGAAATTAGAGCATTAAACCACTACACCACTTTAACTTTTTTTTTAATAATTAATTTTTGTATATTATATATATTGATATATATAACTAATGATTCTATATATTACATACATATAAGATTAGATATACTTATATATATATATGTGCGTGTGTGTGTATTTATATATAATTAGATGTATATATATGTACATATATAACGGATATTAGATATATAATACACTGATATATGTTTCTTTCATATAGATGATTGATATATAGCACATATGATTAGATATATAGATATATATTTTAGATCGAGATATACGTACACTACATTTATAACATATATTAGATATGTTATATATAGATATATAGTTATATCATATAGACTATATATATTAGATATTAGATATGTTAGATCTTAGATATGTTTTAATATCACAATATGTTGGATTATACAACATATATAAGTATATAAGTATACTCCTAATCAGTCAATTTCAACGTTTATTGTCAATTGTTTATATATAAAAGTTAATTTTCTGATTTTGAAAGTTTATAATTGATCAATTGTCATAACTTATATTATAGTTTTATTAATAATTCAACAACGTATAATTGTTATTGATAATTTACAATATTTCAGTGTAAAATAACTAGGCTAATAAGGCCAAAGTGGTTTAGCCATGGTTAGACCGTGGCTTGGTTAGCCACGGCCTAGCCCATAGCTAATAGCCACGGTCAGATCATGGCTAGTCCATGGCTAACAGCCACGGTCTAACTGTGGCTAATTTAGCCACGGGCTAGCCGTGGCTAGTTGTTAGCCACAGAACAAATTTTTTTTAATTTTTTTGAATATGATGTGGTTCAAACTCTTAACCTTTTGGTTGAAATTAAAGTATCATACCACTGCACCGCTTTAATTTTTTGTTGAAGAATTAATTTTTGCTATACTTAACTAATATAAATGATGCGAAATTCTAAATATAAGTTATCTTGGTTAGTTAGCTTTAATTTTTTTATTTTTTATTTTTTATTTTTTTGGATTAGCTATGGCTAGGCTGTGGCTAATGGCCACGAACTAGCCACAGTAATCGTGGCTAATTCGTGGCTATTAGCCACGGCCATGCATTTTCCAGAATTTAGTGGCCAAATTGACCACGACCTGACCGTGGCTAGAAATTAGCCACGCCACTTTTAGCCACGGAAAAAATCGGTGGCTAATTTTTTGGGCCACAGATTTTTGGCAAAATGCGTGGCTAAATCTATTTTTTCTAGTAGTGTACTATAGAGAGTTAGGAAATAAGCTTGAAGCAACATGTAGACCAACCAAATCATTACGTGTTGGCCTTGGGCATGCCATTTAACCAATTTTTGCATAGCCTTGTAAGTAAAGGCAAGCACTGCTAGGTCTAATGCTAGTCTCCTACCCATAGCTAACATCCTAAAAATTTAATAGAACTCTGAAGTCTTTTTGAGAAAAATGGGTTGCAAAAACATGCCTACATAACCAAAACACAAAAGAACGAATATGTTCCTCTAAGGTTACCAGGATGGCCTTGCTTATAAAGCAGGCCATGATGTGGCCATAGTTGATAAGGCCATTTAGATCTTTGGGAAGCTGGGTGAGCTTTAGGATGTCGAAAACATATTAAGCCTCAACATTGATAGACATGCCTACTGGTGAAAATCCTATAATCTCTTTCAAGTCAAAGAGCATCAGAGTCACTAGGCTTGACATGAAGTGGAAAGAGTTGTCGACTTTTCATCAGAAACATATTAACTTGAATCACACCAAAATCAAGGCAATAGTAAGCTTTGGTGACTTGCATAAGGTCATAAATTTCCTCAATCTTCCTAGCGCCCACATAAATGGGCTCGGCTCGCTTGAGCCAAGTGAGAAAGTCTTTGTGGAGGCTGGAGAGGGGTGACCATGACCATTTGTGAAGAGTGGTCCCAAATGTGTGGCCGTCGTTGCAAGCCGCCCTTTCTGTTTTGTGAGCAACATCAATAGGATGGTTAGGGCGAACTGAGGAAGTTTCAGAAAAATTGCAAAGAAATGGAAGAAATTAGGGCTTATGGAGGAGTAAGAAGATAGATAGATAGATAAATATATATATATAGAGAGAGAGAGAGATGCCCTTTTGCTGTAGGAAAGAGCTAAAGAGTGAGAGATTGAGGTGATATGATATGATATTTGAAGTGATGGAGGATAAGTACTATAAATGAGTACTATAAATGAGTGGAGAAAAGTGTTGCGAGATAGATGAAAAAAATGGAGGAAAGTGGAAAGAGAAAAACTCTACTTCAAATAGAGTCCTTCAAAGAGCAAAAGGACATTAAAAGATCGACTCTTTACATTGGGAGTTTCAAAAGGCTCCAACAACCACAATATTTTTAAATATTGATAGAAAAAGAAGGGAAAAAAATTGGGGTGATTTTAAACCAAGCATCAGTCAAATTTTGCAATTAATTGAGCCTTGTCGGGGGCATTGTTTGGGCTTGGAAAAACATTCCAACACTCAGGTGAGCTAACCCATGATAGATTAAGGCCAAAAATGGACAATATGATTATTTATTTTTGGCTTAGTTAAGGATTATTCCCGAGATTGTGGTCTTACAACATAATTAATTAGCTGATAATAAAATGCCATGTGCAAAATAAATTGACAAGAGATGGAATGCTTATCTGGAGGAATTATGGTAGTTTAGCATGGGAAATTTGAATAGTGTGGACGTTGAAGCTACACCAAGAATGGGAAGTTTGTTGTGAAGCTTGAGTTTGCACTGTTTCGATATTTTAGTTTAAATGACCCAAGATTAACTTAATTCATAGATTAGAAAACTGTCTTGAATATGTCATAGTTATACCCATTATGCTTGAGATAAGTTATCAATGTAATTTTGTTTAAGCAGCCACCAAAGTTATAGCTATACATTGCTCGTTTGAAGTGAGCTGTCACTGTGTCTTTAGTTATACCCTGCATCCATGTTGAGAATCATGCATCTAGAGTTTGTAGTTATATCTTATTTTGTTTGTGTAAAGTAGAATAGCCTATCAATGCAAAGTTCTTGTCTATTTTTCTTTTACAAAGCTTTTATTCCTTATACACCAAATTTTGAAGTAATAAATTCAGTTGTAGGCAGTCAAAGACTTAGAGGTAATGTTCGTCTACTTCGGCACAATCTTTTTCATTAGAAGTTAATAACATGCGCATTTCACATCTTATTTGAATTATACATTATGTGGACACCATTGCACACTGGCATGTCTGCCACTACACAAAATCTTATTCCGTTGTTGCTACCTCCCTTCCATCGTATTGAGGCGTTGCAAATTTTTGAATAAATAACTTGATAGACATTGAAGATTGAGATGCAATATAAATTTTATTTGATTTATTATACTAGATTTAAGAAAAATATAAAATGAGACCAAAATAAACTAGGATACGCATACATACCAAAAATGATACACTCAGCCCATATACCACACTATCGCCTATCCCATTCTCTCACCTATAAGAAAAAACTTCTTTTGATCAATTACTCGAGGAGATGATGCATTTGGTAGTGGAGAACTTTCGGCATGAAAAATAGGGATAAGCTTGAGTTAGTTGTGATGGCTCTCAATTAAGGCTATCTAAAGCTCAAAATAGTAAACTTATAAAACTATATTGAGGAGAGTGTTGTGAGAGCACTGAATGAGTTTACCAACTGTAAAACATGCTTCTGATGTTATAGGATTTGTTTAAGGGAAAACTTTCCTTTTCCAAGTATAGTGATGATTCGTAGGGGCTAATGATGTCCATATCAACTGCCACTTGGTGGCCACATGGACAATTGTGGCGTATTTAATACTAATAAACAACTAAGATGGCTTAAGTCAGAAACATCAGCCTAGTCGGAAGCGTCTCCGGTGAAGATCCTTAGACGCTTAAGTCAGAAAGGGCATCAAGTAGAGAATCAGAAGGTAAGTTCAAAATAATGTGATTATTAAAAAAGGAAATTGTACTCCTTGTGCATTGTCCTTGCGTTCTATTTATAGTTGGAGGGTCTGACTGTGGTACTTGGGATAAGGTAGCATAGTGTCGCCGGTTCGTACAAGGTATATTCCCTGCCATAGGTGGGAGGAATGTCCGGGTGCAATGGTGTGTCAGAATCATTAATGGAGGGGGCCACTTCAAGGAAGAGCAAGCGACCACCTACGAGTAGGTGTTCCAAAGCATTGTTGGGAGGGTATGGAATGGGCTCTTCAATCATCACATGTTTGCCTGGTTGCGATTGAGAAGCCTTTCTCGACTCACATATGTCACGTAGGTGCCATATGTCCTTGTTGGGTTAGGCCCCATGTCTAGCTCAAATGCCATGAGGAAATTAAGTATTTTCCCTACACCATTAGCCCCCTAGCTTCACAATGTGCTTGATGACGTTTGGATTGAGCAAACTGTGAAGCTGAGCAACTAAATTTCAGGTTGCCTTCATTCAAATATTTGAACAAAAAAGGTAGTAATTTTGAAATTAGATCGTTGGTGATTTAACCATTAGCAATCATTGTGGGTGATGTTTGGTGTTCCCGATAACTATTTTCACTATACTATAAATAGTGATCCTCAATCAGTGTCGAGTTTACTATCTTATCTTAAACCCTAATTGAATAGTCAAGTGGAGCTAAGTGAGCACCGAGCATACCATTAACGTTCTGAGCTGAATCTCCTTTTTACGTATCTCCTAGGTTTGTTTCTTTCGTTAAACCCTACTTTGTTTCTTTTCTATACCTTTCGCTTCTTTCGTATTTAATTCCTTCATAAAAATGAGTGACAAATCTGACGAGCAATTTGATAGTCAGAATTGCTATAGCGCCGAGCTCCTGATTAGTAGTGATGACTCCGATGATAGTAGTTGCTCCCTCTTGAGTAGCAAGGTGAGCACGTTGGGTAGACTCGAGGTAGGAACTTCGATTGCGCTCGTGGAAAGAGTAGCAATAGTAGGTCGATGACAGCTGGAAAAAGCCCTAGAAAGTTAGAGGCTCTTAGACATAGGTATGCTAAGGAGCATGGTATAGACTTATCTATGCTTAGACCCCCCCCCCCTCCTACGTACACTCCTTTAAGCCTACTTACATTTTTTTTCTGTTCTATCCGTTTCACGTCATTGTATTTATTCTCTTCATAAAACTGAACAACAAATCTAACGACCAATTAGATAGTTAGAACGGCTATAATACTGAGCTCCCCATCAAACAGCGATGACTCTAATGACAGTAGTTGCTCCTCCTTGAGTAGCAAGGTGAGCACATCGGGTAGACCAGAGGTAGGAACTTGGATCGCGCCCATGGAGAAAAGTAGTAGCAGTAGGCCGACAAGAGCTAGAAAAAGCCCTACGAAGTTAGAGGCCCTAAGATATAAGTATGCTAAGAAATAGGGTATAGACTTATATAGATTTAGATCCCCTCTCGAGCCTCATGTGGAAATCGAGCAGATAGGTATCGAGGAAGAAAAAACTCAAAAAGATACGCCTCTGGTTAAGTGTCATTAGAAGAGAGTGGTTTTGGAGGGTGAAACTACTATGAGCTAGGGAACATAACATCGGAGCTATCCGGATAGGATAGGGAGAAAATCATGAAGTATTATATCAAGGGCTCTTATTCCATAATATGACCCACCCGTGATCATTCAATAACTACCCCCCCCCCCTCCTAGCATCTACCTTCCCATTCATTTTGCCAACATCAATAATGGTATTCACTTTCCAATTCCACCCCTCATCGAAAATGTTTTGAATAGACTAGGCGTATGCCCGCTACACCTTACCTCAAACTCTAATGCTTAGCTTTGTGCCTTCACTATTTGTGCTTGCAACATTGGCCATGAGCTCTTCCTGGCAAACTTCTCTGATATCTTTCATGCTAACATTTCCTCTTGATTGTTCCTCTACAAGGAGTTTAACTGCTTTTATTCTAGTGCCAAAAATGGCAAGAAATATTGGAGACTACCTCATATCCACTATTTGTTAATTATAGGTCCCACATGTTTGTCGAGAGATTCCATAACTATTAAGTTTGATGAGAAAATAGAGACTACAGAATGGTATACCAATTTTAGATGTTTATTCAAAGTTCAAAATCACCGGATTTGATTACAAAACAACGACTTCAAAATGAATTTGTGTTGAGTGCAAGTATGCCAGTGTCAAGTGAAAACACACTGTAAAGTCTTTTTGAAATGAATTTTGTAGACTGCACCTCTGACTTTTAATTCAAAAAGATTGTACCGGAGTAGGCAAACACTACCCCTGAGTTCTACGTACCTACAACTGAATGTTGGACTTAAAAATTTTGTACTCAAAAGATTTCAAAAAGGGTCCAAAATATAAAATAAGGAGTTACATTGCAAGATGATTGTTATTCGAAATAAGTATTACAAACTTTGACTACAAACGCGTGCATTGATGACATGAGCTATATCTATCGACAAATGCATTGAAAGACTACTAGGGACATTGACTACAAATGAACACATTGATGACTTTGTACGTGGCTACACACGAGTGCATTGAAAGACTTGCACTACCCTACGAACATTGTGATGACCCAGTATTCCTTATTATTTAAATAATTGATATGAAATCTTATGCTTCTTGGAAATGTTATTCTTACTTGTTATTTTTAGTTTGATTTTGAGACTAATGTATAATTTGAACGGTAAAGTACTAATTTTTGAATTTTGATTACCATTCTTGGAAAATTCATCTATTAAATACTCATTAGTTTTCAAAAATAATTTAAATAAGTATTCTATACTTTTATGCATGGAGAAGATGCAATTTTGAATAAATAACATGATTTTCCAAATTTTAGATGACTTTGACATTCGAACATAATTTTCGAACTTTCTATGTCCTAGATTGCAATTTTTGAAAATATAACTAAAACATTTTTAATTTATGGAAAATATACATATAATTTCAGATTTATAAAGATTAAATTTCATAATTTTGGAATTTTTCTAAATTAATTATGAATTTTCGGATTTTATGCCCTAAAACCCCTAAGAATGCGTAAATTGTATTTTCTACCCCTAGATATTATTTATTTCCCTAATTATATATATAATACAAGAAAATAACCTACATTTTCAGATTTAAAAGAGGGGTGGACGAATTTTGGGGGATTTTGGGAGAGAAAATAGAAAATATTAAATACTCGGCTTGTATTGAGTCTTATCCACCAAGCTTGCCAAATACGATGTATAAATACACTTGGTATACACCTTCTAGAAGTATGAATACATGCTTGGCCATGGTTAAAGTAGAGCAACACTTAAGCTACTTAGACCAAATACTTGGCTAATTAGGGTAATAATTAGAAAGGACTTAATGCTATTTTAATACTATGTCTTGTTATTAGTATATATGTAATATTACTTGGAAAAATACCAAAAACCACACACACACCCTAAAATCCGGCCACACACACACACACAGTTTATTCCTCTTGTTTTCATTCAACTTTCCTAATATCCTTCAAGTCCTGAAACCCTCTCACCCCTTCAAACACTCTCCCTACTCCAAACCCTACAAAGAAAGAAAGAAAGACATATTAAGGTAGAAATTTGTCTATGCCATGAGCTAGGGCTAGGTTTTTTCTTAATCTATTAGCATGTTATCTTCCCCATAAGACCTAGGAGGTCACCACAAGTTGGTTTCCATCTTGGGTTTAAGGGATTTCAAGATGTGTTGGTTATATATGTGAATATGATGATTATGATGTTGCTTTGAGCATGTTTGGTAAAATTCTAGAATAAGCAGGCTAAAATTGTTGTAATTATGCTATGTTATTATGTTTTATACCTTGTTAGAGTCTTATATATGTACTAGAAGCTATAATTTTAAGTTTTCCAAGCTTAAATTTTGAGTTGTGCATATGCTGGAACTTACTATTCATGCAGAAAACTTGTTTTCGGAGCTGAAAACTTCAATTTTTATAAGTCTGGAAAATCCAAAAATTCCCAACTGAAAACCTGGGTTTTAAACTATAGAATAAGCTGTATTTACAGGTTTTTCAAAGCTGGAAGTTTGGGTTACGAAAGCTGGAAATTTCAGATGTTGCGCGATAAAACGTTTGTGTCGCAATCTTAAAATTTCAGGTTTTGTTAGCTGAAAATCCAAAAATTTATCAACTAAAAGTCTATTTTACAACCTTGGGAATATATATGTGGATTTCCAGTAGGTTTAGGCCAGAATTTTAGTAGTTTGAAGGCTAGAAATTTCAGTTCGACGTTGTAAATGTCGGTTTCGCAAAACTGGAAATTTGGGTACTTTGTATTTTGAGCTGAATCAGTGTGTATTGTGATGAAATTGTGATTCGTATGTGTTGGAATTATGTGTATAAGGGCCCTATGTGTTTTCGGTGTGGATGGGGCTAGAGTTCGGCCGGGCGGCAATGGGCTTACCGATCTTAAAAAAGTTCTCGCCATCCATGCCTATTCCCATCTTGCATGGACGGAGTGTTCCATGTATTGGTTGTGGGTCGTAGGATTTGGGCATATACTCGAGATATGACCACCAGTGTGTTTAGGTTGAGTGGGAGTTTCGGTTGGAAATTGGTTTACGGCACGACGAGATAAGATAGCTGCCTTTCGAGGTGGAAAACGGTAACAATTCAATTGGATTGTGATACTCTATTAGAGCTGAAATTTATGCGATTTGATCAAGAACTGAAATTTGTATGGTTTTATGTGTGGTTATGTGCTTTTATGACAATCTGCAATTTCACACGAACATCTCATGTCTATACGAATTTCTACTCAACATGTGTATATGTTGACATTGCTTTCTATTATGTTTTAGCCGGATTTGAGACACAGGAAGGTTGGAACGAGGAAGACTTAGGAGGACGCTTTTAGGCTTTTAGTTAGTTATGTATGCGTTGTGCTAGAAACTTGGTAGTTAAGTTATGTATATGTTGTGTTTATGTAATAAACGACATTTGTAAACTCATCTTTTGGAATATTAGTAAGCGTGTTTGGTTTCATTACGTTATAAAATAGCATATTTTTGTGAGATGGTTATAAATAGATGTTTTCTTAATTAGCTAGAGGTTTCGAGGCGTTACAAACATTGATGACTTTTACCTACAACTCCCTATTTGTGCGCTCAACATGAATACAGGATAGCACTAAGCCACATTGATATCGTACCCCAATTGAGCGAGTGATGGCTATGACCTGGCGATGCAACAGAGAGAATGAACTGAAAACCCCATCTCGAGCCAAATGGAGATGGCTACGAACCCTTGCACAATGGTTTTCTACCTATTGAACTAAGCTAATCCTGGTTCATTTAAGCTATAGATTTCTTGGATGAAGTTGTAGTAGTAGTTTTTGTTGTTGAGTGTAGAATGATGAATTTGGTGTATGCGATTTCGTTTGAGGATGCAACTAATTTTCCTTTATTCCTTCGATTTTTCTTCATCACATGGCAAAAGTTTCTAATACCAATTTTTTGTCATTTTGTTATTTCTACCTAAAAACCTCTAAAAATAAGCTTGTGGATTGATTTTATATATTTTCTATTTTATTTTATTACATTTTGGCGGATTGGGCCATGCGACATTCAGTAAAAACTTCATTCTTGACCTGCACCTTAATGGTGGCTGGTCTTGCTTCCTGTTGGAATGACTTGAGCCTTATTTCCCTTTCAACATGGCTAACAATTAGCCCACTCCAAAAAAAAATATATATTTATACATATATATATATATATGTATATATTTGAGCCCAAACAAATTCTCTCAAAATACTCTAGAATAAAAGCAAATGTGAGTTACCAATATTTGCAGGATCTGACTAGGGATGACAATGGGTCGGATTTGGTATAGGCTTAGCCAAACCCAAGACTCGATTGGTGAGACTTTTTCTGGACCTAGGACCTATCCCAGACCCGACGGACCCTAGACCCTGCCCGAACCTGCTATGGACCTGAACTTGGCGAGTTGGACCAGTTGAACCCACTGGATTCCTAAATCCGTCCCAACCCACCAAACTCGCCCCGCGAACCCATCCCAATAATTGAAAATTTCATTTTCTAACGAATTTCTTTAAAATAACCATTTTAATTTGTACAAGAAACCTAATAAAATAAAATATTCAAATTGTACATGAAAATCTAATGAAACATGTTCAAATGAAATAATTTGCACAAATGAACAATCTAATAATTTGTTCAAGGTTTCAAGTCAAATGTTAATAGACATAACTAAATAATTTTGTCAATGAACAACTGAAATACTCCAATATTCAACCATCCGCAAAAATAAGAGAAAAACATGTAAACCAATTATATTTATTTTCATATTATTGTTTGCAAATAAAATTAGCACTTCCCACCTTGGCGTAGGTTATGCAAAGAATCGACACTCCGACTGATATGATTAAGACTTAATTACTGTCCACTGGGCGTGCCAAAAAGAGATATTTTCATAAATTTTGGAAAACCACACCAATGTGGTTACTCAAGGTTCGTAGTCACTGAATTCAATGAGAAAACAGTAAATTTGAAGTAAGTTTTTGTGTTTGAGTGCGGATATGCCAGTGTGTAAGAACACGCAAATGGAAGTCTTGATAATTCAAAGTGAAAAATGTTTTACGTCTAAGACTTCTATCTGAAAGACAACTAAGTCAGAGTAGGAAAACACTACCTCTGAGGTTCTACTTGGCAATAATTTAATGTAGGACTTAACAATTCAATACTCTAAGGATTGAAAAGGGTCAAAAAGTTTGAATTGAAAAGAAAATTTATTTAGAGACGATGGCTACTCACCATTTAAACTTTACAAGACTTGACTGCAGACACGTGCATTGATAACTCAAGCCATATCTATGACAAAAATACATTGAGCAGCTCTGAAAACCTCTAGTTACAAGTCGGCTACATTGATGACTCCGACCATATCTACTCATGGATGTACTCAAAGGATGCTCACTCCGACGAGCATTGATTGGCTCCTGCAACACCTCTCTTCATGCATGCACTTGATATGAATGTGGGATACCACTCCATCGTATTGATGTCTCGCCTCAAATCGGACCCAATCCTAGTGAGTGATAGCTACGACCTCGTGATGTTATAGAATGAGTGCATTGATATCCTCACTTCGAGCCAAATAGGATATGGCTACAAACATTCATGTAAGGATTTTCCACATAGTGAACTAAAGCTAATCTTTGTTCATTTAGACTACAAAAAATCAAAGAGGTGATGACTTCTTGATTGAAAGAGTTGTTGTTATGTTGATTGAACGTTGGATTGTTTGATGTCATGGTAAATCCAGCTCCTTCTATAGGCTTCAAGCTGCAACCAAATTCCTTTATTCTTGGAGTTAGATAGCTTATTCAAGCTTGGCCATTCGAATTGAATGACAGTCCTTGTTTCTTGGAGATGGTAGTTATGCCATGGCAACTTATTTTTTCTAGGCTTCGATGGAATCCAACGCCGGTATTCTAGCATTTTCTACAGCATCGAGTTCATCCACCATTTTGTAATGGTACTCATCGGTAGTGAGATCATTATGTCGGGCTATTCGAGCAGATCTTACATTAATTTCCATAGGCAAGACATCATCATGGCCATAGGTTAGCCAAAATGGGATAGTTTCCGTGCTTGTATGTTTGCTAGTCCGATATGCCCATAATGCTTCGGAGAGTAACATGCCATGCTCTGGGGTTATCCTCCACCATTTTTGAAATGATGTTCTTTAAAGTTTTCTTGGTAGATTCAGCTTGACCATTCCCTTGTGCATAATATGGCATGGAATGTGTAAGCTGAATGCCATATTTTGCAGCAAAGGCTTGAATTTTGAATCCCGTGAACATGTTCCCTCTATCCGTTACGATAGTTTGAGGGATTCCAAATCTATGCACTAGGTGCTCCTTGATGACATTGACTACCATTCCTCAATCGATTTGCTTAAAGGGGATGTCCTACACCCATTTCATGAAATAGTCAGTGGCAGTGATAATATGGGTGTGCTGTTTCGAAGAGGGATGAAAAATCAATTACCCAGCATTGAAATAACCCGGGTTTGATTATTAGATTTGTTTCCTCAGCTTGTACTCTTTGAATTAGGCCATGGTGTTGGCACTTTTCACAACCTTTGGCTAGTCAATGGTAATCCTGAACCATTTTTGGCCAAAAATAGCCATATTGTTTGATTAACCATGCCATCTTGCGGCAACTTTGATGGGCTCCACACACTTCTTCGTCGACTTCCATCATATTTTTACTGCCTCATCCTGCCCGACACACAGTAGGAGGCCGTCGTCGTGACCTCGTTTATATAACAAGTTATTTCCCAAAACCACGTAGTTAGTCGCTCTCATTTTGACTTTTCGAGATGCTTCCTGGGAAGGATTTTTCAGATAACTCAATATTGGTCTGTGGCAATCTTCGAATGTTCCATAGTACTTTCGATGGAACAAACGTTGGTTCTTTTGAAATGAGAGGGATAGGCCTATCTGTATTGGTATAACTGGAGGCCATACAGCCTTTGGGGAATTCTGCCCCAGTAGCCATCTGAGCCAACTCATTGGCTTTGAAGTTAGATTCTCTAGCCACGTGTTGGAATGTTACTTCGTTAAAACCCATCAACAGTGCATTAACCTTGGAAATATACTTGTCCAACACAGTTCCTACACTGGAAAGCACCTTGGATCTGCTTGATAACAGGCTGGGAGTCTCCACTTACACTGATACTAGATGTTCCTAACTCACGCAATAATTCTAACCTAAGAATCAAAGCCTCGTACTCTGCTTGATTGTTGGTACACGGGAATTCGAATTAGACTGCCATACCAGTCTGGATTCCTAATGGTGATAACTGTACTAGCCCCATAAGCTTTGTCCGTCCGAGCCCCGTCGAACTGGAGAATCCATGGCTTTAAAAATACTGATAACATCTTAATTTGATGAGCTACTTTGTCATTTATTTCTACACTGGGGTGGTCGATGAGAAAGTCGGCCAAAGCTTGGCCCTTCACAGCTTTCTACGGAACAAATTATAACTAGTACTCCAATAGGTGGATGGCCCATCTGCCTATCTGACCTTGCACTATTGATCTTGAAAGCATGTATTTGATCGTACTGATGATGCTGACTACAAGAACTTTTATTAACAACAGGTAGTGTCGTAGCTTGATGCATGCAAAGTAAAGAGGCAGATATAGCTTTTCAATTGGATGGTACCTTTTTTCTGTCACTTAAATGTCTGTTTAAATGATATACAACCCATTCGAAACCATTCTCATCGTTTTGGGCCAAAAAGGACCCAATGGTTTCGTCAGCCGTTGAGATGTAGAGTTTAAGCGGCTTGCCTTTCCGCACCTGCATCATTACTGGAGAGGAATTCAAGGCTTCATTGATCCTTTCAAATTTCTGCTCATGTTCTTTCAACTATTCAAATTTATCATGGTCTTCTAATTTTAGCAAGGATCAGAAAATCGTGGTTTTGCCTGCAAGGTTTGAGATGAACCTTCTTAAGTAATTAACCTCTCCAAGAAATTGCTGAAGTTTTTTCTTGGTTTGAGGTGGCCGAGCGGCCAGGATGGCCTTTGGCTTGTTGGATTCCACTTTGATTCCCTTTTTATGTAGTAAAAATCCAAGAAAGTGGCCTGCAGCCACTCCGAACACACACTTTAGTGGGTTTAACTTCAGTTGAAATTTCCTCATCCTTTCAAAGGATCTTGACAAAGTTATTCATGTAGTCATAAAAGATGCAACTCATAGCTCTCTAATATGAAGCCCTTGAATTTTTAAGGCCAAACGGCATAACCTTCCATTGAAAGGTACCAATGCCCCCCAGGCATTGGAATGCCAGTTTCGGGATGTCTTATTCGGCTACGAAGACTTGGTTATAGCCTGCATTGCTGTCGACAAGAGTTAGAAACCCATGCCCTGCGATGGCATCTATCATTATGTAACCATTGGCATCGTATATTCACCTTTCAGAGATACCAAGTTCAAGTCTCTGAAATCTATGCAGATTCTTAGTTTGCTATTCTTTTTTATGACTAGCATGACAATAGCCACCCATTCAGGGTATCTGGCCACTGCGATGAAGTCCACCTTAAGTAGTCTCTAAATTTCCCCTTTTATTAACACGTAGACTTTTTTGGACATGCACCGAAGACGCTGTTTTCGTGGCTTTAACCCAACCAAAATGGGTATACGATGTTCCAACAAGTCCTTACTAAGACCAGGCATCTCATTGAAATTCCATGCAAAACAATCCTTATATTGTTTAAGTATGTTGATCATGGCCTCTTTGTTTTTGGGACTTAGCAAAGCACTAATATATGTTGGCCTATGATCATTTTCATTGGCAAGCTCCACTTCGGTGGCAGGATCCTGCATTTGGATCTAACGTCATTGAGTTTTGCCGGAGCGACACTTAATTCTCTTAAAGTGATCTCATCTGTTGAAGTGGGATCTTTGTCGTGCTCATGAATTACATCTATATTACAACTGTAGTAATCAGAAAGGTCTCTGGCCAATAAGGCCAAAGTTCCATTTATAATTATTGATCCGGTGTTATCTAGAATTATTACAATTTCATTTATATCGACTTTATTCATGACAAATACCTTGAGAAATAGAAAGTAATCTTTCCTCAATGTTACAAGGCCTGCTAACTTTCCTGGTCATAGCAACCTCTAGACTAACTCGTGCCACAGACCAAGTGGCACAAAGCCGACATGCATACTTGTCCTGTCCGATGAACCTGTAGGGTCCTCCGACATTATCGGAGTAATATCTGGCTTCAACCACATTCACATTGGTCATAAATGACCTCTGTTCTCCCCTTATCATCTATAGCTCACCCTTGCCATCTCCCTGAAACACTAAGAACTGATGTCAGGTTGATGGGATGCACATAGCAGAATCCAATCTCTCCCTAACAACGCATTATAGTAAGGCTTCGCTTCTATCAAAAAAAATGCAGAGGTGACAATCTTGTTTTCAATGCTCGCTTTGATAGGACGGATGCCCATGATGTCAGCCTTTCTTCTTGTAAAGTTACGAATTACCATGTTTGTTTTTAGGAGATCAACCTTTTTCTTCCCAATTCGCTTCATGAATTAGAGAGGCATGATATTCATAGCGATTCCGTTATCCACTAGCATTCTTCCCGTAGGCTTACTATCGAGATAGTCAGCCACGAAGAGGGGCTTCACATCCTTCGCCATGCTTGGCAGAGGTTTCTGGAGCAAAGCCTTGATCTCTTCGACTGTCTTGCTCTTCTGAATCACTTGCTCGGGATTATTCACAAAGAAGGCCATGGGTTCACTATCATACCTCACTGTTCTCTTTTTTAGAATCATTGTTAATCATAATACTAGAAGAGAATGCCCAAACTATAATCCATTCCACACGAACGACGTCGCCATTGGCTGACAATATGTCCGTGGTCTCCATTGGTAATTCTTTGTCTATCTAATTTGGCTCTTCTATCTTCTTAGTTCATTCACTCAGCAGGTCATCCTCTCCGACATTCTCTGATTTGCATGTGACGTTATTCTTTGACTTGTCACTTTCCAACACCATAAGGACGACAATCTTCTTTCCCAGTGGGATGCCGGTCGAGATGACTTCCTTATTTTTTAGATCTGTCAAAATCACAGATTTACCTTTCTTGGGTCTGGTTGTCTCTCTCCGGAGAATTTTAGCCTCCTTGTGTTGTCGTAAGTACCTTCGATATTGCGTTCGGGTCATCTCGTGAGGACTTTTCCCATCAGGGAACTTGGGATGCCTCACTGCTGTCCAGTGTCCTTCAGGGGTTGTTGGTGGCCTAATGACCCTGGATTGAACTGGTTCTCGAGTTGGTTCATATCTTCAAGGTGGGTTAGGGGATGCCCCTCCTCTTATTACTCCGTTCTTTGTTGACCCTTTAGGGTGGACTTTGATCTTGCTTACTTCTACTCCAACCTTGTCGCAATGAATCGCCATTGGCACAATGTCCCCTGAGTGTGTGTGGGGAATATGGAACCATAGAAAAACTGGCCATGGGATTGGCCGAAGGATAGTGAGCTCCTACTAGATAGGGCCACGGCACTATTGGTATTTCAGAATGGCATCTGGCATAAATACCCAACTACTACTCTGACTGCGTCGTCGTCTACTCGTTCTGCTAGTTTTCTTTTCGACTGGTCCATCCTATATGTTGACGATGTTCACTCCTTCCGCCTGTAATGGCTCCATATCGATTTCCATTTTCTTGTTCATCTATTCCAACAGGAAGCGAAAAGTGCCATTGTCCAGGCAACTTTGGATCATCCACTTGAAAACTAGAAAGTCATTGGTATTATGAGTCCATGCATTATGAAACTTACAATAAGTTTTGCCCTCTAACTCTTTGGCCATTGGTATTCTATGATCAATAGGAACTTTGATCTTGCTACCAGCCAGTAAATGGTCAAAAATAGGCTCAATTTTTGAGCCACAAAATCATAACACCTTTTTTGTGTTAGAAGGGAATTCTGGCTCGTTCAACATTTGAAGGGGCATTTTAATGTGAGGCTATAACTCCCTTAGTTTTACCAAAGTTGGGCATATGATGTTCTTTTGGCAAACGACTTGAGCTAAGCACTTTGTTTTTCCATTGATCATCTTCGACACTGAGTAGTTCATCCTGAACTTCGGCTAGGCCTACTTGATAGTGAGTGGCCTTGTCATGATAACCCATGCGGTTTTCTTCCCTTAACAATTTTTCATATTCAGTGACATGCCTAATTAAGTCAAATATTGACGCAAATTGTTGGCCAAGCATATTCTTTTTTAATTCAAGGTGCATGCCTCCTATGGCCAAAGTTATGTAGCTTTCTTCAGCCATGATCACTGGGCAAAAAGTGCCTGGCCCAGACAAATCTTCCCATATATTCCTCAGCTGACTCCTCGGGCATTTGTGTCATATTGGTCAATTCCAACATGGATACCTCAGGGGGCAATCGATAGAAGTGACTATGTAAAAGACTCTCCATAGTTGGCCAGTCAAGAATAGATCTATTTTTAATTTAATGTACCACAAAAAAGCTTCTCCGATTAAAGAATATGGGAACAAATGTAATTTTTGGTTTCCATCCATTCCGATTTCACTACACTACGTGGTGCATTTGGAAATATGCTCAATTATGGTCTGTAACCCGTCCCCGTTAAACAAAGTAAAAACTGGGACCCTAAACTCTAGGGGAAAAGAAATCATATCAATCTGTGGGGGGTAAGGGCGAGAATACCTGGGTGGAGAGGCTGACCATTATGCCTCGCGAGTTCTTACTGCAATATTTTATGTATCTCCTATCGACATACGTTGTGCTGTCATTTCGAGAAGTGGCAGGTTAGGGTCTGTCTGCCACATATGGCATTGCATAAGGAATTTCAGGGCTATTAGAATGATTCCAGGAGCTAGCCCGACCTTTCCCCTTCTAAAGTACTCTCCTGGACTCCAACGCCACTCTTTTTCTAGTGTCAATATTGAGACCAAATCTTCCACAGCGATGATTACCTCCAATGTTTAGTTGCTCTGGTTGTGAACCGGCATGGTAGGGCCGGTAATATCATTCGGCCTTATTTCGTCATGGAGGTTCCCTTCCCGGTGGAATGCTGTCCATTCTTGCCACCACGCTATGCAAGTTCATCCCATAATGTGGATCTATCACTAGGAGTGATTCTAACATGGTGGCCATTTGTTCGGCCCTCTCTGATTCTTCTCTTCGTTGCCTCTCTATGAACTCCTAGAACTTACTGTTAGCTTCCGTGATCTACTTTTCCATAACATACAATGTGTCTTCACCACAGTTGGCCACTCTAGCCAGTAAGGCGGGTGCTTCCTGAATTGCCGCCTTTTCAGGCGCTCTTTGATTTCTCTCAAGTTTGTCAATGATAGCCTGAACGTTGAGGGGTGGATTATGCCCACTCATCACTTTGTTTCGGTCATTGTCTACCTCGTTCTCACTTTCTGAACCACAGGCTCACTTCGAGTTTGGCTCCTTAAGCTTGGTGGTGCCATGACTTGATTTTTATGATTTTTGATTTTTACTTTTTTGTGATTTTTCAATATAGAATGAAATATGCAATTGATCGAAATTAAGCATGCTTCCTAGGATCTAAATGCTGACAAAACCTTTTCGATACTTTAAGTACAGTCCCGCTGGGCGTACCAATTTATACGTTTTAAAAAAAATTAGCACTTCCTGCCACGGCATGGGTTATGCAAAGAATCGACACTCCGACTAATATGCTTAAGACTTAAGTATTGAAACGTTTTGTGCCTAAGACTTCTATCTGAAAGACGATTGAGTCAGAGTAGGTTAACACTACTCCTGAGGTTCTACTTGCCTGCAATTTATTGTAGGACTTAATAATTCAGTAGTCTAAGGATTGAAAAGGGTCAAAAAGTTTGAATCGAAAAGAAAATGTATTCAGAGGTGATGGCTACTCGCCACTTGGACTTTACAAGACTCAGCTATAGACACTTGCATTGATGACTTGGGCTATATCTATGACAAAAATGCATTGAACAGCTTCGAAAAGCTCTAGCTATAAGTCGACCATATTAATGACTCTGACCATATCTACTCATGGATATACTCAGAGGATGCTCACTCCGAAAAGCTTTGATTGACTCCTACAACACCTCTCTTCTTGCATGCACTTAATATGAATGCGGGATATCACTCTGTCGCATTGATATCTCACCTCAAATCAGGCCTAATCCGACTGAGTGATGGCTACACCCTTGTGATGTTACAGAATGAGTGCATTGATATCCTCACTTGGAGCCAAATGGGGTATGACTACAAACATTTGTGTAACGGTTTTCTACCTAGTGAACTAAAGCTAATCTTTGTTCATTTAGAGTAAAAAAAATCAAAAAAGTGATGACTTCTTTATTGAAAAAGTTGTTGTTGTGTTGATTGATTGTTGGATCGTTTGATTGGTCGTTGGATTGTTTGATGTCGTGGTGAATCCAGCTCCTTTTATAGGCCTCAAGCTGCAATTGAATTCCTCTATTCTTGGAGGTGAATAACTTATTAAAGTTTGGCCATTCGAAAGTAATGGCACCCCTCGTTTCTTGGAGATGGCAGTTATGCCATCTTATTTGAAATTCAAATTTGCAGCATCACATGGCCTTTATTTTAGGCGTGTTTAGTTATAACAATGCCTATTTTTAGCCAATCTATTATTTTCTATCCTAACAACCCCTAAAGGTAAGGGTTTACTTTTGACTTTATTATTGTATTTATTTTATTTTCGTATTTTCTATTTTCCTGCTGACTAGGTCATGGGCCTCCAATTATTTCGACCCGGGCCTCTAACATGGGTTGTTCCGCAAGCGTTGAAGTGACTTAGGCCTTGTTAATTTATTAGGCATGGAAAAAAGACTAAAATCAGCCCACTCCGAATTTATACAAAAATTCATTTTTGCACCCAAACAATTATAAATATATATATACGGGTCGAGTTCAAGTGGAACCAAGACCCGTCCCAAACCGAATGGGTGTTAAAATATAGACCCACGACTCACCTTGAGACCCGATCAACCTGCCTTGAGCAGGTCGGGTTTGGGTCGGGGAGCCGCCAAGCCTGAACCCATTGCCATCCCTAGATCTCTGCTACATTACTTAATTACCCTAGACAAAATTACGAGCTGTATACATGTCGAATTCCAAATTGAATTAAATGAAAACGGCAACACAGGCATGAAAGGATCTCGATTAAAGCTATTCATGAGTAAAGAATGGAAGACTGCCCACCGGTCGACCAATTAAGCTATGCTATTTATGCACAACCCCCGCATTGGTGGAGGACCATAATGGGGAATGATATAGACATATATAATATAGACAATCGGTTCATGCAGGCCATAGGATCAAAGGCTTTTCTACTTTCAAACGGTGTTGACAGATGGGGAATTAAGATTTCAATGCCTCACATTTTTCGGTGGAAACTTATTACTTCATCAAATTCGTCCATTTTTCGAACAACCCGCCGTCATGAGCTGTTATAGTTTAGATTGGATTGGATTGCAAAGCATTAATTATATATGATGAGTAAATTATACTTGTGAACATGCATTACAAGAAAAAATAATATTAATGATAAAATATAAAAATGACAATATAAGAATTATCATTAATAATTATATTAAGTGATAATACTTTTTAATTTGTCATTAATTAACATTTTTGGTGACAACAACTTTCATATTATCATAATATGTGATAAAAATTAATGGCTTAGTTGTCACTATTAACAATTAGTGATACACTTGTAATGACACTTTGATGACAAAAAAAATTATCATTAGAATTTTGTGACAAAATCAATTGTCGCTAAGTTGTTGCCATAAGTATGTCACTAATTATCAATTATACACCATATTGTCACTTTTTTACACTTTATTGTCACTATTGACTTTGTGCAAACTATGCTTTGTAACAATATAATGTTTTTCATTATCACTAAATACATATAATTAATGATAATATTTTCATTATCACTCATCATATTGTCAGAAATCTGCTCATTTTCCTATAGTAATATGATACATATTATGAGGAGAATATCCAATCGCATGATAAATATTATTGCATTTGTTATCCAATTTATTGGATACGACCAGGTCAAAAATTTTCCCAACAATACATTGTTGTTTGTTTCCATATTATGCTACACTCGCGTAAACGTCATGTTAGGCGTGATCATAAATATTTTTTTGTTAAATATTTTCCTTTATCTAAAGATATTCTATTTAACTCTTTGGAATAAAAAATGTAGTTTTCTCCATCATATTCTTCTTGAACTACTTTTCACTAGCCAAAAGAGCAAAAACAAATTTAAAATATCAAGCGATATACATTTACAATTTAGGAACTTCCAATTTCGGAAAAAAATTTCAAGTAAATTATTTTGAAAAAAACGTTTGGAACAAACAAAAGACTTTAAAATATCATATATATATATATATATATAGGTTTTTGGCAGAATCAGACATGCAATAATATATAGGTTTAGGTAAATATATATATATATATATATATATAGGTTTTTGGCAGAATCAGACATGCAATAATATAGGAATTATAATTTTCAATTACCTTCAGAATGGTATAAAATAACAGAATAATGAAAAATTGGGGAAAAAAATTCTTTAACCTATAAATTTCCTCGAAAATAATATAAATTTTTTCAAAAGAAATAAAATAAAAAAGTCATATTAAAAAAAATTACAAAAGCCATATTCACCGAACGAACAAAATACTACAACAAGATTAACAAAAAAAAAACAAAAAGAAAAGAAAAACTGTATAATGGATGAGTAAAACGAAGCGATTATAATAGTATGAACATAATACATTTTATTATATATTTCTTTATAATGTTAAAAAAAAAAGCGATAAATTCAAGATGAATCATGCAACACTCAAAAATCTTGACTTAGAAATGACCAAATAAAATAAAATAACGATAAAATGTGTGATGGCCCAATAATCCTTATTATTTAAGTAATTAATATAAAACCTTATGTTTCTTGAAAATGTTCTTATTACTTGTTGTTTTCAAATTTTAGTTTGATTTTGAGAGTAATTTACAATTTGAACGGTAAAGTACTAATTTTCGAATTTGATTACCATTCTTGGAAAATTCGTCTATTAAATATTTATGATTTTTCAAAAATAATATAAATAAGTATTCTAGACTTTTATACATGGAGAAGATGCAATTTTGATTAAATTACATGATTTTCCAAATTTTAGAGGAATTTGACATTCTAACACAATTTTAGAAATTCTATGTCCTAAATTGCAATTTTTGAAAAGTTATATGTTAAATTTTAATTTCTGGGAAATATACATATAATTTCAGATTTATAAAGATATATTTTCATAATTTTGAAATTTTTCTAAATTAATTATGAATTTTCGGATTTTATGCCCTAAAAACCTAATTTTCGATTTTTACAAAAATAAATAACTGCAAATTCGAATTTTTAATGAAATAAAGATATCATTTCAGATTTTATAAGATTAGGACAATAAAAATCAGATTTTATTTGATTTTATTTGATTTTATTTGATTTTGTGTTAATATTTTATTAAAATATCTTCCGACATTTATTTGGTGAATCTAGCAAATCTTATACTTGGAGCATTCTAATGAGTTTAGGGCTTGAATTATCATATTAGGCCAACACATAATATAATTTAGGGTACAACTCATATTATTTAGGATAACACTTGTGTAACTCACAACCACAATTAGGTGTGAACATAATTAAAGATAAGTCTAGTTGGAAGATCACATTTGAAGGTAGGAATTTCCTTAATTACATAAGTTAATTTGTAGTGCTAGTTTATCATTTAACTGTCATGATATTATGCTTCATTATGCTACTACAAGTTATTAGAAAGTATGTTTCTAGTTATATTTATACTTTATGTTCATAGAATTAATATAAAAGCATGTATGTTTATTATTACAAAATATTCTCTTAGTATGCTTTTATATTTCTAGTTATAAGCATGGAAGTATGTTCCTTATGTGAAAATATGTGGAACTCTTTATTTGTGCATGCCAGGCCCAAATGTGTTTTCGGTATGGATGGGGCTAGAGTTCGGCCGGGCGGCAATGGGCTTGCCGGTCTTAAAATAGTTCTCGCCATCCATGCCTAATCCCATCTTGCATGGACGGAGTGTTCCATGTATTGGTTGTGGGTCGTAAGAAATTAGCATAGTCTCGAGATATGACCACCGATGTGAACGGATGGAATTGGTGTGAATGGATGGAATATTGGATCAACGATGTGAACGGTTGGTATATTATGATATGGGAGATATAAGGAAATTATGATCACGATAGCGTGATCCAAAGGTACAGTATTATGTGAAATATTATATGACTATGTGCACATTTTACACACACACACACCTTATGTGATTAAGTGAAATTTCTACTCAACCGTCGCGTTGATTCTTCTTTACATGAATATTTTTAGACAAAAATGAGATAGCAGATCAGAGTGGCGCAGCGGAAGCATTTAGAAGCCATTTATGCAATAAAGTTACTTTTGTATATCTTTTGAAAATTGTAACTTTTGTATTTTATACGAAAATTATTATTTAATTTTAATAAAATATGAAGGGTATTTTTTCGGGTCGTGACAAATGGTATCAGAGCCGCTTGCCAGACGGAATACCGGGAGCTAAGGGCTCTGTGGGGCAAAGTGCTATGCATACGGGAGCCACCGCTTGAGCGTGCAGAGCAAATGTTACGTCTTGAGCCTACGAGACCAAGTGCTATGTATTGAAAGTCTTGAGCCCACGAGGCCAAGTACAATATGTCTTGAAAGTCTTGAGCCCATGAGGCCAAGTACTATCTCTTGAATGTTTTGAGCCTGCGGGGCAAAGTGCTACATGTGCGAGAGTCACCTCTTGAGCCCACAGGAGCCACCGCTAGAGTCCCGACGCCTGGCAGATGGTATTGGTATGTGTGACTTTTGCTAAAAACTTTTAGTGTATCTATTGGATTTTATATTTGATTGAAATATATTTTGGATTCCAAAAACTGTTGTGAAAACCTATTTTTGGAAAAATACCCTCAACTATTTTACTAAACAAAGCTGAATTTCGAGGACGAAATTCTTTTAAGGAGGGGAGGATGTGATGACCCGATAATCCTTATTATTTAAATAATTGATATAAAACCTTATGTTTCTTGAAAATGTCCTTATTACTTGTTGTTTTCAAATTTTAGTTTGATTTTGAGAGTAATTTACAATTTGAATGGTAAAGTACTAAATTTCGAATTTGATTATCATTCTTGGAAAATTCGTCTATTAAATATTTATGATTTTTCAGAAACAATATAAATAAGTATTCTAGACTTTTATACATGGAGAAGATGCAATTTTGAATAAATTACATGATTTTCCAAATTTTAGAGGAATTTGACATTCTAACACAATTTTAGAAATTCTATGTCCTAAATTGCAATTTTTGAAAAGTTATATGTTAAATTTTAATTTCTGGGAAATATACATATAATTTCAGATTTATAAAGATTAAATTTCATAATTTTGAAATTTTTCTAAATTAATTATGAATTTTTGGATTTTATGCCGTAAAACCATAATTTTCGATTTTTACAAAAATAAATAAATGTAAATTCGTATTTTTAATGAAATGAAGATATGATTTCAGATTTTATAAGATTAGGACAATAAAAATCAGATTTTATTTGATTTTATTTGATTTTGTGTTAATATTTTATTAAAATATCTTCCCATATTTATTTGGTGAATCTAGCAAATCTTATACTTGGAGCATTCTAATGCGTTTAGGGCTTGAATCATCATATTAGGCCAACACATAATATAATTTAGGGTAACACTTGTGTAACTCACAACCACAATTAGGTGTGAACATAATTACTGATAAGCCTAGTTGGAAGATCACATTAATTAATAAGATAAAACCTAATGAAATAATCTTGTTTCTTACCAACAATTATAAATAGGAGGGTGGGTGATCTTCATTTCCATCACACAACACACACACAACACAAATCCTGCCTATAGACACACCCCCTTACTCACTCTACTTTCAACACCCAAAACACTCCATATTTATAAAATATCTTCCACCCACATATGTATATATATAAACACTTCTTTTTACATACATATATACCTATTATCCTTCCATATAGCCCTTTATATACCCTCTTTTTCCCTAAAAATATTTGAAGGTAGGAATTTTCTTAATTACATAAGTTAATTTGTAGTGCTAGTTTATCATTTAACTGTCATGATATTATGCTTCATTATGCTACTACAAGTTATTAGAAAGTATGTTTCTAGTTATATTTATACTTTATGTTCATAGAATTAATACAAAAGCATGTATGTTTATTATTACAAAATATTCTCTTAGTATGCTTTTATATTTCTAGTTATAAGCATGGACGTATGTTCCTTATGTGAAAATATGTGGAACTCTTTATTTGTGCATGCCGGGCCCAAATGTGTTTTCGGTATGGATGGGGCTAGAGTTCGGCCGGGCGGCAATGGGCTTGCCGGTCTTAAAATAGTTCTCGCCATCCATGCCTAATCCCATCTTCCATGGACGGAGTGTTCTATGTATTGGTTGTGGGTCGTAGGAAATTGGCATAGTCTCGAGATATGACCACCGATGTGAACGGATGGAATTGGTGTGAATGGATGGAATATTGGGATCAACGATGTGAATGGTTGGTATATTATGATATGGGAGATATAAGGAAATAATGATCACGATAGCGTGATCCAAAGGTACAGTATTATGTGAAATATTATATGACTATGTGCACATTTTACACACACACACCTTATGTGATTAAGAGGAATTTCTACTCAACCATCGCGTTGATTCTTCTTTACATGAATATTTTTAGACAAAAATGAGATAAGAGATCAGAGTGGCGCAGCTGAAGCATTTAAAAGCCATTTACGCAATAAAGTTGCTTTTGTACTTTTTTTGAAAATTGTAACTCTCTTATTTTGTATATATTTTATGTAAAAATTACTATTTATGCTTAATAAAATACAAAGGAATATCGGGGTCTTTACAAAATGAGCAACATAAAGTGATACGGGACAACTCACAAGTGTCCACCTAGACCTTCCATCAGCCGCCACGTATACATTGAAACCACGTGCCATGTAACCGACCATGTGAGCCACCGTGTCCTCAACAAGATGCAATAGGTTTAGGAGAGGACCTACCTCGAGGAGACACCACTCCCCCGAGAACGGACTCCCATTTCGCCAACCTCACATAGTCAAGGAAGATACATTGAGTATAGGGTACAATCCGTACCCTGGCACTATTCCTTCTGACATGCACTGTGGTTCCCTATAGGGAAAGCACCTGCACACCCAGCTACCTTGGCAAAGTCATGTTGTCCCCATAGTAAAGAGGACCATCATGCCATGGTTGCTCCTAGACCCTCCACCTCAGTCCTAATCTTCCAATCGAGAGGGATCGCCTCTCACTTATAAATACTCTAGGGAAAATCTCAAAAAAGGTAACTACCTTTTACATATCGAAATTCTGCTCGAGTATTCTTTTATATGCACTTATATTCTCATACACTTGCTGACTTAAGTATCGTATGATTCTTGCCGAAGACATTTCCAATTACACTCGCATGTGTCTCATTCTAGCAAATTGAGAAGTTTACCAATAACATCGGTTGAGTCAGATTCCACCTACGAGTGGACCTGTCTACCAAGATTCAGCCCCATCATTTTTGGTGCCAATGGAAGGTTATCTCAACAAAAGCTAATAAAAAATGGTTAACTCTCGATACATAACACCTGACAAACAGTCCAATGTCCATGACCCAACTAAAGACAACCATAAGCATAATGGTGAAGTCCAAACTCGTTCTCAAAGATCCTCCCGCCCCTGCTGGAGGAGTCCCTACTCTTCAAAACTTTGTTGTGATAACTTAGGAATAGATTGCCATGCTCCTGAATGAAGTATGCGTGGGGGTACCAGCCTCAAAACCCTATCATATGGCCAGTCCTCGTACCTGCCATTTAGCCTACCCCATCTTTGCCCCTGTGAGAGGGTACCCTAGAATACCCTTTTTCATGAGGAGGTGGTAGAGTTTAAAGGCTAGGCCTCCCACTCAGTCCATGGGGCTTCTTATAACGCCCCGGTAACCCATTGTTTGTATATAATTAAAACATGCAATGAGAATAAACTTAAAGAAAATATAATATCAAAAGACTTGATAGAGTTATGATTTATTCCGAATATAATACCAAGCAATTATTTAGTTACAAGGTATATAAGGTCGAGTGCACAACAAACACGCAGCGGAAATAACAAACAGCTCTCTATCTAATAAAAGGCTTCAAAATGTTCTTCTTCCTCGATCTCATTGAAGCTAGTCTCGAGCTCATCTAAAAATTATCATATGAACACAATCAACATATATAGTTGAGTAGAAACATTACATAATCGCATAAGGTGATCGTGTGTGATTTGCACATAAACACATTTTTCACTTTGCACATATATATATAATTTTTTTCAATTCAAACCTTTCTTGTCACCTAACAGTGACCCTTATGACTCCCTCGGCCGAAATAACAACCAGCACATTACTCCCGCCTGCCTTATCCTCCAATGGTCGTACCCCGGGTGTTACGCCAAATTTTTCCTACGACCCACTCTCTTATATAGATTACTCCGTCTACATAAGGGGGGATTAGGAGATGGAGGGAGTGAGAACTCTTACAGCCGGCTACCCCATTGATATGTTCCGGCGGAACTCACCCAAACCACTCCGATATATATCGGGCCCGTTTCACATTCACAATTTATGCACATAGCATATTCTTGGAAGTCTTGCTTCCATATTTCAACAAATTATTCAAACATCTTAAAAGAATATCATTAATAGAAAATGAAATTAATAGAAAAGAACATTTTAAACCAAAATCTAGTCAAAACATAATAATATGTAAATATATATATATATATATACGGTCCCACATGCATAAAGATGTATATATATATTTAGACTAAACCTATCATTAAAATAGAAACTTAGACTAAACATAATAGAAGTTTAGATTAAACACATAATTAAACCATAAATCTAAAATAAACATATAATTACTTACAACTATACTTATATACATACACGTGCATAATATATTTAGAGATATATATATATATATATAATATCACTAACTCACCATGATTATATATATGTACGTATTATATATATATATATGTAAACAGCTATACAACTATCTAACTCAACATAATTATATGTACGTATTATATATATATATCTATCTAAACAACTATATACGTATAAGACATATATATATATATATATATATAAACAATATAGTTTGGTAACTTTAAGTAATATATTTTTATGAAAATAGTATATCTCATACTTTTCTTATAAACATATTAAAGTTTTCAAATAAGATGAACATAATGTCAAATATACTATATTACCCTAAACTTGTAATATAGTAAATTTTCATGAACATCTAAGCACATAATAATCATGTAATATTTCATAAAATCAAATCATATTTGCAAGACCATATTCTAGCACATAATTCTAACTAAGAATGCACAAAGTAGTAATCCTAATTTCATAACTTCATGTAACTTCCTTCAAGAAAAACCTCTACTTATATGATTAAGTAAGGTTTCTACCTTTGTTCTTTTCTTTTGTTTTGAAGGTATAGCATAGTGTAGTTTTGGAAAGATAGGAAATTAGTGGATTTTGGAAGAAAATAAGGAAAGTGTGAGGGTGTGTGTGTAATGACCGATTGTAATGAGAAAAACAATTGAAGCTTTTGGTCTTGTTTATAGGATGAAGAAAGCAAGTATTTTATTATTAGGTCATTTTCTTCATAATTATTATGTCATTTTCTTCATAATTATTATCTTTCCACCTATTGATACTTTAAATGAATTCTTCCATGTGGAAGACTAATTAGGCTTGGGTGTACATGCTATGACATGATTCATAGGCTAAGTAAATGTGAGCCATGTATCAATATTTATTTATGGCATATTAGAGAAGATTTTTCTTGTAAAATATCATAAAATATGTTAATATCTAGCATTTGCAATTTTCCTTGAACTAAAATCCGAAAATCAGGTTATAATTTATTAAAATTCGAAATTTACACTTATAATTTTAGGAAATATATTATGGTAATCAAAAATTCGAAATTTATATTTTTATTTGGAAATTTATAATTTTATTGGCAATTTATGCTTTAATTTGAGCAAAATTCGAAAATTAAGGAAATTAAATTCTAATCTTGAAAAATATATTTTTCCAAGTCATAATAGTCTAAGATAAGTAATTATTAATTATTAAGGAATAAAATAAAATGTTTGAAAAAAAAAATATTATGTGTAGAAAAAATAAATTTATAAATTCTTATAAATAAGAAAACAATTTAAAAAAAACTTAATGATTTTAGGAAATTATTTTTTTCTTCCTAAATATATATATATATATATATATATAATAGTAGGAGAAATAGCTAATATATAATTATATATGAATGGTAGAGATTAATACACATTTTGTTAAATAAAATACTAAGAGTGAAATTGTACAAGTAGTCTTTCTTTTTACCACATCTTACATGAAAGTGACATAATTAGGTAATTAAACTAATAGACAACATATTTAACTAATTAGATGTATTATTTTTAGGGTATTTTCGGATTTTATATAGATATATATATATATATATATATATATATATATTGATAACATTATTTCAAAAATGTTAAAATTGTGAAGTAAATAATTAATTCTAGTAAATGTATAGTTTTTAAAATAATTATTTTTTTAGTATAAATTTTGAAATTAGGGAGGAAAAGGAAACTTTAATTTTATGATATAGAAACAATTGTACCAATAAGAAATTTAAAACCGACGGTTTAGGTTTATGAATAGTTTTCGAGAAAAAAAATTGAGAAGAAATTCGCAAGTTTCAATTTCACTAAGAACAAGTCACATTTTAATAAATACATGTAATGCAATGCACATTTGTTCAAAATAAAAGGATTTACTCATAAAATAGTAAAATATTTCATAATTCCAAATTTAGAATAATGTGGTTTACCGGGTCGTCACACTTCTCGCCAATCTTACTGGGACCAAAAGTCCAATTCGCTCCCTAGGACTCAAGGAACAATATCAAGAAGATATCCCAACAATTCCTCAAGTTGCAAAGAAAACTAGAGAAGCTAAGAAAGCATAAAGGCACCCGACCAGCCATCATGCAATTATCCTGCCAACTCGAGTACATCAACCGCCGCATCAATGAAGTGGCTATGGGATCGAACCAGATCAGGCTTGTCTAAACTAGACGAGGGGATGGCCTTGATCCCCTCTGTTATGAGTTACAAGAGGCTAGGGCCACCCCCGGTTGCAAGATTCCTACCATCCTTCCTCCATATGACAGGGAATCTAACCCTAGGGAGTAGCTAGTTCAATTTGAGCATTTAACTCATGTTCATATGATCGATGACCTTCCAGGGGATTGCTTCTTCTTAGTACATTCACTAGTCGTTTGCCAAAAGTTCGTCAATCACTTCCATCCACAAACTCTAACGAAGTTACCCTTGGCCACCACCACAAAATAAAGTAGAAGAAAGGTGTTGCAAAACTTCTTTGAGAGATTCAACACTGAGTTGCTCAAGGTTGAGCATGTTTAGATGGATTTTCTCCTCGATGTCCTCTGCTCAGCCATAAGGAATAGTTTGTTTTGGTTTTATAATGTTTTTGTGAACTTATTAACAAAGGTGCTACTCTAAATTGATTCTTTTTAGTTTGAAGGTGTTGGTTTGCGATTTGGGTGGTTGGGTAATTTATGTAAATCATTTGGTGATGGTTATTTAGTTGATTAAAGTTTGTTTCTAATTTATTTATTGAGCCAGTGCATCGATTCAAGGTGTTTATTTTGGTTGGTTAGCCCTATCTAAATTAGCACATTTTAAGAAAAAAAGAATAGGGACTTAATTAAGTTTAATTTCATAATTTCACCACCATGGTGTTTGATTTTTATGGCAAGTCCATATCATGTGGCTTAGTTATATTTGGATTTTAAAGAAATGTGATATTTATGAGTTGCAGACATTATTTATCTTAGCCTTTTCTTAGAAAGATTGTTATCTCTAGTATGGTTCACATTTCAAGTGATGATGAAGTCAATACAAAATATGCATATGTGCTTGGTGGGAAGTGCAATAAAAAATGTCCTCCTCATTTATGTAGCACATACACGGATGGTGCTAATCTTTATGTTTTAGATTTTAGGTGCGATAATTAGGTTTCCATAATTCTTAAGAGATTGAACTTAAACGACAGATATGTTGTCCCTAGCTGTTCATATTTATTGGTGAGATCTAATTTTCATATAAATATAGATGTTTGTCTTTGTGTTGAGTTTGTTAAGTGAATGTATAAATTCATACATGAACATCACATTGTGATATTCTATCTTGTGATTTGCATTGCCATGTCTCGTATAGTTCACATTTCATATTATGAAGTCAATACGAAATATGCATATGTGCTTGGTGGGAAGTGAAATAAAAAATGTCCTCGTTATTTTTGTGGCACATACATGCATGGTGCTAATATTTATCTTTTAAATTTTGGGTGCGATAATTGGGTTTCCATAATTGTTAGGAGAATGAATTTAAATGACAGATATGTTGTCCCTGGTTGTCTATATTCATTGGTAAGATCATATTTCCATATAAATATAAATGTTTGTCTTGGTGTTGAGTTTGTTAAGTGGATGTACAATTTCTTACATGAACATCACATTGGAATATTCTATCTTGAGGTTGGTGTCACCTCAAGTAATGAGGTGGGTGGAGTCTGGGAATTGCAAAGTCATTGGTGGATTTCATCGATTAAGGCTTATTGGCTTGTATTTTCCTGTGACGTGCTCTTTGTTTACTTTACTGATGAACAGTGTGTATTGTTTAGCCTAACAAAATATTTCTACATGAATCCTAATGATCGTGTTGTGTAGATTTCTTGTCACATCTCAATTGTTTCCAATTTCTTTATCATTGAGAGCGGACATTTTAAGGATTTGGTCTATCAAGCTTTTCAACCTACCCAAATATTTATTGTATTGATGGTTAAGAGTGCATGACTTATTGAAGTACTGGTAAAGCCTACCTTGAAGTCTTCAGATTTGCATTAGAATAATAGCAATATAATTCATACAAAGATATTTTCTCTTACTCTACTTGACTGCAAGCATCACAGATATGGTGGAATCATACTTCTCCCTCTAATTTCTTGTTGATTCTGGTTCCGCTCTATGTGTGTGACCGCTTCACATTAGTCGGCTAGGCCATCGCCTTCCAGCCTCAGCAACTCCTCTATCTTCAGCAACTGTAATAGGGATAGATCCGACAAGCTCTTGACGACATCATCATTGAGCCGCCGCCAATTCCTGGCATTCTCCTTCGGCAACTTTGCAAAACTCATCACAAGAAAAAAGAATGGAGGTTAGGATAGGGGAAATCATGACTATCCAAAAAATCGTTGCCATGGCAACGTAACTTTGTTGCCAGCGATAGGGAAGGGAATGAGATAATTTTCACAATATTCTTCAGCGGCATTTATTGAACATCTCTGCATTGGATTCATGACTAAGCTGGAAGCCTACAAATCATATAACTGAAAGTTAATTTCAATTCCAAGGAAATCAAACCACCAAATATGCTCCCGAAGTGTTTGAATTTTTAATTCCTAAGTTTGGGAGGAAGAAATAGATGATCAAAATTAGAGATTCCACCCACATTCTTTTATTTAACTTTTGAAATTTAATTTGTACTATATTTTTTCATTCAATGGACATGAAAATTTTTTTTACAGATTTTGGGTACGCTCGGTGTGAGCATCTACCTCTCATCCCTTTCCTTTGATCAAAAAGTTTTTCAAATATCAAATGGTTGCCTAAAATGATGCAAAGTTTGAGGTTGTGACTTCACAATTTCTCACTACTAGAAAAAAGGCATTTAGCCACGGATTTTAGCCACGGATTTGGCAAAAAATCCGTGGCCAAGGAGATTAGCCACGGATTGGCCACGGATTAGCCACGGAAAAAATCCGTGGCTAAAAGTGGCGTGGCTAACCTTCGCCACGGCTTTTTAGCCACGGCTGGGCTTAGCCACGGCCAAGCCGTGGCCAAGCCGTGGCTAATAGCCACGGGCAAACCGTGGCCAAGTTTGGCCACTAATTTCTAGACATGGCCTAGCCGTGGCTAAGGGCCACGGATTAGCCACGGCCAGGCCGTGGCCAATCCGTGGCTAACAAGCCACAGCATTATCAGCCACGGTTTTAGCGTATTGTTAGAGTATTGAATAAGAAAGTTATTGAATAAGAAAGTAAAATCACACTATTTTTGGGTAGGTGATTTGGTGCTTGCTGCAAGAAGGCCCATCACTACAACTTACCAATTTGGAAACAAGTTCACCTCGAAAATGGAATGGTCCTTATGTCGTCAAAAGGATCTACACAAATGGTGCATCACAGAAAATGGCTCAAGGATTGGCCCTATAGGTGGGAAGTCATTGAAACGCTATTACGCATAATAGTGAATAATACTTCCCAATAAAATGATGAATTGTCAACAAGTGCTCCTAGTTACTAGCCTAAACAATTTGAAATTTAAAAAAAAAAACAAAATTTCTAGTGCTACTTGATAAGAGAATAAACTATCAAAAACGCTCCTTGATAAGGGCATAAACTATCAAAAATGTTCCTTGATAAGAGCATAAACTATCAAAAATGCTCCTTGATAAGAGCATAAACTATAAAAAATGCTCCTTGATAAAAGCATAAACTGTCAACAATGATCATTGATAAGATGATAAACCATCAATAATGCTACTAGATACGATCCTAAAATATCTAAAATTTCAAAAAAATTCAAATTCAAATGAAGACTGATTGATACGAGTATAAGATATCTACAAGTTCAAATAGAAACTATTTGGTACAAGTATAAACTATCAAACAAATTCAAGTGATAGCTCCTTGATACGAGTTTAAACTATCTACAAATTGATATTAAAGGACTCCTTGTATGATTATAAACTATCTACAAATTCAAATGAAAGCAACTTGATATGAGTTTAAACTATCAAAGTTCAAGTGAATGCTTTGGATTAACTTTCCCAATGAATAATTTTGAGACTCATTCACTTGTTTTCATCTATCAGAGCAAATGAGCGTGAACAGGTCTCGATGGGCTATATGTAGGCATTGAAATTTTATATCAAATATAAACTGACACGCGTTATATATTTTTCTTAAAAAATAATCTATTATATTTTTGTTTATATTTTAGAATCTTTCAAATTAAATTCCAAAATTAAATAAAATATTTAATTGGTGACTAAATCAAATATTTTCTTGTTCAAAAACTTGGCAATAAAAGTCATATCTTGAAAATAAGGAAGCCATATATTGATATTTTGGTAATTCAAATCACATCTTGTGATTAAAGCAGTAAATTTTTAGCAAATATTAAAGGGCCAACTAAATTGTGTCACCTCGTTAGGTAAATATGGCAAAAGACTATCTCATACACCTATAAATAAGGGTCATCTCTACAAGCCAAACACACAACAAGAGAGACACAAGAAGAAGTCTTAATTCAAAGACGTCTTGATGTTTTCCCGAGAAGATTTAAAGTGATAAAAAGCACTAAAAAATAGTAAAGATTGCTTAGAGAGTCATGAAAAATCATCTGCCGGGAAATAAGTGGATGGTGGAGATTGAGCAGATTTAAGTACCCAACAGGGGAGAAGCTAGATAATAAATTAGCTCCATTAATTGTTCTGGAACTATTTCGCCAAAATAATATTGTCATACAAGATACTTTATTCAGAAAGAGATGCATTTCATAAATGTAATAGTTAATAATGAAGTCGAGTTAAAGTAGCAAAATTAATGCTATGATGAGAAGTCGGGTAAATGCGAATTAATATTTTGTCAAATTTGGAAGAAGATTTACATGAAATCTCAATCCACTCCAGTCCGATATTTTTTGAGGAGAAACGATGGTAATGTCATTAATCAACACCCAATGTCAGACATAGCAATAGAACTAGCAAAACTTGGCAAAATAAAAAGCCCTTCGCCGAGGGTAGAGGCATGGCGAGCCAACGAGTGAGCTACGCCGTTAGCCGAACGTTTAACTAAAGAGAATGAAATAAAATTAAAAGATATGCCCAGATGAAGAATATCCGATGTGACGTTGCCGGCAACCGAGAGATCTTGCTCCCCTGTTTGTAACCTTGCAACAACGTTAGCGCAATCGCCTTCAACACAAATTCTGGTCCAGCCCCGTTGACTGGCCATTTGGACAGCTTCCCAGCAGGCCTTCATCTCCACCAGCTCCGAGTCGTTCGAGCCCCTTATCCGAAGCTGAAGCCAGCCCATACACTGGCCGTTTGCGTTTCACGAGACTGCACCAATCCCAATCACGCCTTTTGATGCGAACAAAGCTCCGACAGAGTTGATTTTTATTACGCCATCACTAGGAGGTGTCTATCTAGCTGGTGAAGCCGCTGGGTTTAGCATGATTTCCAGCTCCATAGTTTCCCAATACAAACAAAGATACTGACGGGCGTGTAAAACCTGCTCCAGTCCGATATTATCATACCAAATTTGATACGAAATGATGGATATACTAATTATTATCCAATATTTTTCCCTTTTGTTTTTTAAATAAAATTGGCACGTTGACGGTTCCCCTTCTATATCAAAATTCAGGTAATTTTGGAAAAACTTGAACATGTAAAGTGTAATTTAAATACCAAAAAGGAAATAGTGTAATGAAGCTCAGAGACAATATATCTATTGATAACACAAAAATTGTCATTACTTATAAGTTATAACAATTAATTAAGCAATAAAAAGTTCAATATTGCCACAAATACGGACAGAGCTAGTAGGGGTTAGAGTGGGCGACCCCCCCCCCCCGCCCCACCCTCCCCCTCCCCAAAACAAAAAAAAAAAAATTGTTTATCTTGAAGTAAAATTTTACATGTCTTTGTTTGAAATTTTCAGATTTTCTCCTCTATATCATATAAAGGCCTATAATATTTTATATAAATTTGGCCTTGCCCCTCCCACATGAGATCCTCTATTTCAAATTGTGTTTCATCTACTATTGTAATCCATGAATATACGCCAAGTGTAAAGATCTAATACCAAGTGTATAATTAAGAAAGTAACCTTATACACATGATATGGATGTGAATTATAGAATAGGAGATGAACCACTATTTTGAAATAGAGAATCCTATCTGTGCCCCTCCCCTTCTCCCCAAATATAAATTCATGGCTTCGTCCTTAGTCAGAAATGATTTTCATAATGTAGATACTAATCAAAAATTGCATTTTAAGTTGTCAAGATATGTAATTTGTGATACCCTTGTGAAATTAGTGATAAAGAAAATTTTATGACAAAATCATAGTAACGACTTTTTTGTCACCAAATTGTAGTTATAGAGGAGTTTTTAATTGCCAATAGTCACAATTACAAAATTAATTCTTGTTACTTTTGAATCATTGTGATTTGTGACGAAATAAAAGTTATTATAACAAAATAAATTAATTACTCATGAAGTAGTATATGTTGTCTCTTATCGCATACTACTAGCTAGCTAGTAACAATTTTTGTATTACCATCTTACTTTTTGAGAGTAGTATTATTTTTTTTTCTAGTAATAGCTAAAGCAACCTAAATGTCTATTAAAATGTAAAAACTGAGTATTAGGGTTGTCAACGGGTCGGATTTGGATCAAATCTGAAAAATTCAAATTCGAATTTGATAAGTTTTTTTAGTATCCAAATCTAACCTGAATCATGTAGGATCTATATTCATTTCAACTGAATCTGAATCTGACAAAAAATTCGAAATCCGATAGAAAAATCTGACCCGATATTAACTGTTAAAAATGTTGAAACTTTAAAATCAAATAAGCAATAAAAAAATTATTTCTTATGTAAAAATTAAATTTTAAATAAGTAGAAAATTATTTTATAATATGTATAAAAACTATACATTATTTTTTTGAAAAAAAAACTACTTTGAAAAATATAAGAAGTGTATTGTAAGTTATAATAGTTTGGATATTGCATTTTATTTAAACTTCTTCACTAATATTATATATATAAGTTGCTGTAATAATAAGAAGTATTATTAAAGTTCGGATTCAGATCTTTAATAGATCGGACTGCTTGATTCCATATCCTCTATATTTATTTTGGATTATGGATATTTATAATCGGATATGACCTATCGGATATTGTAATCGATCGAATATACTAAAATTCAGATTGGATTTGGATAAAAATCCACTCCATTGACAGCCCTACGGAGTACTACATTACAAAAATTGCCAATTAGTCTGTACTATGGAGTTGGACAAAATTTTATGCCGAAGAGAATCGAATTACAATCGTATCCGTCTTCCAGTGATGGGCATAAGGTCCCTCAGACCCATTTTAGAAGTATAGCATTTTTCCAGCCCAAAAACCATGCCTGTGCTGATAGCTTGACAGTGAAATCACCAAAATTTCGGGATTAGTCGTCCAGTGATGCAGAATTGGGTGATTAAAATAAAAATATTAATAATAAAAAACCCATCAAATTTTCACTATTCCAACAAAAAGTAATAATGATAAAAATAAAAATAAAAATAAAAATAAAAATGGTTAAATACACCTTATCCCCTCAACTGTCTCATGTTTCATTCTTCCCCTCAACTATTAAATTTAACAC
Source organism: Petrea volubilis (assembly GCA_026212405.1). NCBI lineage: Eukaryota > Viridiplantae > Streptophyta > Magnoliopsida > Lamiales > Verbenaceae > Petrea > Petrea volubilis. Next base: position 14,184,703 of record CM047877.1, read on the forward strand.
TTATACCCCCAATTAATTATGCAGGCAAAAATGCCCTCAAATTATGTTTAACTATATTGTTTTTAATAAATTTTTGGTACTTTAAAATTTGCACCTAATATTCAATTCCGAATTTCATATCAATATAAAATTTCTTATTAATTCTAATTTAAAGAAAATAATTAAAAATTTAATAATTCAATTAAATACCAAAATAGTAAAATTTTATATTAATAGAAAAAATTCTGAATTGTCCCCATGTGGGCGCCATTAAGGTCTGTAAATCTGAGCATTTGGCCCAATTTTAGATTAGGCTTATTGGTGGCAGAGTAGGAACACCGAAGGTTCTTTTAAACTTTTGGGCCTTGGCAATGGCAAGTAATACCTAATAAATACAATTTTTGTCCCATTCGATAATGTCTTTGAGTTTTTCGTCTCAATATTATGTCTTGACTTTTTCGTCTCAATATTGCAAAAGTGCCAATTACAGTCCCACTATTTAATAAACGTTTCACAAACATGACTTCTGTCTAAAATTTAACGGACAATTAACGTGCACGACGTGCGGCCGTAAACTTCTTATTAATTGAGAAGAAAAAAAATGTATTTCAGGTCGCGTACAACAATTCATTTTGCAATATCGGTTCCAAAATTTTAAAAATCTCAAAAATAGTCACAAATACAATATAACAATAATGCTATATTTGTAATACCTTCATTATGTTTTCTTATAGTGTATTGGTTATTACTTTTGTTGAAACTTTTACTTTGAAGACCACATAAATGGTCTATACTTTGATCAATAGTATATTTGATATTTTTGTCGTGTCTATTAACAATATGTTGTGTTTAATGATATAATAATTGAGATTAGAATGCCATGCACTCATGTATTAAATAAAGGGATGTCTATTTCAATACTGACATTAACAATGCATTTGGTAGAAGAAAGAAAATAGAGAGGAACAAAAAGGAAATGAAAGAAAATGAGTGAAATTTAACTTTCTACAGATTTATTAAGATGAAAGGAAAATGAGCGAAAAGAAAATGAAAAAAATAGTTGTACTTTTTTTCCTTTCATTTTTTCTTGTAGTTTTGGGTGGAAAAAAAAATTAATGGACCCCATGCAACTATTTTGTTCATTTCAATTTTCCGCACGCACCCAAACAAACAAGGAAAACGCTTCCTTAATTTCCTCCCATTTTTCTTCCTTCCACTCTAATTCCTCCAATTTTTCATGACTAAGTACTTTTGAGTATTAGATGCTATTAATACTATTCATATTGAAAGTATTTCATCAACCTTAGATTAGGTCCAAGAAAGGCTCTTTCCCAAAATATCGATAAGAGTATTTGTAAACCAATAGGTAGGCTTAAACTATTTAAGGGATAAACTTGTGCAAGCTACTTGGGTTTACCCCCAACTAAATATTGTTATTGCTTAAATTAGTAATAGATTGAAAGGAGAATTTGACGAAGTTTTTATATATTAAATTAGCATGCATGAGTCATGCTATGCTTGAGCCTATTTATAGAAAAGAGTTTTTGTGGGATCTATTATAGGATTGGTGGATTGTACCTCCAACATGAATAATGTTAATCATTTTTAAGGTTTACAAGTACTTAATCAATCTTCAATAATGTCAATATTGAGAAAAACATCCTTTTATTTAATGTGTACATGCATGTTACTCTAGTCTTATGTATGGTCGAAATAATTGCGCAACTGTAGATGGTTAATAGACGTGATATATAAGCGTCAAATATACTATTTATAATTTGCTTTCTTTTACCTTTGTCTATCCTATCAAATAAATATCTTGAAAAGAAACAAACATTTTTCTTATATGTGCATTCTTTTTTTTTTTTTTGGTTTTTTAATTTTCCATTCTCTCTTTTTTTTTTTTTTTTCTCCTTTATAGTCCTCAATCTTCCACTCTAATCAATGTCCAAATAAACGCTTTAGCCTTCACACACTCGAAATCCCACCGCGGGCACCACGCAATTATCATTTTTTTTGTCCCGTAACTCAATTCAAATTTAATTTTTACTTTATTATCTACATTATTTTCACATTTAGTCCGTAAATTGAAACTTGTCTCATATTCTATCCCAATCTCTACTTTGCCTAAGATGGTTTATAGAAATGTCATTCAAATGTAATTTTGATTTCATTATCAACACTATTTTCATATTTAGTCCGTAAATTGAACCTTGTCTCACATTTCGTCCCAATCTCTACTTTGCCTCAGATGTTTAATAGAAATGTTACACATCCAATTCATCCTACTAACAGGCATGCACACGACGGAAGATCAATACAAAATATGAAGCAACATTAATTATACCATTGATCTACAAATAGTCTAATATCTACACTATCAAAGAGAAGCGAACTAAAGACCTATGTATTCGTTTGACTAGTTTATTAAAATATTTTCTAATTTCTATAATAAAATTTAAGTATTTCTTTAAAATCATCTTTCTTTTTTCAAAATGTTATTTTAAAATTTGATTATTTTAAAGTCATTTCTATCAAATACATACACATATATGTATATCTTCATTCTTCAACGGTATTTTAGTATATGTATATATATGTGTGTGTGTATGTGTATGCGTGAATATTCAATTGTAAAGCACTATTAGAATACCAAATATAAATTTATTCTCCACACAATAATTCGCTTGACTCACATTATTAGAAAACACTCGTTTGCTAACGAAAAGTTCATGATGACGGTTAGATTCCATTACAGATTGAAGATGATAGATATATAGTGATATTTTATTAAAATATAACTAAAACAACAAACAACAACAAAACATTTACCCATAGATTTGTGAGAAACAAAATTCCTCATGATATATAGTTTTTTGGATTTCATAATTCTGTGAGTTCTCTGCATCAGCCAAACTATGTTGTAAATTTTTCTGTTAATGAAAATGATGCTTTCTTACAGCGTCACTCCTCGAAACACTTCTCTGAAACTACTGTAAAATAAAAACAAGCACAAGTCAGAACCAATAATTTTATGATCTCAAGCCTATTAATTACATAAAACTAGACATAATTATCCGCCGCGTTAGTGGAATAATTGAAAACTACATAAAACCCTATTTATGCGCAACGACCACATTGTATAAGGATCATACGGGGAATGATGTAGACATAACATATCTTTTTTCTCTTAAAGGTATAACTATCACTCCATGCAGGCAATAGGGTCTATAATTAACTCACATATAGGTTGCAGTTGGGAACAATTAAGACTTCAATGCCTCGCATTTTTGGGTCCAAACTTATTGCTTCATCAACTGCCGTCACGAGCTGTTATGGCTAAGATCGGGGTTTGGTCTTATCAACACTAATTATGTAATGAGTAAATTATTCTCATCAATATATATATATATATATATATATAGAGAGAGAGAGAGAGAGAGTGAGTGCTAAACTAATGGTAAGTTCATAACAAAAATGCTATTACAATCCTCATGAAATCTATTGAATGCAGTCAAGTCGAGCTAAGAAAAAAAAAATCGAAAGATACAAATTGTTTGGTTCAATATTTGTCTATATGTATTCGTTTTATAATTTTTATTTTATTTTATTTTGAAACAATGAACAACATATCAATCAGTTATACTTAATGATTCATGTATTACAAATCAAACTACTACATCATCATAATCCATTATACAACTGAACCATCACATTATATATAAAAACCAACATGGTTGGCGTGGTGGTTCAGCACCTCGTCCCTTAAGCATGAGGTCAGGGGTTCGATCCCTACCTATGTGAATGGAGCAAACCATTTGGCCAGTTCCCTACCGCTTAGTGCGCTGACAGTAGGGATGGGGGATTAGTCATCTGGCTGTCGGCCGGAGGGATACCCTGGGAAGCCAAAAAAAAAAAAATCACATTATATATAACAAAACAAAAGAAACTACTATCAAAGAAAAACAAATGAAATTATTATTAAAGTAAAATAAAAATCTATGTATTTCGATGGAGAATCAAATTTTTATTTTTACTCACTACAAGAAAAAGTAGTATTAGTGACAAAATATAAAAATAACAAGGCAAAATTATAATTTAAGAACCATATATTGCATACTTTTTCAACTAAGGACTTTGACTTTGGCCATTTTAATTTTAAAATTGGAATATAATCATGTCTTACACATTTAAGATATTTTTTCCCCGAAATTAGAGATTTGGCCAAAGATCACACAAAATCAACCGGAAAATGTGGTTGTCGGGAATCCAAATGGAAACTTTGGAGATATCATACTTTACATGGCGCTTAAATGGCATTTTATTTGATATGACAATTCATGTAGAATGATTTATTATTAAATGAAAAAAATGATTGTTTATATTTATTTCAAAAAATAAATAATAGAACAATCAAATAATAATAAAATCTCAAAATATATTTAATTTTTCGTTAAAATATAAATATATAATATGTTTTTAAAAATTAATACCCAACCCAACCCACACTACTCCCACAAAACCCTAGCCCCCAGACCCGCCCATCCCTACTCCCACAAAACCCTCTCTCTCCATTGGTCGCTCCCTCCATCTCTCTCTCTCTCCCTCCCCCCCCCCCCCCCTCCCTCTCTCCCAATCTCTCTTTCTCCCTTACTCTCTCTCCATGTCCCTCTCTCTCTCTCTAGAGGGCTGTGGGGGAGGGGAGCTGGTGTTTTTGTGTATATATATACTATTTACATTTGTATTTATATATATATATATATTTATATTGCATTCATAAGAAAATTATTTGTGTATTTGTGCCATGTCATCATTGTTGGATCAAAATTTGTACGCCACATAGGCAATTTTTTGTCAAGTAAGCCAACTCCAACCAATGCATATCGGAAGTTTTAAATGTGTAAGACATGGTCAAATTCCAGCCTTAAAATTAAAATGGTGAAAGTTAAAGTTTTGAATTGAAACAGTGTGCAACATACGGTCTTAAAATTATAATTTTGCCAAGTAACATTGTTAAAGTTGTCATCAATATTTATATTAAGTGACAGTACTTTCTATCTTGTCACTAACGCTATAAGAAAAAGTGTAAATCTTTGACAACATAACAAGTGGTAATGAAAAAATTGTAATTAATTATATAAATTTAGTAACAACAAATTTATGCTGTCAGAAAACATAGTTTGAACAATATCAATAGTGACAATATAGTGTAAAAAGGTGACAACACAGTACAAACTTAACAATCAGTGACATATCTATTGTTATAATTTAGTGACAATTTTAGGAGCCAAAAATCTAGTATAAAGCGACAAAATGTGTATTATTTGAAGTGTTATTTAAAGGTCTAGGAAAGACAACATCCAAGTCTGTTTCATAGCGACAACTTTCCATTCGACAATCAAGGCCCCATTTATGAGTTTACCCAAATTTGAGTCACCAAAATGTGTCTGAAATTTAACCTACCATGAAACGTAACTTAATGTTAACACAGTCTACATGTAATGTGGTCTGACTTTACGATCATCATAGTGGCCGTGAACCATAACATGACCAAGATGAATCTCACAGAAGAAAAAAATTCATGCGGGAGCAAATTTGAAGAGTTGCTGACTTAGAGCAACATAAAAGGGATTGGGTAAAATGTACTTTGAGTGTAAAAAATATTTGCGGCTCGTATGAGGTTTTGGAAGATATACATATTACTAATAAAATATCTGTACAATTACAAGCATGCATGTTGATCAAAACTCATACCCAAAGATGCATACAACTTCCAGGCACATAAGTGGAAAATTTGACATAGACTACTACGCATAATGTGAGCGGTATGAAATAAGCAACAAAGTCAAATAAACGAACACTACGGTGGAACAACATTGTTGAATAAAAATACCCTAATGGAATTACGTAAAAACCTGCACACAGGACAATGACCAAAGCACCCATTTCGAAAAAGAAACTAAACGATTCCAGGTCAATTGTAACTAAACTCATTAATCCCACCTAGACAGAACAGAAGATGACTATGCTTGGTAACTCAATGGATCCTCATTTCATCGTCCTCATTATCAAATGAGTCAGCTGCCATAGTGCACTTGAGGTTGACACTTGCATTCGCAATCGTTCCTTGCATTGCATGAATAGTTGCCCTTTTCTCATGGTCATTAACGAGCCTAGCTATTAACAGAGGCACAACTATCTGCATTGCTTAATTGTTAATTGGCTTGAGACAGTCCAAAAGGATGAACCGAGAGTCTGGTTGGTACTCGGCTTAGAGTTTGAAGGGCGAGAGGAATAAGACTTGCCCTAGGTATTATGTCGCGGCACATTCATGACCTCAATAGAGTTATCGAAAATTTGTATTATGTTAGAGAAATTAGGAACATCTGCTTGCACGGGAGGTCCTAATATCTGCTTGAGCTTCTCCCACTCTGGCTCACCAACTATCATATACACCTCGGCAGTTTTGTGAAGCCAGAACGGTGTGAAACTTGAAGATAGTAAGTGCACATCACTACAAATATAACTTCATTACTAGCCTCTTACTTAACACATTGCTAATGTGACTAGATAAAATATTTGGTATCAACTATTGAGCTTAACCGTAGTGAAACCAATTATTCCTTTATGTTTCGAGAAGTTTATGTACGATTAACCTATTTTTTACAACGATGAGCATATAACTAGCAATGAAAGAATTATATCTCAGGTTATATTAATTCAATAATCGCAATGGAAGAAACTAGCAGCAGTAAAAAGAGAGGTACACAAACGATGGTATGATGATAACAGAATAAAAAACAAGTCATCCAAAATTATTTCACTAACGTAAGTTCGGGATTATATAAACACAGTCCATTTATACACATGGTGATACTGAGGTGCATTGCTAGTTCTATTTCTAGTAGTTAATCCGGCCCAAATATATTTCATCACCGTCCTTATATAACACTATATTACTTAGGGATGGAGACTTGTTATAAAAGGTAAAAGAATAAAGTCCGTTGGCAAAATTGTGATCCAAAATTGGTCAAATTTTGCTGAATCGGTTGCAAATGTGGCTGCAAATTGTGACCGATTTTGTCGATTGCAAACTAGCGTTTTAATTTCTAGTTGTGAGTGACGGTATTTCATAGATTAGAAGATACACATGATCCAAGGTTTGGCTTTCTTCCATAATTTTATGAATCAAGGTTAGTTTTTGTATTAAAACCATTGTTTAATCTTCTAATTGTGATCCTATGTTAACTCGATTCATAGGAATCGTATTTTATATTTTTGTGGCGGGTTAGTTTGTAAAATCCATGTTTTAATTGAAGTTTTCCACCAAGTGTTATTAGAATAGGACTTGCTAAATGATTAGATATGATTTTTTTGGATTCACTTGATTATGATTTTATTTGATTCTTGAATATTTTTTTAATATACTAATGGATATGTTTATGATTGGTATATTGGTTTATATATGTTCATAATTCATGCGTTGATTATTTTTATTTGATTAGGAAATCGATCCATAAACCTCTTGGGATGATTTCTTTTGGATCAAGTTATCTGTATTGCATGTAAAAAAGAAAAAAGAAGGCGTGCCTACTGGCAAAGAGTCTAAGCTAGCACAAACATAAGCTTATGCAAAATAGGGCTGATGTTGGTACAAGGACTCCAACTTGAGGCCTTTGCTACTAGATGGCATTGTATTTTGTTTATTTACATTGCTGTTTGTTTTATAAATTATTATGCTTGGTTTAAATAAAATTACAACAACGAAGGCTCTGGTCTATAGCATGGCAATGTGGCACTTTGCTAGTAGACCACTAAGTTATTAATCAATGTGTATCTGTATCCTTGTACATATAAGTTTAAGCTCAGTTCTGAAAGCAAAATCACATGAAAGGAGATTCAAACTCAACTCTTTTCGTGGCAAGAAGGTAACCCACTAATAGACTGTTATGTTATTTTGTGCAATTTTTATGTTTAGTAATTATTTAATTGCATATGTCTTAGGTCTTTTGAAAATTGTATGATACTTTTTGGGCTTGTTTGCGCTACGTTTATTTTTTTAAAATTATATAGATTGAACTAATATGTTGCCAAAGCAACCTCTATTTGGCAAACTTATCTATTGTGGAAAAATAGATATGTTTTTATCTATGCGAAATAATTTACCAAAGGAAGATTATTTTCGCCATATGGTTAATATTCATGAATACGGTATTTGTCGTGTTCTTTTATCTATATGAAATAATCGACCCAAATGAAGATTATTTTGGAAGATGATCAATACTCATGAATATGTGATATATAATATATTATTTTGTCTATGCAAAATAATCGGCCCAAAGAAAGATTATTTTGGCTAGACAAATAATAGTCATAAATATTTGAATTATTTTGGTTAACATATTAGCAATTTCTCAGTCCAAAGAAAGCCATATGGTTAGGTTGTTTTCCAATTATGAGTATTTATGAACTATGAGATACCATTTACAAGTTGTTATTTCTGTCCAAAAACTAAATAACAATATTCTACTAGGTATCTTGAGATGGGCCCTCTTACATGTAATGTGTTTGATGTATTTATTATTCGCACATATGCATGCTTTACATGGTTGATTTCTTGTTGAGCATATTAAATTTTATTTTATAGTGTTTTTAATATTTATCATCATGAATAACATCCTTGTGTGCCTAATAGCACAAACCTTAAGAAATAGAAAGTGCACTTTATGAATGTGCTTGGATGCATGAAATTGACTATATATTAGGGTTTGACTAATCTACGGATCTAATCTCAGTATCAGTACTGTTGATAGAGAGCTGTAAACGAGAAGTAGGATCAATCAAATTATATTAGTCTAACAATCATGCAATGTTTTAATTCCAGTATCCACTAGGGGTTGTATTTTGAGAAAGAAAACGCCAAGGTATCCACAAGTAGATACCAAACCAGTTCACTATAACAAAATGGTCAAAATGAGTATTATTCTCAAAAAATTTGTTTCAATGTCGCATATAGGCAAAGAAATCATAAAGAAATACACTGAAGAATAGTCCAATCGTGTGATAAAACAAAGGTCCATAAGTTTGAATGTTGAATTATATTCTTATGGGCATAGTTTTAATCAACCAAATAGACAACGTACTAATTTGGCAATAATTTCTCAAGAAAATATGACCATTAAAAATCAAAAGAGGAATCATGAAAGAAATTGCAGGACTTGGGATGTTCCCACATAAAGTGCAAAAGAAACAAAATTGGTTATTTGTCACTTTTGTGAGAGAGTTTGTCACACAAAGAAATTTTTTCCAAATAGGTCATTTGTGATGCAAAGAATATAACTTCTCAATTTTGTTTGTTTATAAATTGATTGATTTGTCTTTAACCCTATATGAGTTGTAGACATGCAAGAAGCCTAATGCGGAGAAATTGGACTAAAAAACATTGGTTTGCAACTTTGTACGACACTCGAAAAGTAAGGAGTTTAAATTTTTTGATCCCTCAAATTGGTCCTTTTTTTTAATTAGAGAATGCCATGTCCATTGAGGATGTCGGTTATAGTCGGAGCGATCAAGATTTGAAGAGGATTGTATTGGCATTCGGCATTCTCACTATGGTTATAACTGGAAGGGATTGGATAGTTTATCCTTGTACTCTTCAGCCTATGAATCAGGATATTACATAAACTACAACTGCACTTGAGATACCTACAAATTAAGTAGGGAATCATCATCTATTCAAGCTGATGAAACCCAACAACCTCAAATCTAAAGCGATAGTAAGGAGATCCACGACATAAATGAGAAAAATGATTTTGGATGACTACATCGTTTATCTCTGTGAACACGAATTTGATATGTGATTGCAAGATGTTACTAAATCTTTTGGTCGAATCAAATTATATTTATATTCTGATGCATGGATGAAGGCCATTAATGAGGAGATGAAATCCATTAGGGGCAATGACATTTGGGATCTTCTCAAGTTACCATAAGTGATGAAATCCATTGATTATAAATATGGTTTATATGGAACTTGTGACTTATTGTGCTAAACCACATGGGCTTAAAAATAACGTTTCTTAATGGAGTCAATGAATAGACAATATGCATGATGTAACTGGAGAACTTTGAGTCAAAAGACTCAAAGTACCCGTTGCATGTAAGCTCAGAAGTCTATTTATGGTGTAACGTAGCTGTTCCGTCAGGAAAATTTGATGGGGTGATGATCTCTTTTAGTTCATGGAAATACCCAAGCTCACTAAATATATCTCAAGGTCAGTAGGAACAAATTTGTCATCCTAGTGCTTTGTATAGATGATAATATACGGGTGAGCAGCAATATATGCCTATTACAGAAATCCAAGAATTTTCTATAAACTAATTTGAAATGAATAAATCTTGGTATGATTTGATTTATTCTGGGTATACAGATCCATCAGAATTTTTCTAGAGGTATACTCATGCGCAAAAGGCCTATAAGGTGCTTAGCCATTTTGGTATGCAGAATTGTGCACCAGGGGACACTCGTATGGCAGAGGGTGAGAAAGTTTAGTTTGCTCCAATTTATATATGCATGAGTATGTATGCATCAAGATTTAAAATACATAGTAGGGATGATAGGTAGATATTTTAGTAACCCAAAAGTGAATCATTAAAATGATGGGATATCAGTTATCTATAAAAATTAAGAAATATATGCTCAGTTCTCAAAAATCAAACCACTTAAAGATCATCTGGTATGTCGATTTGGTTTTTGGTCGAATGCTCGTATAGCAAGGGATCCACATTAGGATATGTGCCCATGATAGTTGGAGAAGCTGTTTTTGGAAAGTTGTAAGACACTGATTGCTTCCTTAACTATAAAGGTTGAATGCATGATCTGCTATGAGGCATTCAATCAAAGAATATAGCTTAGAATTTTATGACTTGAGCACAAGTAATCAATGGTGTAGATACAATAAAGGATTAGTTGCAATAATAAGGCCTCTTAGCTATATTTGGAAAAACAACTAGATGTATGAGAAGTTTAATAATGCAGATATTAAGTTTCTAGTTATGAATAAACGAGCTTAAAGTATTCAGGTGTTAATGGAGCATATTAGTCCAAACCTAACGGCTTAAAGCTCCCTAAGCAATCACCACTTTAAGTGTTTCATGATCATGTGACTTATGTATTTATCATAAGGAGCGATTATATGCCATGTTAGTAGGAGTTTGCTATCTAGTTTCATGATCTTTTGACATGCGTTATGATTATGTTCTGTACACACTAAAGTTTCATAATTGATTGAACACTCTGAAATAAGAATATTTGTTTTCAATTGTAGTTTTGCATAAAGTATTGAAAAGTGTTAAGCGACTTTTTGAGTCATAAAGTAGGACCAGTTGGAAATAGACATGAATGAGATCATGTTACGTGTAATTTCCATACAACAAATTCATACTTGGTCTAGGTTATTAATTTTGCTGGTATTATGACCATTGTTGGGTTTAGTTACGAGTTATATGATTATGATTCTATATTAGCACAATTGATGGACCAAACTGTTTTGGGATATTTTGAGGTTGAGATAGCATAAACTTTGCGCGTACTAAGGTTTTAGCTATATATAATATTTCGAAAACATATGTGGATCAAGTGGGAGATTTTCGAAACTTTCTCTATTTTAGTGGTTTCACATATAAATTATATTGTACATAGTCTACTATCCCATAAAAGAGCCAAATTATATGATCCATTAAGAAATGAAATTGAATGGAATTCTAGAAATATCATATTGACTATGTGATTTTTTTTTTGTATGGGTAGAAGTCCAATCACATATTAATTATGTTTGATAGACCCATAATTGAAGTGCTTGACCTAAAACATATTAGGGTTGTGGTCTATAAGCCAAAAATACAACGTTACTCTTTTCTACCCTATCTTAGAGAGAAAAAGTGACAATGTTTCATGGCTTAGAAGATCCGCATACCCAAGGTTTAGCTTTTTTCGTATTTTGATGGATCAAGGTTAGTTTTTATATTCAAATCATCATTTAGTCATTTACTTGTGATCTTGTGTTAATTCGATTAATAGGAATCTTATTTTGTATTTTTGTGGTTGGTTATTTTGTAAGATCCACGTTTTAATTAAAGTTTCCAACGTGGCCAACAATGTTTCCTTTTCCAGGTCAGACCAGAAATGGCGCCCTACATTTGATGAGTCCGTGTTCCTGCACGTATGGCTTCAAGAGTCAGTGCATGCTTCCATTGCCTGCCAAAAAAAAAACAGTCAAAAAAAAGTAATACTTAAAGTATGCACATGCTAGTTAAAGCTAAATATAGGTCGAAAATAAAAGCACATATTGTCTATTTATTTTCATGCATTGTTAAGGAAACACAGTATGCATTAACACAATGACAAAAAAAAAAACAACCAGATATTTAGTACTTCGTGCGAATGATATTTATCCATCCATGACATGAAAAACACAATACTGTGTAATGTCGATATTTGTAACAACTGTTCATTACCAACAAAAAACATTTCCTGGTAAATGTAACATGACCAACGGGACTGGTCAACTAAATAGAGAAAATTGACACATAAAAGCGCACACTTAAAGCTTTAAGTTCTAAACATGCTTATAAAAAAGGAATTACAGCTTGACTATTTTCATCACTATTTTTTCCACAAAGCCATCATGTTAGTGAAAGGTGTAGATGTTTGCAATCCCTTAGTTCCCACGCCATTTGTTGTACATATTGCACGCAAGTGTTTCACGGAACTGTGACCATGCAGGTGTGGCTTCTACTATCCCAATTACTTCATAATCTGCATCATTAGATGCTTTATCATCATTAGACAATTAATCTTCCAAAGGATCTACCTCTATCTCCACATGGATAAAATTGCGGAGGAGTGCACATATAAGTGTAATCAGATTTGCATCTTGAATTGATAAAACCAAGGGCTTCTTAGAATTGCACAATGCTTTTAAAGCAAACAAAAGGCCCTCTCTATTACATTTAGCACGTGACTATATTTCAGGGTGTAGTATTCCATGTAGATCAATGGTGGCTTAGATCCTTCTCGCTAATTTGTCAATTGATATCTAGTCCATAAGCATGGCGTAAGGAACCCATCCATATTTGTACACCCATAATAACACAAGTAGTCATTGTATGTGATAGATAATGTCCAATTATTGGTGCAAAATAAAGATATACGTGCAGTTGTTGAGTGTAAAATTTATTCAAATTTTTAAAGAATGGCATTGGCTAAGTTTTGTTTGTTTAATCCTAACCTATGAGCCCCTTTGGCTTATTTATGGTAGCTTGGAGGACTCGACTATCTCTTAGCCAGAGAGGACACAAATGAAATTGAGGTCTCGATTATAGACACCCAAAACACTAGCTGCAATATCTCCATTCCAACTACAGTATCTGGCCTGGTCATGTAATAGTAGTGCTCCTACCGTTAAGTGCACAGAGGCACTTCGTGTCATATTTAACATTATGATGTAATGGAACGGTGAAAACAAAACAAAGAAAGATCAATACATTTGATAAAGATGAAAAATACTAATACTTGAAATGGTGACCAGATACCATCTGTCTCACAAGCATTTATGTCATTTGGAGTCACTAGTAACAATTAGCTTATACACAACAGTGACTTCAAAGTCTCTTTGAAGTACTTACTAATTGTTTTGCCGACTCTTGTAAAATCTATTTGTATAATTCTCTTCTTCTTGTGGTGGGCAAGTATTGACAAAAAAGATTGATGCCTTTTTGGGCACACTAACAAATTATTCAGATTCCAGGCCTCCAATGTGTTCCAACAAATAAGATAAGTGAGAAAATGGATTACGGTCCATACTCAAATTGTCTATAAATCTTATATCGCTAATCTTTGTTATACACCTAAGATGCTCGGTTAAATCCACCATTTTACGTATTTATCTATTGGAGAGGTCAGAGTTAGAGATAATTTGCAGGGTGGAGTGTAATAGTTGCGGAGATGGATCAAAAAGTGAAAGAATACATTGTTCATGAAAAGGAAGAAACTACACAACATCAAAAGCAAAACTCATCCCTATGTGTCCATGATGGCCATTGGACAGGAGATCTTTAGAATGCAAAACATTTGCATTAGTGTACTCAAATCCTTTGTTGTGTTTTCCCTTACAAAATTTCTTGAAAGCAACACCAAATAAACAAAAATAAGGTACATAGTGGTCTTACCTAAAAAGAAAAAATCAAAGAGAACCTCCATAAAACATGCAAAGATGTGGACATGTCAAATTCATCTGTTTAGGTTTTATTTAATGCGAGTCCAATGTGTTTCTTAAACTTTTTCTAATTATAGTGAAACAACATTGCCCATCCTTTTCTTTGTAAAAAACAACAAGGGACAAAGAATCAATTATTTGAAAGATAAAACAAACCAACACACATAATATGTTGTACCAAATTGAACGTTACATAGTTAACTATTGACATAACAATTGTCGCACAACAATGGACTTAACATTTTCAACCCAGTGAGAACAACGTACATTTTCAATAGTAAAATGTTTTGGAGGAGAACAAATTTCACATTCCAAATACAACCCACGTGAAACTAAAGTACATTCCAATAAATAAATATACTTCATCCAAACAAGATATGAAAAAAATACCACATCTCACATGCAAAAAGTAAAAAAAAAGTAATGACTTTAAAATAGTTAGCAAAATAAGACTACGAATAAACAACACTTTGATCAAGTGAAATCATGGGCATCGATTTAGTTAGCAATGTGAATGTGTATGCAGGCATAATTACATATCTTTCTTTAATTATTCTAGTTTGGCGGATGCAACTCACATCAGGGTTCTCAATTTGTGTCCCACTCTATATCTCACTCTTTCTCTCCCAATCCCTCTTTATATATGTGTATTGATATGGCAGAAACACATAACTCTCCCTATGTCTTATTATGTGTTCTACACAAAATATTGTCCCTAATTTATTTATTTATTTTTTCTTTCATTAGACACTCACTAAGTCATAATTCAAAGCACAAGATTTGATGCACCTTTTGCATTCCTAGTTAATATACAAGACCTAACCATATGTAGTTTAAAAATAAATTATGGGCTACACTTGGCCACAGGAATGCTGGACTATTATTTCCACTAAAAATCAATCGTGAAGATCTCCAGGTTTTGGAATATGTAGTACCACAAAAAGAAAATCACATAACAAAACTTATGTAGAAACTCAAAATTTGACATTTGCATATGTTATTTACAAACTTACCTCAACAAAAAGACATATTCATGCCAAAATGTTTTACATTGAGCCTTCCTGCTGGTTTCTCATGCTAAGGCATTGCTGGAAATCAAGGAATAGAAAAATCTCAATCCCGGCCTTCAGTCGTAGTAAAGATGTTCAAAATCAAAGTGTTTAAAAAATAAAAAAAAACCGAAAGAAAACCGATCTCAAGTAGCAAAAAAATAAGAAGATGAAGGTTGGATCATAGATCTCTTCTCTACCAGTATCGAGTGGGCAAACTTATTTATCATTTATTTGCTCTAGGAAACTTATTTACACCTTCCTCAATTTATCTTCCTCGAACATATTGTTTGACTTAAATCTTTATAGCTTTAGCTAGAGCTCTCACCGAGTAACTCGTGTTTGTTTTTGTTGGCGAGTTTCGAACTACCTTTCTATATTTGAAGGACTCCATCTTCCATCTTCTCTTTTCTCAAATCAATCCTCATCGATCTCGAGGACTACCAGATGCACGTATCGTTATATGCAAATAAATATGTGTGTACATATATACATATGCATATCTATATTTGTTGTCAATGATTATCAATAGAAATATGATAGATATTCTTTTTACTATTGAATTGAAGAAGTCATCATTATCAAAATGAACAAGACAATAAGTGAATTGATGATTTCACCAATTCTTCCACAATACTTATTATTATTTTTGAAAACATATAGATCAGTTCAAACTGTTATAATTTCTTTTTGATATAAAGTAATTGAGAGTATATTTTAAACTAGAGAAAAAAAATACATGTTTCTCAAATTATGTTGGTCATTTTTATACTTTCATTACTAAATTATTTTCATACTTTGTTATAAAAACTACATAAGAGCTAGACTTTGTCCTCTCAGAGCCCACCCAACCAAAAAGGTTTCCGTACCGCCATGTTGCCATGACCATAGAGATTCATACACTCTGACACTAGAATCACCTAGCCACCACAAACAAAACCCCCCAAAAAGAAATTTCAAAAGTTAATAGCTCATTATTAGTCGATTTTACCATTAAAATGATCACATCATTGCCATCGATTACTTTTTGGTAGTTTTTTTTAGCAGAAAGTGACTTTGTGAGGCAAAATACAAATCTCATACAAATTGCATGGTAAAGTGTAATAAAAATACTTTAATAATCAAAGTGTAAAAACCTTTAAACTTCTTATTTTTGAAAAAAATGTTGAATCTTCATCTTTCAAATCATAGAATTTATTCACAACTTTAATCCTGATTTTAGAAAAATCAGTCCCGAGTTCACTCATTTAGTTGTCCAATTTAATACTTTTCAAGTGATATTCAAGCCAAATAATTCATAGGAGAAAAAGGATCATGATTGCCACGTGTTTTTTTTTAACATTTCAAACAGTGGCAAGTTTTTAGCTATCCCTAACGGCTAAACAAATTTCATGCTGTTTAAACACTAATCCCTTTAGAGACCTACACTGTCACGCCCCAGATCCCGGGACGCGGCACGGCGATGCCCCTAAGCCCGAAGGACTCAGAGACACCAAGCCACGGAAAGCAGAACATACTAAAAGCCATTAAATATTCATTCAAAAACCGTAGTCTCGCAGCGGATCAAATAATAACCCTAACTATTACATCTTTAGTTCTAAAACATAAATCGTAAACCAATCTATAATAGTCTTAATGGATAGTCATAAAAGAAAATATCAAAACAAATACCTATAACTAAAGTCTCTAAGCAAGGACTCCATCAATCCACTCACCAACCCCAAAATTATTCCTCGTCACCTTTCTCAGGCACTATCCTCTGCAAAATGATTATTAGCGGTGTGAGCGCACTCGCCCAGTAAGGGATCCCTTGACCCTCTATCGAATTTGAGCAAGTTGCATATATATATATATATATATATATATTAAAATCACACATTGCACACATAGACAATATTCAAAAATCAACGTTTTCCACTTTCAAGTAACGGAACGATAACAAAACAGAATCAGACAAATTCATTTATATATCAATGCTCGTGAACATTCGAAATCTCTATTGGCCAACTTGATCAAACCCTAACTATAACCCCGTTAGGTGGGTTCGGACACTACTATTATTACCCGTAAGAGGGCTTTAACTACAACCCCGTTAAGTGGGTTCGGAAACTACTATTATTACCCGTAGGAGGGCCTTAACTACAACCCCGTTAACTGGGTTCGGACACTACTATTATTGCCCGTAGGAGGGCCTTAACTACAACCCCGTTAAGTGGGTTCGGAAATTGCTACTGTACCCCGTAGCTCGGTCGGAAATTTCAGAACTCGTTCCTACCAATAGTATCCTAAGTGTTCGGAGCATGTTCATATATACACATATAGCATACATAAAACAATTTTAGCTTTTCATATAGAAAATTCACAAAATAGCATGCTCAAATCCCCTTTTTATATATGAAAATAACTTTTTCAACGAAAATATAAATTTATGGAAAACTTATTTTTATAAAATAAATAGAGAGAAGAAACCACTTACCCGAGTCTATTCAAATCTCTACGATCGTCGAGGCTTAACAAGCTAAATCCTAATCACGATTATTCGGATCTAATAACGTAACGAGGGTGTCAGTCAAACTATATGATCTATTGTCTCAAAATTAATTTATGAAATTGTAATCTTGTACACTCATTAAATGGTATAGATACGCATGAGTATATATGGAGAGAGGTTGATGTGAAAGTATGTAGACAACCGATCGGTGTTAGACCATTACTGCTCCACTCTGTATTTAAATCAATACTTAGCTCAAGGAATTCTATAGTGCTAGCATCTAACTTGTGTATACATGGTCAAGTCACATACTATTTTATATCTATATATACATATATATATTTATGTGTGTGTGTGTGTGTGTATGTATGGAATTATAATCACGTGTCTGTTGCACTGAGATTAAATTAATCCCTAACTAAGTAGAGTAGCATTATGCCTAATCTCACTCACACAAACCAACAGGTGTAATTTGCACCCACACCGTAATGATTACAGAAAATTGAAGCAAACACATTAAGACACTATGGTGCATGTCTTTGCTTATAGCCCAAATCATTAATCAACACAAAAATTCATGTGCCACACGAACTTATATAGACATGAGAGAATCCGATCACTTGCTATTAAAAATATATGTATGCATATGCCGTAAGAATATAGTTTTATGCCTAACAATCATCTCATACCCTTAAGTAATAAGACATTGAGGGGTCATGTCAGATCCCCCACTTATGATGTTATAACCTCAAGTAATGATTACTAAGAGTGATTAGAATATGATATAGAAAAGCTTACAATTGTGAAGGATTTTGCTTTGAACAATCGCTGCAACAATTTCAATCTCGGGACAATTTTAAATCTCAAATCGTTGCTTTTGAATACGGAGTTTGGCACTGCTCTCCCTCTCTCTCTCTCTCTCGTCTAGTCAACATAATCTTTGATTGTGTGTATATATGTGTAATTCAAATTCCGAACCCTAAAAGGATTAGTCCAATAGTTCCAAATCTAATAGAATTAGCCTAATAAACCTAAGCCCAATCATGATAGTAATAAAAATCCAATAATCCTAGGCTTAATAAGATAGCCCAATATCCCTAATTGCAATAGGATTTAACTAATATTAATGATAGCAATAATAATGAAATAATAAAATTATAATCCCAATAGTACTAATAATAATAATAATAAAGACAATATTAATACTACTATAATAATAATAACAACAGTAATAATAGTAATCCTAAACACAATAGGATTTCTAAATAATAATATTACTAATAATACTAATAATCATAATAATAATAATAATATGTAAATACGGTAATAGGGCTCGGGTTTTACATACACAAAAGAAGGAAAGAAAGTGATTAAATCTTCTACAAACATAAGATACGGAAGTGATGCAGGAAAGAAATTCAATATATCCCAACAAGAAACATATGAAAGTAGGAAAGCAAAAAAAGAACAAAGAAGAAACCAGAAACTAACTATCGTAAGGAGGGTATAGGTTGGTGACTAGCTCAAAACATTCCACAGCTACACTTTGATCTTTCCTCCAAATTAAATGTAAACTTTGTGCGCATATTTTCTTTCAAAATTAAGTGATTTTCTGATGAGATTCAAATTTTGGAGGACGAATCAAGACCGAATAAGGGTTTATTTTGGGAGTATTTAAAACAAAGGCCAATTTTAAATTTAGGGAATTAATTTTGAGTTATTGGAGCAAACAACAAAAAATACCATGTCATGATAGTCAAACTCTTTTTTCCGACGAGTAATATGGTTGGAATTTCACTATAGGACCAAAAGTGTTAAATTAGACACTAAATTTGTGAAGTCAGACTAACTTTGCGAAAATTAGGACTAGAGATGCCAAAAAATGTTAAATTCCAAAACTAAGTCGGAAATTATGTATGTCAAAGGACCAAACGTGTTAGGTGCTCTAAGTTATAGGGCCATAAATATAATATCTATATTTTGGTTGTTATCATGCCAATTTTTTTTTTCTATGTATTAGTGTCAAATTTATATGATTATGGTTTCATAGATTTTTTTTAATATCTACTTTTTTTGTGTTTCCGTCTATCATGACTTTAGTTTTGTGAATTCTCAATTGGATTGAGGGGATTTATTGTATCTTATTAGCCATACATGTATACATTTTTTCCATATTGATAAAGTTAATTTAATATTCATTTGCATCTACGTCTTTATACATTTATGTATTTTTTTAATTTAATGGTCATTCTCCAAATAACAATTTGTTTAAATTTTAGTGCTTTTATTTTCTTCTTCACTCCTTCATTTTCCAAATCATAATTTGACACATTTTTTCAGAATTTTCCCACTTTTTTCACTCCTTCGGGCTCGCATATTATTAACAGTCGAAAGAGCATTCTTACTTAAGCACATCAGGCAAACACGATAATTTTGGGCAAGAGTCTTGTATGCTAGAGGTGTACTGATTTCACAGTCCCAACACTGGCAGAAAAGAACAAAGATAACCGAGAGTGGTTGTCCATTACCACACGGTAAGCGCTACAGACCAAGAACCTTCAATGTTGTGTAAAATGCCAGATCAATTGATCTTGGAATCCAGATTAGCCCAAGGGGAGATTGAGGACGAGCCAAGCATTCTCTGGGTGAACATTGTCTCGAACTTGCTCCCCACTCCCTGTACGCCATTTTGAGCTAGCAACCAATATATATCTTGCCTTCAACAAGGTAAACAAAGTGAAAGACGGTCTAAATCCCAATTTAGCTTTAAAGAATGTTGATCTCTGAAAGTATTCTAATTATAGAGCTTGTGATAGCAGAGATTGCTCCTTGGTTGTAAGCTAGCAACCTTTCTTAGCCAACATAGTAAGATTGGAGATCCTAAGATCACGAAACGTCAATCCGCCATCCGCTTTTCTTTACACAACTCCTTTTGGCTAACCTAATGTATGCATCTTTTTTCTCCATTTGACCAAAAGAATTTAGCCACCAATATTTTCTAACTCCTCAATGAACCCCGTCGGGCAACTAAAAGCAACTCATAACATATGACAGGATAGCTTGAAGAATCGATTGGATGAGGACCATCTTTCCTACTATAGAGAATCAGTGCAATAAGTAGTTTTTGATATGCTGGACTACCCTCCTGCAGATGGATGAAAAGATCTTCTTCTTCGAGCACCCCACTATTGATGGAATACCAAGATAAAGATCATGTCTATGGGCTACTGGGACTTCGGCCCACTCAGTGAGCACAAGTTATATGCATCATGCTCAATATTTAGGCTAAGCACTATTGAGGATTGTTGACAAAAGATAACTTGGCCTGATGCTATATTATACTTGGCGAGCACGTCTTTGATACCCTCCAAGGCTGTCGGGGCCACTTGTCCACAAATTAATGTGTCATCAATGAATAGGAAATGAGATATACTAGGAGCCTCTCTACCAATTTTAACTCCCTGTATCCTTCTAGTCCTTTCTTCTGGTTGCATCAAACACTACAAGAAAACTGGCATTTAGCCACGGGAAAAATCCATGGCCAATTTGTGGATTTAAAAAAAGCCACAAAAAAATAGCCACGGATGTGACATCCCGATTTTTACACATAAAATAGGTCTAACAACTATATAAAAACCGGTTCTTATGATATGTGTGCATGATTAATTATATTTCATGTTTTATATACATGTTTTACATGATCCTTATTTTATATATGAATTATGTGATATGATAACTATGTTTATAATAAACAATTGAATTTATAATACACATATATACCGAGATATATATATAGATGTACATACATGTATTTTCAAAAATTGCAACTTCTTAATTTATTTGTAATAAAGTCATATGCATAAATATATATTTCAAAAAATATAGTTATATATACATTTAATTTTTGAATTTATATGTGTATATTATATAATAGGTCATTTGTTAGCATATATATATGTATTTATTCAACAATGTCATTTTCTCTTACCTCATCTCATTTTCTCCTAATAAATGTTCTTAAATGCTAAGATCTTAATAAGATTCTTGATTAAGGTAACAAATTGGATAAAGATCATGGCATACACATATACATACACATATCATGATATATATATACAATTTTGAAATTATATATATAAATATCTAAGATTATATTTTTGATAATATGATATGATCCCTTTAGATATTTATTAAAATAGCTATATTTCTAAAATATCTAAAAATTACCTCTATATGTATATAACAAATATATTTTTGATATAAATATTTCATCCCTTAATATGACAATCTTATCTTTACACTTGTAAAAATTTTTCTAGATATGATTACACAAGATATGATTCCATAATATTACAAAATATGATTACATAAGATAATGTACATTTGTTTGAATCTTACTTGGGTTAATACACACTTGTATGGTTGATTTTGAGAAAATTAACACTTGTTACCATCACACTAAATTAGAATAATATATAAACACTTGTAGGGAAACACATACACAAAAATAGACTACCACTTGTATTAATCTACTTATTCAAGATTACATAGGTATAAATTAAATTGTATTAGATAGCACTTGGCTTCATCATTTTAACCTTGACTAACTCATAAACTGCTTTAGGATATATACATGTAAGGTCTAAATATCTGTCATGACCCGAAAAAATACCCTTTCATTTTATTAAAATATGTTGGACCGAAACGCGCAACAGTGAATATTTTTATTGCAAATATATAATAATATAGAAATTTAGTACAACATAGTGAAATCGTAGTTGCACAAAAGTTGCTATACAAGTGAAAATAATAACTTTAGCTAAATAAAAGCTTTGTAATGCCCTCCCGGTGCCTTCCTCCTGATGGGTTAGAATGTTTTTGCCTAAAAAATGTGTTCATAACACATGTCAACACAACTGTTGAGTAAATTTTTACTTAATCACATAAGGTGAAGGTGTGTGTTTAGGTGAACATAATCACATAATTTCACATAAAGATCATGATTTTATGTTTTAGGAGAGCATATACTTGACATAAGAAGGCATGGACATAAACTAGAGCATATAAATTACACTTAAGGAGTATTTTAAGCATGGATGCAAGCATAAACAACTAGACTTATGGAATCAAGCAAAATTCCTACCTTTTCAAATGTTTTTAGGGACAAAAGAGGGCATATAAAGGGTTATATGGAAGGCTAATAGGTATATATGGATGAAAATAGAAGGCTTTGTGTATATATATATGTGGGTGGAAGATAGATTGTAAAAAGGAAGTGTTTTGGGTGTTGAGAGTAGAAGTAGAGTGGGGGTGTATTTTTAGGCGGGATTTTGGATAAAAATGGGGTTCGAGTTGAGGTCTATTTATAGAGGAGGAAGAGAAGAAATAACTAATATTATAACAAAATAAATAGATAACCAATCATTCTATATGATTATTTACATGTACACATTACTATATTAATAACCTAGTATATATATATATTTAAGTATGTGGACATGTAGGTGTATATGTAGATATATATATCACCACTAGTCTATATATGTGGATATGTGTGTGGATATGTAGATGTAGAAATCACCACTAGGTGATATATGGATGTGTGTGTATATGTAGATAGATAAATCACCACTAGTTTATATATGGCCATATGTGTGTGCATGTAGATATATAAATTACCCCTAATATATATATGGATATCTGTGTGTACATGTAGATAGATAAATCACCAAGTATATATATGTATTGGAGGGGATATTCTTGCAAAACAATTGTAAAATATACTAAAATTCTAGACTTTATATTTTTCATTTAATATAAATCCGAAAATTAGGTTTATAAATAATTAAAATTCGAAAATTAAGTTCATAAATAATTAAAATTTGAAAATTATACATATAAAGTCAGAAAATATATTGTTGTATTTATAAAATTCGAAAATAAAATAAATGCAAGCCTAAAATATGTATTTAAATAAATTTTCCAAAAAATAATAATCACAATTGAAAATTATTACTTTAAGGTCTAAGTTATAAAGTAATTTTAAAGAATAAAATTTGGAAATCATAAAAATTTCAGGAATTAAAAGATTTTATATCAAATATTTTGCATGAAACATAATATATAATAAATTCTAAAATACTAGGAAGTACCGGGGCATTACATCCTCCCCTCCTTAAAAGAATTTCGTCCTCGAAATTCAGCTTTGTTTAGTAAAATAGTTGAGGGTATTTTTCCAAAAATATGTTTTCACAACAGATTTTGGAACCCAAAATATATTTCAATCAAATACGAAATCCAATAGATACACTAGAAGTTTTTAGCAAAAGTCACACATACCAATACCATCTGTCAGGCGTCGGGACTCTAGAGGTGGTTCCTGTGGGCTCAAGAGGCGACTCTCGCACACGTAGCACTTTGCCCTGCAGGCTCAAAACATTCAAGAGATAGTAATTGGCCTCATGGGCTCAAGACTTTCAAGACATATAGTACTTGGCCTCGTGGGCTCAAGACTTTCAATACATAGCATTTGGCCTCGTGGGCTCAAGACGTAACATTTGCTCTGCGGGCTCAAGCGGTGGCTCCCGTATGCGTAGCACTTTGCCCCACACAGCACTTAGCTCCCGGTATTCCGGCTGGCAAGCGGCTCTAATACCATTTGTCATGACCCGAAAAAATACCCTTTCATTTTATTGAAATATGTTGGACCGAAACGCGCAACGGTGAATATTTTTATTGCAAATATATAATAATATAGAAATTTAGTACAATATAGTGAAATCGTAGTTGCACAAAAGTTGCTATACAAGTTAAAGTAATAACTTTAGCTAAATAAAAGCTTTGTAATGCCCTCCCGGTGCCTTCCTCCTGATGGGCTAGAATGTTTTTACCTAAAAAATGTGTTCATAACACATGTCAACACAACTGTCGAGTAAAAATTTTACTTAATCACATAAGGTGAAGGTGTGTGTGTTTAGGTGAACATAATCACATAATTTCACATAAAGATCACGATTTTATATTTTAGGAGAGCATATACTTGACATAATAAGGCATGGACATAAACTAGAGCATATAAATTACACTTGAGGAGTATTTTAAACATGGATGCAAGCATAAACAACTAGACTTATGGAATCAAGCAAAATTCCTACCTTTTCAAATATTTTTAGGGACAAAAGAGGGCATATAAAGGGTTATATGGAAGGCTAATAGGTATATATGGATGAAAATAGAAGGCTTTGTGAATATATATATGTGGGTGGAAGATAGACTATAAAAAGAAAGTGTTTTGGGTGTTGAGAGTAGAAGTAGAGTGGGGGTGTATTTTTAGGACGGGATTTTGGATGAAAATGGGGTTGGAGTTGAGGTCTATTTATAGAGGAGGAAGAGATGAAATAACTAATATTATAACAAAATAAATAGATAACCAATTATTCTATATGATTATTTACATGTACACATTACTATATTAATAACCTAATATATATACATATTTAAGTATGTGGATATGTAGGTGTATATGTAGATATATATATATCACCACTAGTCTATATATGTGGATATGTGTGTGGATATGTAGATGTAGAAATCACCACTAGGTGATATATGGATGTGTGTGTGTATATGTAGATGGATAAATCACCACTAGTTTATATATGGCCATATGTGTGTGCATGTAGATATATAAATTACCCCTAATATATATATGGATGTGTGTGTGTACATGTAGATAGATAAATCACCAAGTATATATATGTATTGGAGGGGATATTCTTGCAAAACAATTATAAAATATACTAAATTTCTAGACTTTATATTTTTCATTTAATATAAATCCGAAAATTAGGTTTATAAATAATTAAAATTCAAAAATTAAGTTTATAAATAAATAAAATTTGAAAATTATACATATAAAGTCAGAAAATATATTGTTGTATTTATAAAATTCAAAAATAAAATAAATGCAAGCCTAAAATATGTATTTAAATAAATTTTTCAAAAAATAATAATCACAATTGAAAATTAATACTTTAAGGTCTAAGTTATAAAGTAATTTTAAAGAATAAAATTTGGAAATCATAAAAATTTCAGGAATTAAAAGATTTTATATCAAATATTTTGCATGAAACATAATATATAATAAATTCTAAAATACTAGGAAGTACCGGGGCATTACAATATCTATAAATATGAATAATATAATAAAATATAATTTTATAAGATACATATATATGTATATCTCGCATATATATATATATATATGTATATCTCGCATATATATATATATATATGTAAGTATTAAATGTATATACATATATATATTAAAATGTTTTAGTCAACATCATACTAACTTATATGTATCTCTATACATATATGTATATATACGTACTTATATATATATATGTCTATATAACTATGTTTGTATATATATATCTATATATATGTGTGTGTGTTTGTAAATTTTAGAGATATCTCAACATAGGAGATTCTATCATTTAATGTCCCTTAATACTTGGAAGATTTTCATTTATATAGAATTTGATTCATCCATGTTGAGTAACACCTAAGAAGACTTAGACTCCATCAGTTGGATGCATACATTAATTTGGAAGACTTAGTAGGATGAATCTAATGATTACTATAATTCTTATTTACCTTTATAACCCTATTACACATCTTAAAGTTTTATAAATAAAATGAAGCTCATTTTTCTCTTCCCCCTCCCTCTCAAATTCGTCCCCTATCTCTCTCTTTCCCCCTAAGATATCCACTTTTCTTTTAACCATTCACATATATATACATCTATACCCTTTCTTCTTGGAACCACTACATATATATACATATATACATCTACTCCTATATATCTTCACCTTCATATATCTATAAGTTTCCTATTAGAAAGTATTTGAAAAAGGTAGAAATGATTATAATCTCATAAGTAGAATAAAGTTGGGCTATTTTATTGTTCTTATGATAGTTAGCCTTATGAATTATTTATGATTTATGCAAGAAGATTTAGTGGTTTTATGAGTTGTTAGTATGTTAGTAGTATGCTTGCCCTTCTATTTATGCATATTGTTAATATTAGAATCATCATATTCATGGATTGATAGTTAATTTTTGAAATAAAGCTTATATGCTCTTATTTTTCCCTATGAGTGGTAGATGTAGCAATATGTGATTTATAGTGACTTTTATGAAAATATTTTAGCTTTATGAAGATATGTTCTTTTATGTCAATCTATTATTTATGAAAATATATTATTTTCATGAAAGTATACTAGTTTATAAAGATATATTAGCTTTATGGAGAATAAAGTTTTTTAGCAAAATATATTTAATTTAGAAAAATACACATATATATAGTCTTAATAAAAACATGTTTAGTTTAATAGTAATCTATATGTTTATATGTTTTGAAGTTATATATATATACATATATATTTTGTAGTCTATAGTAATTTTTATAGAGTTTGGAAGCATGATTTCCATAAATTATGTGCTTATGTGAACAAATTGAAATTTATGTGACGGACCCAAATATGTCACGACCCCGAAATTCCTTTATATTTAATTAAAAATCAATAATAATTTTCACATAAGATTTGTGCAAAATACAAGAGTTACAATTTTCAAAAGAATACAAAAGCAACTTTATTGCGTAAAAGGCCTCCAAACGCTTCCGCTGCGCCACTCTGATCTGCTATCTCATTTTTGTCTAAAAATATTCACGTAAAGAAGAATCAACGCGACGGTTGAGTAGAAATTTCACTTAATCACATAAGGTGTGTGTGTGTGTGTGTGTAAAATGTGCACATAGTCATATAATATTTCACATAATACTGTACCTTTGGATCACGCTATCGTGATCATAATTTCCTTATATCTCCCATATCATAATATACCAACCGTTCACATCGTTGATCCCAATATTCCATCTATTCACACCAATTCCATCCGTTCACATCGGTGGTCATATTTCGAGACTATGCCAATTTCCTACAACTCACAACCAATACACGAAACACTCCATCCATGCAAGATAGGATTAGGACATGGATGGCGAGAACTGTTTAAAGACCGGCAAGCCCACTGCCGCCCAGCCGAACTCTGGCCCCATCTATACCGAAAACACATTTGGGCCCGGTATGCACAAATAAAGATTGTCACATAAACATATTTGCACATAAAGATCATGATTTCATGCTTGATGAGAGCATATATTGGACATAATGAGGCATGAGCATAAACTAGAGCATATAAATACAATTAACAAGTACATTAAACATGGTGGCATCTAACTTGTAGTAAAACATGATTCCTAGGCTTATTCTTGCATAATAGCACTTAAGTATGTAAAAGCATAGAACAACTCAACTTATGTAATTAAGAAAAATTCCTACCTTCAAACGTTTTTAGGGAAAAAGAGGGTATATAAAGGGCTATATGGAAGGATAATAGGTATATATGTATGTAAAAAGAAGTGTTTATATATATACATATGTGGGTGGAAGATATTTTATAAATATTGAGTGTTTTGGGTGTTGAGAGTAGAGTGAGTGAGGGGGTGTGTTTATAGGCGGAATTTGTGTTGTGTGTGTGGAAAATGAAGATAATGCCCCCCCCCCCTTTTATAGAGTTTAGGGCAAGGAATACAATTATTATATACTTTAAGTCATTTTCTAATTATTATTATCTTATCATATCTTATCCTAATCTTATCTAATCCTATCCAAATCTTATCATAATCTTATCTAATCTTATCACAATCTTATCTAATCTTATCATAATCTTATCTAATCTTATAAAATCTGAAATGATATCTTTATTTAATTAAAAATTCGAATTTGAATTTATTTATTTTTGTAAAAATAGAAAATTAGGGTTTTAGGACAAAAAATCCGAAAATTCATACTTAATTTAGAAAAATTCCAAAATTTTGAAATTTAATCTTTATAAATCTAAAATTATATGTATATTTCCCAGAAATTATCAATTTAACACATAACTTTTCGAAAATTGCAATTTAAGACATAGAATTTCTAAAATTGTGTTAGAATATCAAATTACTCTAAATTTTGAAGCATTATGTAATTTATTCAAAATTGCATCTTCTCCATGCATAAAAGTCTAGAATACTTATTTATATTATTTTTGAAAACTCATAAGTATTTAATAGATGAATTTTCCAAGAATAGTAATCAAAATTCGAAAATTAACACTTTACCGTTCAAATTGTAAGTTAATCTCAAAAGCAGACTAAAATTTGAAAACAACAAGTAATAATAACATTTCCAAGAAGCAAAAGATTTTAAATCAATTATTTAAATATTAAGGATTATCAGGTCGTCACAAAATATGTCGAAGCTGAGTTCCGGCAGGACTTGCTAATGGAGTAGCCAGTTATACGAGTTCCATCTCTCCTTCCCCTAATCCCTCGGTACGTGGACAGAGTGTCCCACATACAAGGGGGTCGTAGGAAATTTGGCATATACCCGGGATATAACCACCGAAGATTTAAGGTTGGGATTGGTGGTAAGTGGAGTATTGGGTTGGATTATGAATTAAATGATCGAATTGGAATTGTAAGGTAGTCACTAAAGGTGACTAGAAAGGTAGTATTGTGTGGAAAAAAATTATGTGGCTATGTGCTATAATTTCACACACCCACCTTATGTGATTGTAATTATTTCTACTCAACAAGTATGTTGATTATGTTTATTTGCCTATTTTTCTTAGTAGGTAGCGCGGCAATGCAAGTTGAAGACAAGCGTGAGAAATTTTATGAAATGTTCACTTAGAATATCCTATTATGTTATACTTTTGTTATACTTTTGAAAATTTTGGAAAAAAAATGTTGTAAATGATCTTTTGTATATTTTTACCCATCTCGGAATCTTGAACATATTTAAATAAAATCTTAGGGTTGAACCGAGGTTGTTATAAGTCTTGCATTTTGCTATCATGATATTATGCTCTATTATGTTACTACAAGTTGTTAGAAAGTATGTTTTTAGTTGTATTTATACTCTATGTTCAAGAAATTAGGAAGAAAGCATGCTTAGTTGTTGTTTCAAAATATAGTTTTAGTGTGCTTGCATGTTTTAAAGTATGAGAATATGTTCTTTATGTTTTAATGTGAGATTATGTGAGAATATGTTTTTAAAGTTAGTTTACCAATTTATAGATTATGACTAGGTAAGTAATGTGTTATTTCAGGAATATAAGTAGTTAGGTTATTCTTTAAACAAAGATTACTAGTCACGAGCAATCACAGTATAGTATCCTAACTATAGCTATTAATGTAAATTTTAGGAGGATGCCAAGTTGATCTAGCCAAACCAAATCTATAAACTTGATAAACTCCTAAGGTGAGTGCATTGTTAATTCCCTTATGGGGCTTTGAACTATATGATATAAATGTTATCGTATAGCCTACCTTATCGAATTTATGTTATCCAATCTTTTGGAAAATGTTTCTCCATAATTATAAGACAAGTTATTTCTAAAGATATTACATTTTTGGGATATCATATTTTAACTATATGTTTATGTATCCCGGGTGTAAAAATAAGTTATTACTTTATTGACAGTTTGTGAACCATTTCTGTCCTGTTATATTTGTCTACCCTTGGGGATGCCCTTGGGAAGTTCGGGCCTAGGTACATGTATAAGGAACTTATCGGGCGGAACGGACCGCCGATCGAACCTTTTATATGATACCATTCTGTGAAATCAATTTCTACGTACAGCCTGAGGATGGCTGTAGTAGAGTTAGAGCGATGTATTGCACGGATGTTTGATGCATCTCCGTCTTGTTTAATGTCGATGTGGCTTCTCAACAAGGGAGGCATAAGGATTTCTGTTATAATTTATCTGTTTTGAGTAGTTATAAGGTTGGAGATTCCATCTCGCGCTCACAGAGAGTATTACTTAGTCCAGTTATTATTGTAAGGACCTGATTTTCCCTTACCTTTCAAATGTTATATTATGTTTCAATATTTGTTATCTAAATTATACTTATTAGGTGATATTTTTCTTGCATTAAACATTTTGTAAAATACTTTGTAACATATGCATATTTTCTTTACTACGTGCATAATTCTTGGAATTATTTTCTTATTTCATTTAGTAAACATAAAACCCTAAAGTTCAAAATACATATGTATAGATATATATACATATACACGGTTAAATACATATAAATCTATAGAAAAATCAGGTTTTTAATTCTTTAAGCCTTATTTACACTAAAAGTTGGAATAATTATACAATGTGATAAAAACAATATCCATTTATTGAGAGAAGAGAGGGGGGTGGAGACGAATTTTGTATCTGTACATATATATATATATTAAATATTTGGTGTATATTGTTACTTGCTCATCAATTTTCTAACATTCAAAGTATATTTACAAATGTAAATATTCTTCTAGATATATTTATATATATATATATATACACACACATGTTAGGCCAATATTAAAATAGAGTAACACTTAAGCAAACTAGAATTAATACATGAGCATTCAGTTGTAAAGAGTGTAATAATTAGAAAAAGACTTAAACTATATTATAATCCTATTTCTATCCCTTACTAACTATAAGTATATAGTACATTACAAAACACAAGAACACTACACATACACACAAGAAACTCACGGCACACACACACCCCACTATTGCTCTTGTTTTACTTTATTTTTCCCTATAAGTTCCTAACACTCCTTCACATTTTCACTACCTCAAAAATAGAAAGAAAAGAAAGAGAAACAAAGTAGAAAAAGGTAGAAATCTTGCCTAGTGCTTGAGATAGTTAGCTATATTGCTCTTTGTATTTCCTCGCTAGATCCTAGGATGTAACTAGAAGTTTGCTACCATCTTGGTTCTAGTAGTACACATATTGATCTAGTTGCATACATATTAGTCTATTTATGAGATTTCATGTTTAGGAAGGTAGAGGTATCTTTTAAGTAAGGTAGGGATATCCTTAAGTGCATGAGTTAGTTGCATTGTGATTCATTTATGCACTATTAAGTTCCTACAAATTGATAGGAAGCACTATTCATTGTGATTCATTTATGCACTATTAAGCACTATTAAGTTCCTACAAATTTAGTTGCATTATTGATTCATTTGTGCTTTATGATCATGGTATGCTTTATATTCATGGAAAGCATGTTTAGTTAGTAGTTGTCAATACGTTTTATTATGTATCATGGAAGGGAGAACATGCTGGAAATTCTGTTTTATGTAAGTTGGTAGGGGTGGATCCGGTTGAGTTCGGTCGGAACAAGCTATTGTGCTTGCCGATCTCAAAATCATTCTCTACCCTCCATCATTGCCTAATCCCACCTTGCACGGATGGAGTGTTCCATCTACTGAAGTGGGTCGTAGGAAATTCAGCATATACCTGGGATATGACCACCGGCGTGATTTTGGTTGGGATTGGTGGATTTTGGCGTGATTTTGGTTGGAAATTGTGAGTGACGGCGCGGCAAGATAAGGTAGCCACACATTGATGTGGAAAAAGGTAGAAAATATGAAAAGATGTGATTACGTGCCCGGATGATTGCATGATTAAATGCTCGAGCGATTATGTGAAAATATGCACGAATATCACAGACACACTTCATATTATTATACAACATTTCTACTCAACATGTTTGTTGATATTATGCTTCTATGATGTTTTAGCCAAAAATGATATGAAACTTACTAGCGAGGAGAATGGAGAGAGGTGGTTCGAGGCTTTTAGTTAATTATGTGTAGTCGGGTTTTGTATCTACGAATATGTAAAAAGCGACTTGTATGTAAATTTTGGGTTTTCATAATAAAAATCGTTCGTTGTATGCTTGCGAGATTAAGTTTGGTTATTTTATTAAAAATAGTTGGTTTTATGTTTGCGCGAAATTAGCTAGAAGTTTCGGATCGTCACAATTATTACCATATCACACTTCACACTACGTGCACTTTATTATGATTTAACAGTTTTGAG
The DNA here is from genome assembly GCA_026212405.1 of Petrea volubilis. NCBI lineage: Eukaryota > Viridiplantae > Streptophyta > Magnoliopsida > Lamiales > Verbenaceae > Petrea > Petrea volubilis. Next base: position 14,217,499 of record CM047877.1, read on the forward strand.
TCTCATTTCCAGTCAAATATATATATTTATCTGTATGTGGCCTCACTAAGTCATTTGAACTTAACCCGTCGTTTCTTTTGCTGTATAATCCCTAGTTTGCTACTTAATTCCACTAGTTCACTATTTTGGCGTTGTACTTGGTTGTACTAACTACAGTTATGTATATTATCAATGTTACATCATTTACTCCGCTTTCGCTATATATTATTAAATTAGGCAAAGTACTGGGTGCAAATTACAAAAATCGGTGCTCAGCGCGATCGTCATTAGGCTCCAACCGTATAGGAAGATCCTAGCGGGAGGGGTGCCACAACGGATTTTTTGTGGCTAATCCGCGGCTAAATTGGGGCCAATTTAGCCACGGATTTTCCATAGCTAAATCTGTGGTTGGGTTCCATGGCTATTAGCCTATTGTGTAAAGTCAAATTAGTGATTACTATTGTGTAAAATCGAATTAGTGAGTTTTTATTAAATGTATAAATCAAATATTTGGGTTTTTTTATTGAATTAGCGATTAGTTCTCTAGAAAACTATTTAAATTGAACTTCTCATTTAATTCATATATAATCATACGTAAACTATTCAAATTGAATTTCTCAGTTAATTCAATTGGTCAGTTAACACATATATAATCATATCACCGTGAATTTGTGGTTTGATTAATCGTCAAATTTCAAATCTGTTGATCTGACGGTGGTAAGATGTTTTAGAATTTTGATTGATTTAATTTTGATAAAGTCAAAAGTAAATGTAAAACTAGTAAAACTAATAAATTACAAAAATTGATAAAATTAATAAAATTTATTTAGATAATAATAATTTAGAATGTTGCACAATATAATATAAATTGATAACTGCTTAGCCATGGCTTTCTAACCAAAATCCATGGTTGAATCTTGTTTTTTTTTTTTTTGTTATCTAGTGAAACTACAGAGACCCCTTCCCAATGAGAGGTAACCAAACTAGACACTATCATGCATAAAAGAGTATGTATCAGTGGAAATACAAGTCATAATAAGTCTAATAAAACTTGGATGGAAGGCAAGTTTATGAAGGACAAGATCAACAAGTCGCCATTCAACCTTATCATATGCTTTGCTCATGTCAAGCTTAAGCACAAACACAGCCCTAGCCCTCTTTTTCTTTTTAGATAGTGATTTATTTCTAAAGCAATGAGGAGGTTATCAGTGATTAGACAAGTCGGAATGAAAGTACACTGAGATGGGAGCAAGTTTGTATACAACATTACAGAGGGTAATAGGCCTAAACTAGATAATGAGTGAAAGATGATGACATTAAGGAATTAACACAATATGAGTAAAGTTCATTTTACAAAGGAATCTATAATGATTAAGGAAATCAAGAACACAACGAGTAACATCTCTACCTACGATGTTCCAAACTTTTTGATAAAAAATGTGGGCGGCATGCCATCCGGTCCTAGGGATTTCCATAAGGCCATCTGAGATAAGGCTTTGGATATGTCCTTCATAATGAATGGCTCAAAAGTCGTACGTTTGTTCTATTATCAACCTTTTGAGTCATCCCTTCCAACACCACCTCTAACTCTTCATCCGTGGCATTGTTTGATGTAAACCACTCAGTAAAGTATCTCATAATAATCCCTTGAACCTTAGTCTCCTCACCATGCCACACTCTTTCCTCATCCCTCGGCCATATAATTTGATTATTGTGTTGTCTAATCATTACCCTAGAATGCAAAAATGTAGGACTCTTATCCCCCTCCCCAAGCGACTATGGCTTTCCCCGTGGTTTTTATTGGAGTTCTTCTCTCACTAACAACTCCTCCATTTTACCCCTAATTTCCACCTCCTCTGCTTTTCTGTCTGTCGTAATTGGGTCACTCCTAATTTTACATAATTTGTGCTATAGCCTCTTGATTCAATTTTTTGGATTCCCACACTATGCCGACTCCAACTAATTAGTCCTAATCTATAGTTTCAATATTATTCCATACCCTATCACAGGTTGGGGTTTCTCCCGTACTACTCAACAACCATCAATGATATTGTGGTAGTCTTCCGACCTAACCACATTGCTTCAAATTTGAACTTCTTCTTTCAAGATGACCTATGATTAGGTTTAGGATTCTCTATTACAATAGCCATATCAAGTGAGTGGACAAGCTAAATGACTAACTTTGCAACCCAGGAATACATTGCACCAACTATCCATCACAATAGCCTTATCAAGTCATTCTCGGATTGTAGCTAGAGTTTCTCTATTATTGGATCAAGTAAACAATTCTCCCAAAAACCCAAATTGGCCAATCTTGCATTATCCAAGGCATTATGAATGCCAAACGCTACCTCAAAATCCTTGGAATGTCATCTGACTTCTTCGACATATCAATAATCTCGATAAAATCACTAGTGCACAACCAAGGCTATTGGAGTTTCGACTAAGGTGCTGTAGTAAATCCCAAGACTTATATCTAAACTGAGTATTCAACACACCATAAAACCCTGTGAACCACCACTGGTTGTCTCCTCCGTCTTTTTTGACCATGACATCAATATGGTTCACTAATAAAATTTAAAGAGTCACATCCATACGACAATCCCATAGCAGCACTAATCCAACACTTGCTCCCATTGCATCAATGCTAACTCCATTCCAGAAAACCCTAACCATTAATTTATCAATTTTTCGCTTCCTTCTGCTTATTTCGAATAAGAAGACCAGTGGAGGTGAAACTCTCGAAGGAGCTTCTTAGGTCCTCAAATAGGTCCCCCTAGCCCTTGACAGTTCCAGCATAAGCTTTATGATTACTTAACTTAGTTTAACGTTTATTAGGTGAGCTTTTTGGTTTAAGATTGATTTTATGGGTTGTATATAATGCCTATATATATGTGTTACTAATCACTACGACCAATACATCAATTTTTTGGAAAGCTGCATACTTGTTGCAGACTTTCAAATAAACACTTTTTGTTGTTCTACTATATAAATGCTAGAGTTCATGCTATTTAAAGTCTCATGTAAATACTATACATACTATAAAGCTATGTTCCACTTTAAAAAAATTAAGAAAAATAAAATTTGTGTCATATTTTTCCAAAATTATCAATTTATTATTAGTACTTACTTTATCCTGAATAATGTTTAGATCCCATTTTCAGATACTTTTTATTTGAAGAAGCAAAAAAGATTCTTTTTCTTACTTTAGATTGTTTTATTTTTTACAATACATTAATTTTTTTATAAAAAAAATCAACACATTTAAATTTTAAACAAACATGTTAAATTAAATGAATGCAGATATTTCATGTGAGATTTTTTTTTTTGGCTCCAACTTGGCTAAACCTGTGTCATTCGATGTGGAAAACACAACGAAAAATGGAATTCTTTATACGCTTGGTCCAAGAACTAAAGTGCAACGATTGGATATCATTTTTAAGTAAGTTCACAACTAAATATTAGGGTGTACTTAGGGGGTTTGGAGGCAACTCTCGCATCCAACGAGCTCGCACATCTGGGGCGTGTCGAAACCAATGTGCGAGTGATATGGGAATTAGTGGATATTACATACATTTATACTTGACATGTAATTGTTGATATTTCAGAGAAAGTGATCGATAAACTTACTACATGATGGTTTTAGTCCTAGAAAGCTTTGGCAAAATGAACATTTTGTGGCAACCTCCCAACCTAGCCTACTCCCACCAAAAAAAACCAAAAAAAAAAAAAGACAAGATAAGGTCCTGCTCTTCAAAATTGGGCATCCTAAGAAAATATTATACAACTAAGTTTTTGAATTAACAATACAAAAATAAATAAACTGAATTTTAATTGTACAGTTGGCAAAGAAATTGACAAGGGATATCACTTGCTTTTTTTTTTCAAAAACTAAAAAGAATTTAATAATGCATAGAACAAACTACCATCCAGCGCCCCAATCAGATTTGGTCGAACCTGGCATATTATATGCAGTTACCATATAATTGTCATTCTTTCTGAAGTATACACCAATCACATAACAAGTTAAATACACTCACCACCCAATTAAGATTGGCTTGGCCAAATAGAGTCTGATTTCACATGTTTTCCCACTACATTTGTTTTGTTGTTGCCATGGTCCCCACTGTCTTAACAATGTTTGTGAGAGTGAACTTCTGCACCTTCTCGATGGTGGTCTTGGGCACCATGTAATGTAATAGCCTTTCTCGATAGAATTTTGTCATCTTGTTCTCCAGTAGTTTCGAGCTCACCCCTTCATTCAAGCCCAAGAATGCACGTGGTGTCTCCCTTGATAATCTTCCACCCCTGCTACCATCAGGTTGGAGTATAGAATTAACTTGACCTCCACGTTGCTCATAGTTTCAGTGCAACTTATGATCGCCTCCTTCAACTGGTCCTTTATCTCCATGTACTAGTCGAGGTGTATAACCCTGATGTTGATGTACAACCACCTGTTTCCCCTAATACATTTCTCTATCGCCTTAAGGTTTCTCAAACACCCTAACATCAAACAACCATCTCAAAGCACAATTTCTTGCAAGGTTAATCCATTTCTCTTCATACTCTCCTATGTCTCTAGGTCCCCAACATCTACCATATTAGGCTCAAGGTCCTCACTCCCTATCGGGCCTTCAATTGGGCCCTCTCCATCACCGAAGGTGAATTTTTCTTTGATTCTCCTAGCAGAGGACACAACCTTCACAAGCTCATATCCGTGTTTGAGATTGAATCCCAAAGCAGTCACCTGGAGGACCACCACTACCACCATCGGTGCCCTACCTATCAAGAACCGATTCAAGGACTCAAATGGCTTAGCCCATGGATAGTTTGCTAGCATGGTAAGATTAATAGGGGTGCCATACATGTGCATGACTTAATGCATGTTTATTGCCTCATAAATTACATGGGCATCCAATTTTCTAAGACAAACTTTGGTCTCACTGATTGCTACTGTGCCCCAGGTGTAGCTACAGCCGTTCTTGTGGAAAATAGACCACGTTTGAAGCCATACAAGCTTTTTTGACAACAACCAATTAATGAGGGGAATGAATGTCATTAGAAAAATGGATCAATGGAATTGTGACAGAACACACATATTTTGGGCTAATTAACATGATTGTCAATATATGATATGATCTCCATGATATGATCTCCATGATATGATCTCCATGATACGATACGATAAGCTATGATATACAAGGTATGATACAATATGATCTTCAAGATATGATTTGTAAATACTAGACTTGTTCTTGAATATTCTGTACCATGTAATTATAGATCCTTAATAATGGAAAAACAATCATCGAGCTTCCCTTCAATTCTTCCTACACATTTCGTCATGGTGCCTGAGCCATCATTCACAAGCACATCCATCATGTCCTATTCAAACACCAAAGAGCCCCAACTTTCAATTCAATCCTTTCACCAATGCTCAAGCCTTGTTTTTCTTAAACATACGCCCAAATATTTTCTCCTATGGAAATCTCAAATCCAACCTCAAATCAAAGGTTTGGGACTTCTTCAACATTTCATTGATGTAAGAAGACCAAATCAAGAATCAGAGAATGAAAAAGGTGCCAAAACACAGAATCTCAACATGATGTGTGCATAACCAATGACGTACTTCTTCTTTCATGATTGCATGGGGCTATGAAAAAAGAAGTCATATGTGATATTTCTAGAGTAGAGACAACATATGAAGCATGGGCTTCCTTGGAAGCGCAGTTTCTTCCCATGATTGCTGAAAAGGAAAAGCATTTAAAAACCATGCTAATGAAAATAAAGAAAGGGTATAGAACTCTTGCTAATCAATCTATGATAAACTTGCAGTTAAGCAACCAGTCCCAGATTTGGACAAAGTATTTCAATTAGTACAAGGCTTAGGGGCCAACTGTGAGACCTTCAAAATAGTAATGCTCACAAAACCTTCCTATGCTTCTCACAGTCAAGTTGTCCTTGCTCTTCAAGGATATGAGAAATTAAAGGTTGGTAAAAGGGAGGAAGAGAAGTTGCTATTACAACATGCTCAAGCATTCCTCAGTCAAAGAGGCTGATGATGAGGAAATCATGGATGATAGAGACAAATTTAACTCTAAATGGCTAGTAGCTACACAACAAAACAACACAAAGCCATGGAGAAATAAGAACATTCGCTCTGCTAGGGGCTAAGGGTTACAAGTACATTCTTATGTAGGTAGAGAGGATTGCTAGATTTGCAAAAGACCAAATCATATTGCTTCTGAGTATTGGTAGATGTATGATCAATCTTATCAAGATGAACGATTTTCTAAAGCCCTTGCTGCCTTTACACCAAAAGAAAATAAAGATTTATCTTTCTATGTTGATTCAAGAGCCGCTTCTCACATGATCAATGATGCCGATAAGCTTTCTGATATCAAACCTTATCTTGGAGAATATGTTATTTTTGTGAGAGATGGCTCTCATTTTCTGATTTCACATACAAGTCAAATTAATTTAAAAGAAATGGATGGAAAATTGAAGTTAAAAGATATAACGCCCAGGTAACCCATTGTTTTTATATAATTACAACATGCAATGAGAATAAACTTAAAGAAAACATAATATCAAAAGACTTGATAGAGTTATGATTTATTCCGAATACAATACCGAGCAATTATTTAGTTACAAGGTATATAAGTTCGAGTGCACAACAAACACGCAGCGGAAAAAAAAAAACAGCTCTCTATCTAATAAAAGGCTTCAAAATGTTCTTCTTCCTCGATCTCATTTAAGCTAGTCTCGAGCTCATCTAAAAAAATATCATATGAACACAATCAATGTATATAGTTGAGTAGAAACATTACATAATCGCATAAGGTGATCGTGTGTGATTTGCACATAAACACATTTTTCACTTTGCACATATAGTTTCAATTTCAAACCTTTCTCGTCACCTAACAGTGACCCTTATGACTCCCTCGGCCGAAATAACAACCAGCACATTACTCCCGCCTGCCTTATCCTCCAATGGTCGTACCCCGGGTGTTACGCCAACTTTTTCCTACGACCCACTCTCTTATATAGATCACTCCGTCTACATAAGGGGGGATTAGGAGATGGAGGGAGTGAGAACTCTTACAGCCGGCTACCCCATTGGTATGTCCCGGCGGAACTCACCCAAACCACTCCGATATATTTCGGGCCCATTTCACATTCACAATTTATGCACATAACATAATCTTGGAAGTCTTGCTTCCATATTTCAACATTTTATTCCAACATCTTAAAAGAATATCAATAATATAAAATGAAATTAATAGAAAAGAACATTTTAAACTAAAATCTAGTCAAAACATAATAATATGTAAATATATATATATATATACGGTCTCACATGCATAAAGATGTATATATATATATATGTTTAGACTAAACCTATCATTAAAATAGAAACTTAGACTAAACATAATAGAAATTTAGATTAAACACATAATTAAACCATAAATCTAAAATAAACATATAATTACTCACAACGATACTTATATACATACACGTGCATAACATATTTAGATATATATATATATATATAATATCACTAACTCACCATGATTATATATATGTACGTAATATATATACAGATAGATATATATATCTAAACAACTATACAACTATATAAATCAACATAATTATATATATGTACGTATTATATATATATATATATCTAAACAACTATATACGTATAAGACATATATATATATATATAGTTTGGTAACTTTAAGTAATATATTTTTATGAAAATATTATATCTTTTCAAACCTCATACTTTTCTTAGAAACATATTAAAGTTTTCAAATAATATGAACATAATGTCAAATATACTATATTACCCTAAACTTGTAATAAAGTAAATTTTCATGAACATCTATGCACATAATAATCATATAATATTTCATAAAATCAAATAATATTTGCAAGACTATATTTTAGTACATAATTCTAACTAAGAATGCACAAAGTAGTAATCCTAATTTCATTACTTCATGTAACTTTCTTCAAGAAAAACCTCTACTTATATGATTAAGTAAGGTTTCTACCTTTGTTCTTTTCTTTTGTTTTGAGGGTATAGTGTAGTGTAGTTTTGGAAAAATAGGAAATTAGTGAATTTTGGAAGAAAATAAAGAAAGTGTAAGGGTGTGTGTGTAATGACCGATTGTAATGAGAAAAACAATTGAAGCTTTTGGTCTTGTTTATAGGATGAAGAAAGCAAGTATTTTATTATTAGGTCATTTTCTTCATAATTATTATGTCATTTTCTTCATAATTATTATCTTTCCACCTATTGATACTTTAAATGAATTCTTCCATGTGGAAGACTAATTAGGCTTGGGTGTACATGCTATGACATGATTCATAGGCTAAGTAAATGTGAGCCATGTATCAATATTTATTTATGGTATATTAGAGAAGATTTTTCTTGTAAAATATCATAAAATATGTTAATATCTAGCATTTGCAATTTTCCTTGAACTAAAATCCGAAAATCAGGTTATAATTTATTAAAATTCAAAATTTACACTTATAATTTTAGGAAATATATTATGGTAATCAAAAATTCGAAATTTATATTTTTATTTGGAAATTTATAATTTTATTGGCAATTTATGCTTTAATTTGAGCAAAATTTGAAAATTAAGGAAATTAAATTCTAATCTTGAAAAATATATTTTTCCAAGTCATAATAGTCTAAGATAAGTAATTATTAATTATGAAGGAATAAAATAAAATGTTTGAAAAAAAAATATTATGTGTAGAAAATGATTTTAGGAAATTATTTTTTTCTTCCTAAATATATATATATATATATATATAATAGTAGGAGAGATAGCTACTATATAATTATATATGAATGGTAGAGATTAATACACATTTTGTTAAATAAAATACTAAGAGGTAAAACTTACATGTAGTCTTCCTTTTTACCACATGTTACATGAAAATGACATAATTAGGTAATTAAACTAATAGACAACATATTGAACTAATTATATGTATTATTTTTAGGGTATTTTCGGATTTTAGATAGATATATATATATTTTGATAACATTATTTCAAAAATGTTAAAATTGTGAAGTAAATAATTAATTCTAGTAAATGTATAGTTTTTAAAATAATTTTTAGTATTAATTTCGAAATTATGGAGGAAAAGGAAACTTAAATTTCATGATATAGAAACTATTGTACCAATAAGAAAATTAAAACCGACAGTTTTCGTTTGTGGGTAGTTTTCGAAAAATTGAGGAGAAATTCGTAGGTTTCAATCTCACTAAGAACAAGTCACATTTGCATGTAATGCAATGCACATTTGTTCAACATAAAAGGATTTTTTTTCCCTCATAAAATAGTAAAATATTTCATAATTCCAAATTTAGAATAATGTGGTTTACCGGGTCGTCACATCCTCCCCTCCTTAAAAAATTTCGTCCTCGAAATTGTCTTTTACGTCTAATTGAACAACTGCGGATATTTTTCTTGCATCTCCTCGAGCCGTTCCCATGTACTTTCTTCTATCCCGTGGTGCTTCCATAGAACGCGTATTAACGGAATCATCTTGTTTCTTAACATGTGCTCTTGGAAGTCTAAGATCTTGATTGGTTCTTCAATATAAGTTAGGTCTTTGTCAATCTCAAGGGCTTCATGGTTCACGACGTGAGAGGGATCAGGTTGATATTTCTTAAGCATTGATACATGAAATACATCATGTACTCCTGCAAGAGATGGAGGTAAAGCTAATTTGTACGCAACTTTCCCCACTTTCGCTAGTATTTCAAAAGGTCCAACATAGCGGGGGCTTAGCTTTCCTTTTCGTCCAAACCTTACTAATCCCTTCCTTGGTGAAACCTTTAAGAATACAAAGTCACCTTCCTCGAATTCCAGGTATTTTCTTCTTTTGTCGGCATAACTCTTCTGACGACTCTGTGCGGTCTCCATTCGTTTCTTAATTGTCTTAATAACCTCAGTTGTTTCATGAATCAGTTCTGGGCCTAAAAGTTTACTTTCACCTACTTCGCTCCAGCAAACAGGGGATCTGCACTTACGTCCGTAAAGAGCTTCAAACGGTGCCATTCCTATCGTGGCTTGATAACTATTATTATAGGCGAATTCTGCAAGGGATAGGTGTCGATCCCAACTTCCACCAAAATCTAAGGTACAGGCTCTAAGCATATCTTCTAGAATTTGGATAACTCTTTCAGTCTGTCCGTCGGTTTGTGGGTGAAATGCTGTACTGAAGTTTAACTTAGTATCCAGAGCCTTTTGTAACCCTTGCCAAAACTTAGAAATAAACCGAGGGTCTCGATCAGATACTATACTTATTGGAACACCATGTAATCGGATAATCTCCGTCTTATAGATCTCCGCCATTTTGTCCAATGAGCAAGTTTTCGAAAATGCAATAAAATGGGCACTCTTTGTGAGTCTATCTACCACTACCCATACTGCATCATGTCCCTTTTGTGTTCGCGGTAGTCCCATAACAAAATCCATTGTAGTGTGTTCCCATTTCCATTCAGGAATCGGTAATGGCTGTAGTAACCCAAACGGCTTTTGATGACTTGCTTTAACTTGTTGGCAAGTAAAACATTTGGATACGAATTCAGCTATTTGTTGCTTCATCTTGGGCCACCAATATTGTCGTTTAACATCCTGATACATCTTGTTCGTCCCCGGATGAATTGTGTACTTTGTATTGTGACTTTCTTCCAATATTTCCCTTTTCAACTCCTTGTCATCTGGAACACATATTCGGTTTCGGAATCTTACAATTCCATCATTTGGCAATATGAACTCCTTTTCTTCTCCGCGGTTAATCCTATTCCTGATTTGTTGGAGTTCCTTATCTTTTTCCTGAGCTTCTTTGATCCTTTGGATTATAACGGGTTGTGCATGCAAGTGTGAACAGAAAATTCCAGATTTTCTTTCCTTAGGTTTCCAACTCGAGATGTCTTCTAGCATTTTCCATTCTTGAGTCATCATACAAGTAAGATTGGTTTTTCTGCTTAATGCGTCAGCTACGATATTTGCTTTTCCCGGATGGTATTGGATGTCACAATTAAAGTCGGCTAACATTTCTAACCATCTGCGTTGTCTCATATTCAACTCCTTTTGAGAGAATAGGTACTTGAGGCTCTTGTGATCGGTGAATATTTCAAACGAAGTTCCATAAAGATAGTGTCTCCACTTTTTGAGAGCAAAGACAATGGCCGTCAATTCTAAATCGTGAGTTGGATAATTCTCTTCATACGGTTTCAACTTCCGCGAGGCGTATGCCACCACTTTCTTGTTCTGCATGAGTACACCTCCTAAACCTTCCTTGGATGCATCCGTATAAACGAGGAATCCATTATTTCCTTGTGGTAGCGTTAATACAGGGGCGGTGACCAATCGATTCTTTAACTCTTGAAAGCTGTTTTCACAATGCTCGTCCCACACAAATCGCACCTTAGATTGGGTTAGTCTAGTTAAGGGACGGGCGATTTTCGAGAAATCCTTGATAAATCGTCGATAATATCCCGCCAATCCCAAGAAGCTTCGTACCTCCGTGACCGTCGTGGGTGGTTTCCACTCGACCACTGCCTTAACTTTTCCTGGATCAACTGCAAGTCCGTCCTTCGATACTATATGTCCAAGAAATGCTACTTGTGTAAGCCAAAACTCACATTTGCTGAATTTGGCATATAATTTTTCTTCCCTCAACGTCCGGAGTACTATGTTTAAATGTTCCTTATGTTCTTCTTCCGACTTCGAATAGACTAATATATCATCTATAAATATGACTACAAATTGATCCAAGTACGGCCGGAATACTCGGTTCATCAAGTCCATGAATGTTGCAGGGGCATTTGTTACGCCAAAAGGCATTACCACAAATTTGTAGTGACCATATCTAGTGTTAAAAGCAGTTTTAGGGATATCTTCCTCCCGGATTCTTACTTGATGATACCCAGATTTTAGATCTAATTTTGAATAGACAACAGCTCCTTGTAGTTGGTCAAATAATTCATCGATGTTCGGGAGCGGGTATTTATTTTTGATGGTAACTTGGTTAAGAGAGCGGTAATCGATATATAATCTCCACGTCCCATCTTTTTTTTTTGACGAACAGTACAGGAGCTCCCCATGGTGATGAACTCGGCCGAATAAATCCTTTGTCTAATAAGTCTTGAAGCTGCGTTTTAAGTTCTTTCAATTCTGCAGGTGCCATTCGGTAAGGGGTTTTGGAAATCAGGGCGGTTCCGGGTATTAATTCGATCACAAAGTCGATTTTCCTATGTGGGGGTAAACCTTTTAAATCATCGGGAAATACATCGGTGTATTCGTTAACCACTGACACCTCTTCCAGCTTCTTTTGATCTTCGGGTCTGTTCATGATGTGGGCTAGAAATGCGTAATTGCCCTTTCGCAATAATTTGTAGGCTCGTAGGAAGGAGATAATGGGTATTGTTTGTATGGGTTTATTCCCTACTATTTCAATAATAGGTTGGTTTGGAAAGCATAGTCTGACTATCTTATGATGACAATCCACTTGGGCATAGTGCGAAGCTAACCAATCCATGCCTAAAATAATATCAAATTCATGGATAGGTAATAATACTAAGTCAGCTGTCATTTTCCGACCACCTATCTCTATTTCACAATCCTGATGAACTAAATCCGTCTTCCAAGTGGTTCCAAGGGGCGTAATGACTTCTAGTTCGTAGGGTAAAGTCTTAGGCGGTACTTGTAAATTAGTGAAGAAACTAGCAGATATATACGAATGCGTAGAACCAGGATCAACTAATACTTTAGCAAAATGTTGGTCCACGAGCAACGTACCTTCTACAACCGATGGTGATTCAATCTTGGCCTGGTTCATAGCAAACACTTTTCCTTGAACTCGTGGTTTTCCCCCTTGACTTCCGTCGCCTTTTCCGTTCCTTCCAGGATTTGTAGTTTGCGCTGGTCTAGATTGTGGGCAATTTAATAAAAAATGTCCGCTGCTCCCACATCTTGGGCACTTCCTAGCTTTATTCCAACAATGATCCTCCGTGTGGTTTGACTTCCCACAATAAGTGCAGCTCATAGGCTTCTGGAACGAGGGACTAGCAAACTTTCCTTGGTTTCCTGGTATCTTTTCTTTATTCATCCTATTAAATCCTCCCGGTCCCTTTCTATTTTGTCCTCCCATGCTTTGGACTCGTCCAAACTGTCCTCGCTTAACTTTGAGTTGCTCCAGTGTGCTTTCCACTTTAAGTGCAGTTTCAACTGCGGTAGTGTAGGTCGGTAGTTGAACAGCCGCTAGCCGATCTTGGATTTCTAGATGGAGTCCACCAACAAATTTCCATATTTTCCTCTCCTCGTTCTCGATAAAGTACGGAGCAAATCGAGATAGTTTGGTGAATAGGACCTCGTATTTTGCCACACTTAAGTCCCGTTGTGCTAAGTTCAAGAACTCCCTTTCTCGTTTTTCTTGAACAATGCGGGGAATGTATTGCGAATTAAAATCCCTGATAAAGTTGTCCCAAGTAGGAGGGGTATGAACGGCTTCCTATTTACTGCTCACTCTCTTCCACCAATGTCTAGCATCGTCCTCTAAACGAAATATGGCTAAAGTAACTTTTCGTCGGGAGTCGCAGTTGAGAACCTCAAAAATCTTTTCCATTGCTTCCAACCAATTTGTTGCCTTAACATCGTCCGGCTCGCCTCGAAAATATGGTGGTCCTAATCGTAGAAAATTAGTGAGGGCATCGGTGGGGGTTTCTTCGGAGTTTTGGTGATTGTTGTTGTTGTTATTATTCGTCTGATTCTCGAGGATAGTCGCTATCCTTTCGAACACGACAGAAAAACGATCATTTTGAGGTTCGGTATCACTTCTAGTACGCTTCGGCGGCATCTATATCCAAGTATATCCAAAAGATTAGTCGTAATACTCCAGCAACTTCAACCACGCATTTTATTTATATATAAAGCAAACATGCAATATATACATCCAAAAAAAAAACTTGCCACACATACTAAAACACATTATTTATTCACATAATCACACAGTCTTATACTACTTCTAAAACATCGACGTCATCCTCTATGACTTATCCGAGACATATCGGATAGCCTCGAGTGCCGATTTCCCCAACCGAGCTAGATTCAAAGTTCTCCGCCGCTAGACCCATAAGATCCTTGCTTTTCATGTGAACAAGCTCAAGGATCTGCTGATGTTTCTGATGTAACTCAAAGATATGCCTTTGAGCTTTCTCCAAATTCCTCTGTGCCTCGTACAATTCCTCCCAAAACTTTTCGTTATCCTCCTGAAGCTCAAAATTTTCGGTTAACAGCTCGTCTATATCGATAGTCGGCACTCTACAAGGCACCGGTTGCCCAGTCCTCATGCGGGCTGTCCGTTTAAACGATCCTCCAGAATTTGCCATCTACACAAGTATTAAGTCAATCATATATATACGAGAGCTTAGGTCTCCGCAACCATGCTCTGATACCACTTATAACGCCCCGGTAACCCATTGTTTTTATATAATTACAACATGCAATGAGAATAAACTTAAAGAAAACATAATATCAAAAGACTTGATAGAGTTATGATTTATTCCGAATACAATACCGAGCAATTATTTAGTTACAAGGTATATAAGTTCGAGTGCACAACAAACACGCAGCGGAAAAAAAAAAACAGCTCTCTATCTAATAAAAGGCTTCAAAATGTTCTTCTTCCTCGATCTCATTTAAGCTAGTCTGGAGCTCATCTAAAAAAATATCATATGAACACAATCAATGTATATAGTTGAGTAGAAACATTACATAATCGCATAAGGTGATCGTGTGTGATTTGCACATAAACACATTTTTCACTTTGCACATATAGTTTCAATTTCAAACCTTTCTCGTCACCTAACAGTGACCCTTATGACTCCCTCGGCCGAAATAACAACCAGCACATTACTCCCGCCTGCCTTATCCTCCAATGGTCGTACCCCGGGTGTTACGCCAAATTTTTCCTACGACCCACTCTCTTATATAGATCACTCCGTCTACATAAGGGGGGATTAGGAGATGGAGGGAGTGAGAACTCTTAGAGCCGGCTACCCCATTGGTATGTCCCGGCGGAACTCACCCAAACCACTCTGATATATTTCGGGCCCATTTCACATTCACAATTTATGCACATAACATAATCTTGGAAGTCTTGCTTCCATATTTCAACATTTTATTCCAACATCTTAAAAGAATATCAATAATATAAAATGAAATTAATAGAAAAGAACATTTTAAACTAAAATCTAGTCAAAACATAATAATATGTAAATATATATATATATATACGGTCTCACATGCATAAAGATGTATATATATATATATGTTTAGACTAAACCTATCATTAAAATAGAAACTTAGACTAAACATAATAGAAATTTAGATTAAACACATAATTAAACCATAAATCTAAAATAAACATATAATTACTCACAACGATACTTATATACATACACGTGCATAACATATTTAGAGATATATATATATATATAATATCACTAACTCACCATGATTATATATATGTACGTAATATATATACAGATAGATATATATATCTAAACAACTATACAGCTATATAAATCAACATAATTATATATATGTACGTATTATATATATATATATATATATCTAAACAACTATATACGTATAAGACATATATATATATATATATATAGTTTGGTAACTTTAAGTAATATATTTTTATGAAAATATTATATCTTTTCAAACCTCATACTTTTCTTAGAAACATATTAAAGTTTTCAAATAATATGAACATAATGTCAAATATACTATATTACCCTAAACTTGTAATAAAGTAAATTTTCATGAACATCTATGCACATAATAATCATATAATATTTCATAAAATCAAATAATATTTGCAAGACTATATTTTAGTACATAATTCTAACTAAGAATGCACAAAGTAGTAATCCTAATTTCATTACTTCATGTAACTTTCTTCAAGAAAAACCTCTACTTATATGATTAAGTAAGGTTTCTACCTTTGTTCTTTTCTTTTGTTTTGAGGGTATAGTGTAGTGTAGTTTTGGAAAAATAGGAAATTAGTGAATTTTGGAAGAAAATAAAGAAAGTGTAAGGGTGTGTGTGTAATGACCGATTGTAATGAGAAAAACAATTGAAGCTTTTGGTCTTGTTTATAGGATGAAGAAAGCAAGTATTTTATTATTAGGTCATTTTCTTCATAATTATTATGTCATTTTCTTCATAATTATTATCTTTCCACCTATTGATACTTTAAATGAATTCTTCCATGTGGAAGACTAATTAGGCTTGGGTGTACATGCTATGACATGATTCATAGGCTAAGTAAATGTGAGCCATGTATCAATATTTATTTATGGTATATTAGAGAAGATTTTTCTTGTAAAATATCATAAAATATGTTAATATCTAGCATTTGCAATTTTCCTTGAACTAAAATCCGAAAATCAGGTTATAATTTATTAAAATTCAAAATTTACACTTATAATTTTAGAAAATATATTATGGTAATCAAAAATTCGAAATTTGTATTTTTATTTGGAAATTTATAATTTTATTGGCAATTTATGCTTTAATTTGAGCAAAATTCGAAAATTAAGGAAATTAAATTCTAATCTTGAAAAATATATTTTTCCAAGTCATAATAGTCTAAGATAAGTAATTATTAATTATGAAGGAATAAAATAAAATGTTTGACAAAAAAATATTATGTGTAGAAAATGATTTTAGGAAATTATTTTTTTCTTCCTAAATATATATATATATATATATATATATATATAATAGTAGGAGAGATAGCTACTATATAATTATATATGAATGGTAGAGATTAATACACATTTTGTTAAATAAAATACTAAGAGGTAAAACTTACATGTAGTCTTCCTTTTTACCACATGTTACATGAAAATGACATAATTAGGTAATTAAACTAATAGACAACATATTGAACTAATTATATGTATTATTTTTAGGGTATTTTCGGATTTTAGATAGATATATATATATTTTGATAACATTATTTCAGAAATGTTAAAATTGTGAAGTAAATAATTAATTCAAGTAAATGTATAGTTTTTAAAATAATTTTTAGTATTAATTTCGAAATTATGGAGGAAAAGGAAACTTAAATTTCATGATATAGAAACTATTGTACCAATAAGAAAATTAAAACCGACAGTTTTCGTTTGTGGGTAGTTTTCAAAAAATTGAGGAGAAATTCGTAGGTTTCAATCTCACTAAGAACAAGTCACATTTGCATGTAATGCAATGCACATTTGTTCAACATAAAAGGATTTTTTTTTTCCTCATAAAATAGTAAAATATTTCATAATTCCAAATTTAGAATAATGTGGTTTACCGGGTCGTCACAAAAGATGTGCTTCTGGTTATAGAATTGAAAACTTGTTGTTTATAATATGTATACAATTGAATTCCTAGAGTCTGGTTTTGTTGTTAAGGATCAAAACCAGTGGCTGATAGGCAAGGGCCATGAGGAATGACAATTATATGCTTTGGAAGGTTCCCTTAGGAAGTGTTTGTTCCAATAAGGAAAAATTTGCATATTGCAAACTTGTGGCACTTGCAACTAGGACATCCAAATCTAAATATTTTGTTTGAGTTAAGAGAACAAAATAATATTAATTTTTCTTCTTGGATGACAAAAGCAACAGACTGCATTAGTTGTTATTAGGGAAAGAGTTGTAAATTGCCTTTTAATTCCACAAATAAAATTTCAAGTTATCCTTTTGATAAAATTCACAGTACCTTATGGGGACCTACTCCATTTTTTTATAATCATAGGTTTTGTTTTTATACAATCTTTGTCAATCATTATTCAAGATTTACACGGCTATATCATCTTCGAAGGAAACTAGATTTCTTTGATCCACTCCAATAGTTTCAGAAATTGGTGGGAAATAGATTTGATCGAAAAATTAAAATTTTTTGTTGTGATGGAGTTAGAGAATTTAGTGTTATTAGTTTTTTTCTCATCTTAAAAATTATGCCATAGAATTACAAATGTTATATCTAGGAACTCTAGATAGAATAGTGTTATAAAAAGAAGGGTTAATTACAACTTCCACCTCTGAACTTTACCCTATAAAATATTTACACCCCTCAACTTCTAACATAACAATTCACCCCCTCGAATTCACTTTTAACGTAACAATTCACCCCTCAACTATCAAAGTTGAGGGGCTAAATTTGTTACATTAGAAGTTGAGGGGTGTAAAATGTTATCAGGGGTAAAGTTCAAGGGTGCAAGTTGTAATTAACCCTAAAAAGAAAGCATAGATACATTGTAGAAACTGGATTAATGATGATACTTCATGCAAGTTTTCCTTTTTCATTCTGGGTTGGCAGTTTTCTTTCTATAGTATATCCTATTAATAGGTTGCCTTCTTCAACTACACAAAATGCTAGCTATCATCAAAAACTTTACAAGAGGACCCCTGATTATAAGTGTGGCACCCTTCTAGCTAGGAACTCTCTAAACTATTGGGGTCCACTAACGATCGTATTGAGTACCAATCTTCTGATCGATACCCAATACGAACGTCTTAATTGATACTACTTAGTAGTCACTTGTAGTAGATCAGAAGCGAGATAGGAATGAAAATGCAAGTAACTTTATTAGTTCAAAGGGATAACAACGCAAAATACCCAAATTCTTCATTACATGTGGTAACCCCAAGACATATCAAACAAGTTTCAAGAACTAAACACTGGTATCTTGGATTAGTCCTATCGTCTTATCCGAGTTCCTCTCGACCTGTCTATCCTGAATCTGAGGTAGTGAACAGAAAAGAGATGAGGTGGTAAGTCCAAGTGACTTAGTGAGGCGTAATATATAGTGATATAAATGTAAACAAAAAGGATTTAAAAAATAAGAAAACTATTTAAAATAGTAAAACATGATGAAGTGCACTGTATCATGAAATTTGTATTTTGCAATACAATTTGGAGGATACTCAATACTAGTAGTGAGCTATAAATAGTATCTCCAACCATATAACTACCAAAATAATTAAATCATAAAAACCCCTAATGCCCCCCTTTTTGTGAAGGAGCGACCTTGGCTATGGTAAACGATAACAGTAGGTGCACCACGTGTCCGTGTAATACATAGATCCAACCCTACTACAGTTAACCTCCGGTTGTACGTAGGAATCAGATCCTGCGGTATGGTATCATATAAAGAGGACTCTATCATTGGTCCGTTCTACCTGATTTATCCCTCTTATATGTATCGGACCCTGACTCTCATAAGGGCATCCCCAAGGGTATCAATCGTTCAATAAATAGTACGGTGTGGCTCACAATTTTCAATAAAGTGATAGCTTGTTTCCAAAACCAAGGATACATAAAACATAAACCATATACGATATCCCCGGGGTGTCAATAAATCATATCGAAATAAATGTAGCTAACATTTTAAAAATGCAATATTTTTCAAATATAATTTGACTTAAAATTTGAAGAAATATTTCGTTCAAACATAGAGAGTATAATATAAATCTAGCAAAATTGGACGACATATATCAGACATGGTAGGCCATATGAAGATATTTATTACATACAGTTTATGTTTGACCAAGTTTAAGGGTTGCGTTGACTACGACACTTGGTATTCACCAAAATTTCGCATCAGTAACAATGATTAGAATACTACACTATAGTTACTCATGGATAATAGTCATTACTTAGGGATAATATAACTAATTTTGGAGTGATATAATATTTACATACTTATAACCTTACAACTAAATGTCCTTAGTAACTATTTTAAGAAAAATATCATGCATAGTTACATAAGTGATCTATATTTTCACATATATGCACAATTATAGTTTTAAAATAACTTTACTACATATAGGTTTATATATTTCAAAGGGATAATTTTAATCATTCAAGTGTGTAATTATATGCACAAGCATATATGTTAGTATATTTAGACATGCAAGTTGATTTATACATGTAAGCAAAGTGTGGACATATGTATTAACCCTAAGCATGTATTCATGTAGATATATAGGCATGAATAAACTACTTAAAGTGAAAACAACTTGAATTAAAACACATAAGGAAGTTTAGGATTTAGACATATCTTCTATTTATGTAGGTAAACTCTAAGGTTTCTTCTATATGTGTGAAAGTGTGTGTGTAATCGTGTATATGTAGCAAGAGCTCTTTTGTGTCTGTGCTGTGTGAACTATGTGTGTTGTGTGTATGTGTGTTGTGGTTCTAAAATGAGGGGGGAGGCCCCCTATTTGTAAGAGTTTTCCCAAGACACAACCATTATTTAACTAGGAAATCTTTAGTTATTTTCAAGATAAATTTGGTGGCAAATTGTTGGGCTACTTAAGTATACAAATCAAAATGGTGTTAAGAATCCTATCTTTTGCATATATAAATGTGTGTTTTTGGCTAAATCATGGCCATTGATTTTCACTTGAGGACTAAGGGCAAGATTATCGCCCTTGGTTTAAGATAAAGACTTGTAAGTAACATCAAAGTGCTATGATGAAATAATCCTTTCAAGTTCACAAGTGTTCTTCAAATTTTCTAGTAATGAGCATAAGTGTTTCCTACTTCAAGATGAAAATTTCAAGTGTCCTACAAGTGTCTTCTATTTCTTAGATATTACATTATCTTGAAAATAATAGGTGTAAGTGTCCTATGATGTGTCTTGAAAATGAAAATGACAAGTCTACTACAACTTATAAAAAAGACATGTGTACCATATCATATCTTGCTAAGGAAAATGATATATGCGCTATATCTTATCTAATATATGATATGAATAAGTGTCCTAACACATGGAACAATTAAGATATCTTGGCATTTAAGATGAACAAGTATCCTATTTTTTGTCTTGAAAATAAGAAGAGCATGTGTCCTATTCTTTAATGCAACACACATATAACAAAAAGAATATTTTATAATAACTACTACTACTACTACTGCTGCTGCTACTGCTGCCATTATTACTATTATTATTTTCAAAAATATATATATAAATTCTATATAAATTTTGGATATATATATCACGCACATAATTTTGGATTTTATGTATATAAATATATTTTTGGTTTCTATGTATATGTGTTATATAAGTTTAGTTTTTATGTAGGTATATTATAGGAGGCAATCTTTTGTGATCACATATATGGTTATTATACCTATTTTGTGTATAAAAATTAGGATGTAACAATAAGGGCTTACGAGTGCTTGGATACAGGTGTTTTCCTTCATTACAATATAAGAAGGTAACAAATTTACTAAAAAGACACATCATTCTGTTTTTATTGGATTTAGTCTTTTACATAAAGGCTATCATTGCCTAGATCCCACCACAAATCAAGTTTATATTTCACGGCATGTTATATTTGATGAAAGTTTCTTTCCTTATAAGAGTTCATGCGTAGCCACACAAAATAGCAAAGTAGAATATTCTTTTGATTTGGTTGACTTTCCTGAAAATGATGAAGCAAATGAAATCAGAAAGCACAGGCAAAATTCAAGATCTTCTCAGTGCTATAATGCTGATCCACTTGAGGAAACAACAATTAGAACCAATGCTCATATGGAGATGCCATCACAGGCAAATGTTGAAGTAGAGAGACTTCAATCTAAAATACATGCCTCTCAAACTCAAGCAAAGGTTCCTTGATTGGAAGTGTATATCCTTGAATCTGGGTTGGAGGGCATTCAAATTAGTATAGAAGCTCCTCACTCTCCACCCCATAAAGTTGCATCAGCAGCTCGAGTTGAAACTACAGGAAATCTTGTTAGACCTTCAAGAAAAATGCGTCCAACTTCTTATCTTCTATATTATGAGTGTGCTCTTACTACAGTAGCTCTTGAAACTACTCCAAGGACACTTCAAGTGGCCCTCAAGAATCCAAAACAAATAGCTACTATGAAAGAAAAACAGATGTGTTGCATAGTAACAGTCATGGATTCTTGTCCGACAACCAACCAATAGTAATGTTGTGGGATCAAAATGTGTCTACAGCATCAAGTATAAGGAAGATGGCTCACCATAAATCGATATAAATCTTGGTTAGTAGAAAGAGGTTTCACACAAGCTCCTAGCATTGATAATAATGAAACTTTTAACCAAATTATCAAACCAGCCACAACTCAATTGGTTTTGGCCCTCTCCATGATTCTAAGTTGTAACGTCAGGCAATTGGACATAATGAATGCATTCTTGTGTTGTTTTCATAAGGAAATGGTCCATATGGAGCAATCACCAAGTTTCACAAATCTATCCTTTTCAAATCATGTTTATCTCCTTGAAAAAATTTTATATGGATTGAAACAAGCTCCCAAAAGGCATGGTTTTGTTGTTTTGTTTCTTTTTATTTATCAATCGAACAATATTATTACAGTACTTCTAATTTACATTGATGACATTCTTGTGGCTAGAAAGAGTGATTCTTTTATACAAAACTACTTGCTCATCTTGGTAGAGAATTTGCTATAAAAGATATTAGCTCACTTCATTATTTCTTGGGCTTTTAGGTTTGCTGTTTTCCAGGAGGAAATTTTCTTACTCAGCTAAATACATTCAAGATCTATGATGGATGTCGAATCCACCAAAAATAAATCTTACTCCAATCGCAACCACAACCAACCTTTTTACGCGAACAAAAACATTGGTGATGAATGTGCCCGGTTACTCAGTTGGTGTGATTAATTTGTCTAGAGTGTTATCATACCTTTTTATGCGAAAAAAAATATTGGTGATGAATGTGCCGGTTACTCAGTTGGTAACTGCGACGACCCGGTAACTTCTATTGTTATTATTAATATTTTATTTAGGATTTATCTCCATTATGTGATAATTATTGTGTGAATATATGTGATTTGTGAATAAACGTGCGTTATACTACCTGCATTTTTTTAAAATGTGATTATTCCATCATTTGTTTTCTTAGCACTTGAAAAATGCAAAATGTTAATTCCTGAAAATTTTATTATGATTTCCGAATTTTATTAAGAGTAAAATTATTATTTTAACATTTCTTTATAACTTAGACCTTATAGTTTTAATTTTGAATGGTGATTATTATTTTTGGAAAATTTATTTAAATACATATTTTAGGCTTGCATTTATTTTATTTTCGAATTTTATAAATAAATTATACAATTTTTGAATTTTATAATTACAACAATATATTTTATGATTTTAAATGTATAATTTTCGAATTTTAATTATTTATAAACCTAATTTTCGGATTTTAATTAAATGAAAAATATAAAGTCTAGATTTTTAGTATATTTTATAATTGTTTTGCAAGAATATCTCCTCTAATACATATATTAGTGGTAAATTCTATATCTACATATCCACACACACATCCATACATTTATTAGTGGTGATTTATATATTTACATGTACACACACATATTCATATACAAACTAGTGGGGAATTATATATCTACATCTCCACACACACATCCACATATATAGACTAGTGGTGATTTCTACTTCTACCTATACACACACATGTCCACATATATATACTTGGTGATATGTATATCTACCTTTACACACACATGTCCACATATATATACTTGGTGATATGTATATCTACCTATACACACACATGTCCACATATATACACTTGGTGATATATATATCTACATATACAAATATATGTCCACATGCACATATATATATATATATACTAGGTAGTTTTCATCACAAAAACACACACTAAATCCCGCCAACAACCTCCACACCCACAAAATCTTGCATTTCCCAAATATGTATCACACTTTATCATTGTTAAACCTTCCCATATACCTATATATATAATTACCCCTCTTTCTAAACATATATATAGACATATTAACCTTTCTACATATATATACACACTCTTACATCTACAAACTCCTTTCAAAACCCCACTTTCTTCTTACATCTTTGAACACCTACATATATACATATATCCTTTCTACACATATATTTATATATACTTATCCCTCCACTTATAAATATATATACACACATTAGTAGCCTTTTATATATTCTCCCTACTTTTGTAAATCACTTTTGGAAAAAGGTAGGAGTTTCCTTAATTGCATAAGTTAGTTCTAGTTCTAGTTTTACATTTTTGCTATCATGTTATTATGCTAAATATTATGTGACTATGTGCAAATATCACACACGCTCACCTTATGTGATTAAGTGAAATTTCTACTCAACCGTCGCGTTGACTCCTCTTTTCCAATATTTTTTTAGAAAGAAATGAGATAGCGGATCAGAGTGGCGCAGCGGAAGCGTTTCGAAGCCATTTACGCAATAAAGTTATTTTGTATTCCTTTTGAAAATTGTAACTTTTGTATTTTGTACAAATTTTGTGTTAAAATTATTATTTATACAACTATGAAAATATTTACCGTTGCGCGTTTCGGTCCAATATATTTTAATAAAATAAAAGGGTGAGTGGAGGCACTTGAGGAACGAAATGGAAACCATGGGTGTTTTGAAGCATTTTACTTAATAAAGTTACTTTTGTATTTTGTGAAAATTGTAACTCTTGTATTTTGTATATGTTTTATGTAAAAAATTACTATTTATGTTTAATAAAATATAAAGGAATATCGGGGTCGTTACAGTAACAACCTCTAGATGAACATTAGTTCTACTCATAATCATTTTTTTGCGTGATTAGCGGAGTAAATTGACCCTTTTTTTTAATATATAGAATATTTTCTCCCCACAATTATTCCTCATCTTTTGAGTTCAACATAAACATCAAGCATAAATATGGCAAGTTCCTACAAAAAGTGACCACTAGCCAAACCTATTCACCAATTCTCGTAATATCAAGTATTTTTCCCCAATATTTCACACCCAAGCCCACTGTTTTAAACAAATGCGTTAAGGTGAAAAAAATTCGTGAACTTTCCTATGAGTTGTCACTTTCTAAGTGTAACCCCCATAGACTCCTTGACTCCTTATTTGATATTATTTCAAAACAAAACCGAGTATCATTCAAGAAAACTCGACAACTCATGATTCAAGCTTGATTAAGTAGAGCATGTCTAAGTCGGGGTAACACTAAGGACAAGTAAAAATGCAAAGAGACAAAAAATAAACTGAAAAGCTGACATGATTTGCCTTCTAAACACAAGTTCGCCAAATATTCCCAACAAAACAAAATTATGGCAGATTCCTCTCAAAAATTCATAATTCAAATATTCCTGCCCCACACTTAAATGATGCATTGTCCTCAATGTAGAACGTAAGAAAGGTAAATAAAAGAGAAAAAGAGGACTCCCTTGACAAATGGCTACTAGACGGGATCGGTAGTGTCTGAAATGCCAAAGTGGTGGAGTAGAATTAGTTGGGTCCTCTTGACGTCCTAGACCATAGCCTCAAGGGAGGTGAGGCGGCTAATGACTTCAGAGAGGTCGGAAATATGAGGTGCACTGGGAAGCACGTCTTCAATAGGCTCTGTGTGGCGACCAAAAACTCGTCGATCACGAGTCATAATATCACCTGCAGAGATAAACATAACCTCACCCGCTACATCCTGGGTTAGCAAACCCATAGAATCAAGACAAAGTAAATCCAAAGGCAACATGTTAAAAGCAATGTGTAACGTATGCAGGGCGAGTGCCAAGAGATTTGCTTGATGCGCAATATGAGTAATAAACAAGCCCATAAGCAAAGAACGCAAGGAGGTTCTCACTGTGTCAAGTTGGGAGGCGAACCACCATCCCAAGTTGACACGTTGCTTACACACCATACAAGTCAAAAGGAACAACTCGGCTTTAGTGAAAACATTAGAAGTGCGTAAATGGCCAAAGAATGAGAATGCGAGGAACCTATGGATGCAATGTAGAGCGGGGCTAGTGATAAGGGTAGCATGAGTGTGACTAGAGTGAAATGCAGTGCTGGTGGAGGAAAGTACTTTGAAAGCTAAGAGTAGATTAAAATCTGTAGGGAAATTACAATAACTCTCCATATAGGCACGGGAAGTGGCCTCCTCTTGTGTGATAAATCCCAAAGCCAAATTGAAATCAGTTATGGAAAGATTAAATGCATGCCCCAACAACCGAAATTTAACAACCCCTTTGGTGTGAAGTGTGAAATTAGCCGGCGAGTTAAATTCAAAAGTCGTGAAAAACTCCCTAATTAGCTCAATATACCCCGGGCAATTAATCTCAACCAATGGGCGCCAACCCACACCATCAATCAATTCAAAAACCTCATCATGTATATGCAATTTATCAAGAGTAGGTATGTCCACAAAATGACAAGGCACAATATCAAGTGAAGAAAACGTTATATACCATTTTTCACTTTTTGTGTAGGAAAATTCAAGTTATTGCCAAGGTCGAATCCACCAAAAATAAATCCGAGTCCTCCAACTACAAAATTAACTTGTAGATACGGTGAGAAGGGTCGATCCCACAGGAAATAAATTATCGACTACTTTTTAAGATAACCAAGTATCAAAAAGAAATTAAAACAAGGGGTTTTTGAATGACAAGTTAATTAAAGCAAGAAAGAAACCAAAAGTAAATCTATAAGAATAAAGACTCAGTCAAGGATAATTCTTCACACAACATTTTCATGGATTGATCATTGATTCAAAAATAGCTTTTAATTCATGCAATAGATTGGTTATAGCCTTCAAAGAACTCGTCCAGCCTAATCTTTCCTTAATAATGGACTACACATGCGAACGCTATGAATAATCCCTAATTAACGATTAATCCTAGTCAAACGATAGGATTTAACCCATTAACAGCATTAAAAACTAGAAAGACCCAAATCCTAGCCAACAAATCTACAAATGTGGTTGCTCGAAACTAGATTGTGTATTTTCTTTAGTACAACGAATTATACTACTTTCCACTTGTGTTGATTCAATCAAACAATTACGGATTTGATCTTACCAACTGAAACTTTGAAGTTAAATTAATTGAACAATCGGCCGGAATTGCACTACTAACAAAACAACAATAAGAGATGGAGTTTTTCCAAAAAGCACAAGAAAATACTCAACTATTGCATAAAATTAAAAGACAAACAAATCAATTAGATCTCACAATCCTTAAAGAAAACGTTGGCTTGAATTGCTCCTTCACTAAATAAAGTGGTTTAGCTACGCATGGCCATCATAACAATTAAGATAAAAATATAAAAGCTAGGAATTCTAAAGAGAAAAACTAAGAACTAGAACAAAATATTGAAATTCAAGATGTCTAGATAATACGATACAATCGGGTATATATAAGGTTCAAACTCTAGACTAAATTCCTAATAAGGCTATGATAATTCTTTGGCAAATCTTAGGAGTCATAGGCAAATAGGGAATCTGTTTCCAAGTTGAACTTTTGTCATATCAAGATCTTCCTTTTATTCTCGTGTAGGACTCTTTTCCATATGACTTGATCACGCCTTATGCGATGAACTTGCTTATTTCCATGTTTTAGCCTTCCAACTTCCTTGTATAACAATCCTCTGCACTTTTCACCACCTTTAGGCCCGTTTTTAGCTCCTTTTCATCAATTTTCACCTATGGCAAGTAAGAATTAACGTTTGTGAAATTTTAACCAATTTAAGATCCAAAATTAATCAAAATAAGCATAATTGGGCCTAAAACTAGGTAAAAATAACATGCTATCAATATTTTAGCCAAAATTGAAATTCTTGAATCCTTCTCCATGCCTACACCTATGATCCCTAAAGTAAAGGATTCTCACTTGGCAACGAAACCCGTGGATGCTATTCTTTACCGAAGTATTGTTGGTCCCTTACAATATTTAACTTTCACCAGGCCTAACATTGCTCAAGTAGTAAATCGTGTATGCCAATTCTTAAACAACCTTACTCAGCTTCATCTATAAGTAGTCAAGTGCATTCTTCGTTATCTAAAGAGAACTCGACATCATGGCATTCAGTACATTCATCAGAGTCCTCTGACTGTGTATAGTTTTAGTGATGCTGATAGGGCGAGTTGCTATATCACATGGAAGAGCACTACTAGTTTTTGTATATACTTGGGACCGAATTGCATTTCTTGGTGCTCTAAGAAGCAACCTGTGGTTGCTCGTTCTAGCTTAGAAGCCGAATATAGATCCATGGTATGTGTTACATCAGAACTCACATGATAGTAAATCTAGTGTTTCATGCTCACACTGAACACATTGAAATTGACTACCATTTTGTTTGCAAGGGAGTTGCTGCAGAAGTTCTTACCTTATGCTATGTTTCATCTTTTTCTCAAGTAGCAAATATGTTCACCAAGCCTCTGCCACAACTGTCCTATTCTTTGCTTAGAAACAAGTTGGGAGTCCATGATCGCATGTCCCTCCCCAACTTGAGGGGACGTGCTAAAGCACACATATCTTGTATTGATTACCATGATCTCCAAGATATGATAGAATATAATCTACAAGACACAATATGATATGATATCCAAGATATGATATGATATGATCTTCAAGATATGATTTGCAAATATTTGTAATTATGCTAGACTTATTCTAGAAGCGTTTGTACTATGTATGTGTATACCCTCAGTAATGGGAAAGCAATCATCAAGTTTCCCTTTAATTCTTCCTATGCATTTCTTCAAAGTAGACCACCCCCTTCGGAGACAACATTTTTCTAGATATGTAGTTAAGGGTCATCAGATCCCACTCATCTTTCGGGTTTACCCATTTGAAATCTTGTAAGTGTTGTAAAAATCAAGATTTGAGGTGGGAAGGAGCAAAACGGCAGCTTCCATGATGAGGGAGCAGAGATGGGGGTCGAAAAAAATGGCCTTGGATTCGCTATGGCGGAAGAGGTGACGGTGCAAGAGTTGAACGGAGACAATAGGAGAGTTGAGGTGAGTGTTGATGTTGTCAAGGACGAAGTTGACCATGGGCCCTACAAACTAGAGCTTGTACACAATGGGGATGTTGGGCCACGAAGACGATAGTGCCGTGGTGGAATCCAATGGTGGGGATGGCCAAGGAGAATTTGAGGCAACAGATGAAAACTTGGGACCATATATAGGTGGCAATGGTGACTCCAAGATTGTCAATGATTGGGTAATGTACCTATTATTTTGGACTTTAAATAATGGGTCAATAATATATTTTTAAAATTTCAGTGTGGGGTTGTATATAGGGTCACAATATCTTATTAATTTATATTTAATACAATACATACATATATATAATAATAGGAAAAAAAATTTCAGTGGGATCACATCAACCCACTGACGTGGCTGTGAACATGGTTGACTGGAATGTTGTTATAACAGCTGGAAGGAACTGGAATGCCGGCCTTCGTTCCGGTGTTCCGACCTATAATGGCCATGAGAGTGACACAGCATTCTGAACAACGTTCCGATGATTTAAGAACCATTTTATTGTATCGGAACGGATATGGAGCAATTTGTGGGATAAGATTGAATGTTTTGTTGGAGAAGACGAAGTTCACAAGACCCATCCGCGGAGAAGACAAAAAGCAGAGAAGCTAAATTGAGCCCTTAATTTTGATTAATGATTATGGGCCAAAATTTAATTCAGTAAATTGATCCATTTCTCAAATCAAAACTATAATTTCTGGGCCCATTTATCTCAAATTAGTGACTATGGGCATCTATTTTATTATTTCAAACTTATAATAAATAATTTAAATTTATAAGTACTTGAATATTTATTTATACTAGCAGGTAACACACTCTATAATTGTACAAATTCAAAATTAAATATAATTTGATCACATGTTTGATAAATTTATAACTGTATATATTATGAAAAATTAAAAAAATGATTGAAAATTATATTTATGTATTGTGAAAAATAAAAAAAATTGATTGAAAATTAAATTGAGTTTTATTATTAAATAAATAAATAAAAAGATAAAGTAAACTAAATAATGAAGATAAAGATATAAGGGAAGATGGGGAGAAAAAATAGAGAGAAATACTATATCACGCGAAAAGATGAGAGAGAAAAGTGAGAAAATAAGAGAGAGGAAAAAGACTAAAAAGGGAAAAGAAAAAGCCAGACCAAAAACACCAAGCAGTTATTAAAAGGTGCTGATGCTTTATGAAAATGTACAAATGTAAAACTATAATATATTTTTTATTTGATTGAATATATTTTGTATTTTTCAAAAACTTTGTAACCTTTAAAATTTTACTTATTTCATAATAAGTAATATAAAATATATAAATAATATTATTTTTCAGAGTAAGCTTGTTCTATTAATTATAACCATTATTTAAAACTATAATATATTCTTTTAAATTATATCTTTTTTTCAAGATATTACAAAAAATCATTGTATTAATTAAAACCATACATTTATATTTTTTCAATATGTAATTTGTTATATATATTATTTGAAGTGTTAAATTAGAACAAATATAAAATTTATTAACAAAACGGCCTCGACATAGCAATGGAACTGGACCGGTCGCCTTCGTTCCATTCCCTGCGATATCCGGCGAACAATGGCTGTGAAGTCGCCAGGGGTAGGTGGTGGTGTTGTGGATGAGTGAAGGGCAGTCATCATAAATGATGTCAACTCGTTCGAGGAATGTCAAAAGGGTGAGCGGACATGAATTTGAAGGGCTTGGTTATAGTTGTTGGTCCATGAATTTGAATAGTCCATGAATCTACAAGACAGTTGGCTACCCTGCTACCAAGTTTCTCTCTCTCTCTCTCTCTCTCTCTTCATCCACATCATATATATATACATGTCAATGATAGTATACTGATCCTTTATCATGGTTGCTGGAACACCGTTATAATGGGCAGAACAGCCTTAACGGAACCGGAACAGCGGCCTCCGTTCTAGTGTTTCGGCTTGTAATGGACATTGGGCTGGAATGGCGTTCTGAACAACATTCCAGCGATTTCATGGCGACTTTATTGCCCTGGAACGGGAATGGAACGGAAGTGCGGCGATTTGGTGGAGAAGCTGATGGTGGCGGAGGAGATTTGCAGTTTGCTAAGACTGTAGAGACGACGATGACAGATAGAAGATGAAATGGAGTCTACAATTATTGATTATGGGCTCAAATTTTTTTTTTTCTTTTTTATCATGTATAATGGGCTTCATTTTTTCACTCTGGGCCTATTATCACCTTGTCATATTTAATGGGTTGAATTAGTTATTTGATCCCACTACCACCTTACCAAAATTTAAGAAAAAACCAAAAAATTCTCGTAATTAATAAATGATTTTTGTGACTAATTAGTATTCATAAATTTTTATACTATTTGGGTTGCTTCAATATTGTTAATTATATAATAAGATTCTCTTTCCATTAATTAATAAATTTTGTTACTAATTAGTTTTCATATTTTTTAGTTACTAATTTGGATTATTTCAGTATTGTTAATTCTATATTTATATATTTATATATATATTGTTGAATTTATATATATACATATGTATATTGTTTATTTTATATATATACACACATACATATCTATAATTTAAATTTTAATGACAAAATTTATTAAAAGATAACATCATATTAATAATTATCTATTTAAAGATATATTTTTCTATACTTAAACAACAAAATGTATGGAACGGCTGCAACCGTTCCGCGACGATGCAATAGAATTGGAATGGTTGCCTCTGTTCCGTTCCGTTCCCCGTGACCGTTACGGCAAACCATGTCCTTTATTATTAGTGGTTTTTTTTTGTATTTGGCTACCTTGTGATTATTTTAATTATTGTAGAAAATCTTATGAAAATTTAATTATGATAAAATAAAGTAGTGAAAACCTAAAGTATTTATCGCAAACCCTATGCTGGATACGTGGTTTATACGAGTTCATGCTGTGATTTTCAACAATGTGTGATATGCAAAATCACCACCCTCTAACCCTTATTTGTATTAATCAGTTTTAGCATAAAAATCCTTGTATTTGATTAATTAACATGAAAAATCCTCAATTTTATATTCCTGTTGTTTCTTTTTCTTTTGTTTGTCGTAACGGAAATAAACTTGCTCATAGGCTAGCAAGGAGTTCTAGTTTTGTACAGAACCTTTCATTAGTTCTACATCCTTATGTAACTGACGTACTTATGACTGAGGCCACCTCTTCTGGATAAATGATATCTACTGGCTTGGTCTTCAAAAACAAAAAAAAAAAAGAGAAATATATATATTTAATTAATGGCAAAAATACAATTTTAGGATAGTATGTTGCACATTATGTGATTTTGGGATAATAACTTATTCCATTTCAATTTTATGATAGGAATTTCACAATTTTTGACACATTTAGGACAATTTGCATCGTAATTCACAATTTCGCCAGAAATTGACGATTGCCGGTTCAAAATTTGGGAAAGTTGGACACGTAATATGTGACATGTCGCTTATTTGGCATTTTTATTTGACTTGACAATCCACATGGGATGAAATTGAAGGGAAATAAAAAATGTATATTTAATAAATAAATAAATTAAATATATTGTATATAAATACAATACAAATATATATATATATATAAATGCATATATACATACACACACAATACATATATACATCTTATATATATACACACACAAACAGTCGCTGCCGGCCAAACCCGCTGGCCAACGATGATCACAGAGAGAGAGAGAGAGAGAGAGAGAGAGTAAGCCAGGGAGTGAGAGAGATCGAGAGGGAGGGAGGGAGAGAAAGAGAGAGAGAAATCAAGAAGGAAGGGGTAGAAGGAGAAGAAGAAGGCGGCGTTGGGGGGTAGGTAACTATGGAGGCTGTGGGAATTAGGTTTTGTGAGGGTGGGGTTGGGGGACGACGGCGCTGAGAGGAGCGGGGCTGGGGTGGCGATGCTGGGTGAACGGTGGAGCTGAGGGTGGAGGGTTGCGTCGTTGGGATGGGTGGGTTGGGGTGGACGGCGGGGCTGGAGGTAGGGAATCGCGGCGCTGGGAGGGTTGGTTGGGGGCGGTGGCACTGGTAGGAATGGGGCTGGGAGTGGCAATGCTGGGTGAACGGCGGGCTAGGGTAGACAGTGGGGCTGGAGGTGGGGCGGCAGTGCTGGGAGGGGTGGCTTTGGGGGGTGGGGGGGTTAAGTGAAGGGAGGGAGGGGGGTAGTGATATGGATTTTTTTAAAAATTTTTTCACATTAAAAAATAAATAAAAAAATAAAATTATAATGATAAACCAAAATTTGAAAAAATATAAAAAAATTGCCACCTAAGTTGTTTTTGTAAAATTTATTTTACATTAAATCAAAAATATTTCCACCTAAATTTGCCAGCAATGCATTAATATGCCACGTGTATTTTTCGGGCCATATAATATGCCATCTATATTTTTCCGGCTATTGGACACGATTTGTTCTAAATGTGTCAAAATTTATCAAATTCCAGTCCTAGAATTGAAATGGAATAAGTTAGTATCCTAAAATCACAAAACGTACAACATACTGTCCTA
Source organism: Petrea volubilis (assembly GCA_026212405.1). Lineage (NCBI taxonomy): Eukaryota > Viridiplantae > Streptophyta > Magnoliopsida > Lamiales > Verbenaceae > Petrea > Petrea volubilis. The sequence goes on from CM047877.1 coordinate 14,250,968, forward strand.
AAATTGTATTTTTGCCTTAATTAATCTACTCAACTGGTGATAATGGCTCTCAAACCCCATTTAATGTGACCAGCAGTGATTGGATCCATCATTCATTCACGTATACATACAGTTCATATGTGATAATATTGTTAATACAAGAAAAAACGTAACATTAATTTCTAAAAAGAATATCTTAAGCGGTATCATTAATGCGAGCAAGACTAGATGCATCATTCATAATTGGATACACTATTAAGCTGATTAGCAGATTTTGGCCAAAAGAAGGACAAGGAGCATTTATTTATTTATTTATTTTTTGTTATGAAAAAGGAGCATTTATGGCTCTTGGGTTTTGCCTACAAAATTTGGTGGAAAAATTTTATAATCCAAACAAAGTAGTTATTTGCCGTTTTGGAATTGGGAAATAGCTTGAATTGTTAAAGATAATATATATATATATATATATATATATTTGTACAATCAACTAGAAACACCCTACAGATATCAAGCGACACACTACACATGCACACACACACACTCACCCAAAGAGGAAGGGGAAAAGACAAGAAGGTTCGAACATGGACCTTAATGGTGCTGGTTCAAACCTCTACTATTGAGCTACAGCCCCAGTGGCGAAATAAAATAAAAATATTGATTGTTTTATTTTGACATTTTCACTTGTAGATAAAAGGAAGTAGATAGCAAATTAAAAGGAAAATTATAATTAAGGTATTAGGATTTTTTAAAATTAGAAAAGCGATTATATTTTTTGGTATCTAAACGTAAGGAACTAATCAAATTAAAAAAAATATGATTAACTGTTACAATGTTTTAAAATTATTAAAGAGAGAATAACTTTTAAAAATTTAGAGATAAGGTATTAATAAATTCTTTAAATTACTAAAAAGATAGTTATAATGTAAAACTCAAACCCACACAATCACTATTCCCTATGTAGTTGGTTTTTGCTACTGCTTGACTTAATTTATTTTAAATATTTAATTAAGACTAAGTTCAAAAAAAAAAAAAAAAAGAAAAGAAAGACTAAAGAATATGTAGCTCACGGAAAAGAAAGCCGTATAATTTATCTTACTGTATAAGTAGAGAAAATCAATTAGGTGCTAGTTAGAGAATCATAGAGCTCATTTGAAAAGTTCTTCACAAGTACAAAAAGTCGAAGCAATGAACCGGTAGAGGTAAAAGTTAATAAATTAAACTTCAAATAATAGTAAAAAAAAAAATTACATAGGGAGTAGGTATTTTTTGGTTAAAAAAAATAGTGTTAAGCAACATGAATTTGATTTTTACATTGTAATTATTCTTTTTAGTAATTTATAACGTTTGTTAGTTTCTTATCTATAAATATCTTACAGTTATTGTAACCAACATATATGTAATTTTCACATTAATTATAATTAACTTTTTTTTTTAATTTAAATACCTAAAAGTTATTACCTCTTTATTAATTTTAAAACTTCCTAATCCCTTTATCATAATTTTCCCTAGATTAAATTCCCCTTTTTATTCACGGGTGAATGGGGAAGGGGGTAGTTTGGTAGTATCTTTTATGGGGAAGGGTATCGTACCATGTGAACAGTGGAGATATTCTATTGATTGTAATCGATTAGAAGGAACAGAATTAGGGTTGAGGTGTTCTTTTTTCGGCTTTCCGTATAGGAATATTCCTCTGATACATGGTAGTGGAAGCTTCGGTATTTGTCAAAGACTGTTTGCCTGGGGAACCACTCCGATGAAAGGGAGAGGGACCACTCCGAGGAGACCATTAAGGCGTAGCCCGAGAAAGGGCTAGTCTACCTCGCGGAGGGATCGTGGAAATGTGACCCCAAGGAGGGTAGGGGTGAACCAAAAAGCCTGGGCTCTGTGTCTGAGGTCAGGGTTCTCTCCCCGTGCCTAAGTTCGACGAGCGACATGTGGCACGACTTAAATAGGTCAACATCTAGGGTCTTATGCTAGATGATTGGGGTGGATTGTGCCATATTAGGGGTGGCAACTCGGGTGGGTCGGGTGGGTTCGTGTTGGGTTGAGGTAGGGGTATAACACAAAATCTTGCAACCCTAACCCAACCAATGATCTGTCAAACCCATAAGGCCTCAACCCTAACCCAATTTGGTTGGGTTCGTGTCAACCCAGGTTGACCTATTTTAAATTAGGTCGACCCATTAACCTGACTACCCATGACCCAACCCGGCCCATCTTGATTACTTCAAACTTATTTTTCATTCTTCATTTTGCAAAATCTTTTCTTACTAGAATTTAGCACCGAAATACTGCAATCTCCACTTGGTAAATAAGGAGGAGAAAGTAACAAGATGTTGCATAGAAAACAATTCAATAAAATAGTTTGATATGTCTTAGAAGAAGAAAAAAAAAACTCTAATGTCCGTATCAAAATCCAATCTCCAGAACTTATAAAAGAAATTCAGAGTACTTAAAAGAAAGTAACAAAAATCTAATCTCCAAATTTAAAGAATGAATTCTTAGTAGTAATAGTAATCATAGAATATAGAAAATAAAATTGCATTGCTAATTTGTGATAGAGAGATTTTAACATTTTGTCACAATTTTGTGATGATTAATAACAGAATTCAATGTAAATAGAACTAAATAAACAATTAGGAACAAGGCATTTGCTAACAAATTTCAAATTTGTTATAGATGAAATCCCGCATATAAAACTAAATTTGTAATGGGTTCGTTACTAAAAGGTATGCATTCTTAATTCTTATAGAGATGGTTAGCTGCGTACAAGATACACGTTTGGAATTTACATTAGAAATTATTGAGTTCATTTCTTACTCTAGTTTATTTAAATTTTATTTATAAGAATATACTATAAAAATATTTGATAAAAAAATTTCATTCAATATTAAAATAAATCAATATAAAACTTCAATGAATTCAAACAAACGATTAAAGAAAGAAGATAATAAAGATATACTTTTTTGGAGAGAAGAAGAAGATGATAACTAACATAAATATAGTTTTTCATTAAAGTTGACTTTTCACTTATTTAAAAGATTTAACAATATTTTATCTTTAATCTTTAAGTATCTAAAAGTTTTTGTCTGTTTAATAATTAAAAAAAATCCCTATTCTCTTTTTCATAAATATAGTTTTTGCATTCAAGTTGACCTTTCACTTATTTAAAAGATTTAACAATTTCTTATATTTAATCTTTAAGTATTTAAAAGTTTTTGTATGTTTAATAATTAAAAAAATTCCCTATTGTCTTTTTCATAAAATTTTCCTATATTATATTATTAATGATTAATTATAATCCTTCAAAATGTTATGATTTATAACTTATACTTAATATATTTTTCTATAAATAAGAAGGAAAGGAGAAAAAAAGATAAAAGCAAAAAACCAAAAAAATGATTTGGATTGGGTTGAGTCGAGTTGGATCGAATTGTCGGTTAACCCATAAATGGATTCTGGTTGTCTGGGTAACCCACGAGTCAACCCAACCCAACCGATCCTTTTCGAGTCGTTTTCGGGTTCAATCCATTTTCAACCTAACCCATAAACTCTCAACCCTAACCCACTATTTTCGTGTTGGGTTCGTGTTAGATTATCATGTTGGGTCAGATATTGCCACTCCTATGCCACATTATGATGAAAATGAGTACATGATTGGTTGGATACCCCCACATCCAATTGTTTTAGTTTTTTGAACTCACTTGTGGTCTCTATTCCTTACTTTTAATTTTTTTAGATCTCAGAAACGAAGAACCTATTTCTCAGCAATAAATGCATGGGATTACACAGGTGAGATTTTGACAATCTCGTTCATTATTTATTCATTTCATTGTTAACTAAAAAGATGATGAACATGGCTAATGAAAACTACTTGACAGCGTCATTCTGGAAGCGAAATTTTAACTACTAATCCTTCAACTTTTCTTGAATTTATTTATATTTTCTCATTTAATGTTTTTCAGAAGAAGGATTGACCTGGTTTAAAAAGTATGCTTTACAAGTCAAAATATTGAAGTAAAAATTCTAGACGTATCATATATCACAAACATAATGTGCTCCAAGGACATTTTTTGTTTATTGCCGAGAGACAAAAAAAATATATATATATTATCATAAAAAAAAACCAGAGAGAAAAAAAGAAACTCTAAATACTATCATTATTTCAGCAGATTACACAACTTGGAATATTCGAATAGCTCACAAGAATTGTTGATTAAGCACAAACACATACAGATATATTTTATTTAAGTTTTTCATATGAATCGAGTATGTCAACGTCAAATATGAGTATTTGATCATTCCTACGTACATAATTTAGGAATGTACCATCATTGATACGATTTAACATTCATTTATACTTCCACGTTCTATACAATAAAAAGAATGTCGTTTTATATAGATTTGAAGTTTCAGTTAATTACAAAGTGATCAGGCCACTTCCTCTCTTATATACATAATCATTGTGACATTTATATTTTAACAGAAATTACTTTTTTACGGGACATGAATTGCAGCTTTAATGTATAACCATAAATACGGTGGTGGATAATTAATTGGCTCTTCCAAATATTGCCAAATGGTAATTAGGCTGTCCAGAGATTGTATGCGTGCAAATCATGTAAATCCAGCAAAGGAGATACTTTTTTAGGTAAAGCTAAATGAATACCCAAGCCCACCACATTAAAGTAGCCGTCGGGCCCATTAACAACAAAACTACTACACTACCCTAATAGCTCCAAATTCTAATATAAAAAATGTAATGTTCACAAGTCATTGCATATTTTGATTATTTTATTTTTAAATTTTCCTTTATTTGTTCACCCACCAATTCCACCAATATAAATAGCTCCAAATTCTAATATGAAAAATGTAATGTTCACGGATCAATATATATTTTCATTATTTATTTTTAAAATTTCCTTTGTTTGTTCTCTCCAAGTCATTATATATTTTCATTGTTTTCTTTTCAAATTTTTCTTTATTTGTTCTCTCCAAGTCATTATATATTTTCATTGTTTCCTTTTCAAATTTTTCTTTATTTGTTACCTCCAAATCTTGGTTTTGACTTGAGCTTTGGAGGGCCTATATTAGGTGGGCTCCAACATCCACTAACAATAGTTCATTTGTGTAGGTAAAGTCTCAGTGACCTAAGACATGTTGGAAAATGCATGATTTCAAAATAGTAATAGATAGGCCGAGACAATTATTGTAGTATTTTTCTTTAATACGAATTCGTCCCATCTTGATACATACAATTAAACGACAATGTCACCGAATACAACTGTGGCGAATTTTCAGCAAGTGTACGAGTCATTCAAGTAATAAAGTGAAAGTACATGATCGTTCCCACAAGGAATGGGCTACCAAGCACCAAACTTATAATTTCTCTATTGTTTAATCGTCGAAGAGTGAGTGGAAATATGATGAATTCAAAAACAAGCAAGTAAATAGAAGTAAAGAAATTAATAAAAACAAACTAGGGCCTAGGCATCGTCGATTGAATCCCCCCTTGTAACCAATTAAACCCTCATTGATTTTAATTAATACATTTTTCCCACGAACCAACTCTTGAAAATATTTGTAATCTCCTTTCAAAAGTAAAACAAATGTAAGGAATGCTATGTGTCTACTTTTGTGATCACATACGGATTCCCTGGCCCATTGAGCACAAGAGTGTGTTAGTTAAAAAGTCATCGCTAATTAAACTTACAGACTGCACAAGAGCACGATTATTTCTAACCTATGCGTCCCTTCTGTCTATAACAAAAATAGTCATATTTTACACACACCCTTTCGTAGTGGAATATAAAATCTCAAAGCTTGTAAAGATTCACCAAAAATTCACAAGTAATAAAAACCTTGAATTTTAGATAGCAAGTATGTAAAATTAAAATCAAAGGGGTTCAACAAAAATTACAAGGATTTCATCAACGACTAGCCTAGAACCCTATGATTTAATTACCGAGACATAGCAAAGAGAAAACAAAATAAAACATGATAAAACTAAAGGAAAACATAAAAGCAAACTCAGCTTTAGGTGATAATCTTGAGAGATGGAAGAGCTTGGCCTTGAATTGTCACCCTTCATAAGCTTTCATCCTTGAAACCCCTCTTGAAAGATTAGCCAAAAGTCCCTTAAAATTGTGCACAAGAAGTCTTTAAATAGTGATGGGGTGATTGGAATTAGAATTCTAGCAGGAAACAAACTTTCCTTACTAGAGCAGTGCATCGGGACGACTTCGTGCGTCTCGGGATAGCGTCATGCACATCGGGACAGCTTTGGCTGTCCCATACTGCACAATTTCAGTAGCTACTGGACACGTCGGGATGGCTTCGTGCGCATCAAGACGGCTAAAGCCAGTCTTGGTGCGCGCGCCCACTTTTTCAGCTCAATTTCAGCCTCGATTTCTTGCAATAACCTCATGAAACTCTTGTAGGTGGATATAGGTATCAAAACCTTGGAAAAATAAAGCTTTAAGGGTGCAAAAACACTTTCGATTAATCGAATTAAGTTTTTATTACATAAAGCACAAATTTCATCCTTAGAACTTTAAAACCTTAATAATAATCAAAGAAAATCACACAAAGCTTCCACATAAAAATGTTTTCGTTTTAAGCTTATCAACAATGATAGACTTTTTTTAAGATAACAACACTACAAATCTTAAGAACTATCAAACTTAAACTATTTAGAAACCCTTGAGACTAAACGAGAGAGAAGAGAAATCATAAAATAATCTGTCACTTTTCGTCTACAAACTAAAAAATGAATTAGTAAATTTTAGTTGTATGCACTCTTATTTATAGAAATTGAAATTGTCTCCCATTTTTGTTTGTCTCTTTATGTTGGTGTACGCTCTATTTCAAAGTATCATGTTATACTCCACTTTTCAATCATAGGAATATTAAAAGGTAATCCTTAATTGAGTACCCCTTCAGAATCTTTCATTCACATGAATGGATATGAGAAATATCCTAGATGCTCGTTTGAAATCTCATAACTTGGTTGTCCTATTGAATTAAGTTCTTGGGATCTCTAATCATCATGGTTATGTTACTGCTACGTAAATTCTTAGTTTGTGGGTTCTAGTCCCGTTCTCATTGATGAGCAATACATTAGATTTGAGATCAACTGCCTAATTGTACGGTTTACCTTGTGCCATTGCAATTGTTCATTTACTGTCACAATGTAGGCACTAACCTGGATCAACAAATGATGTCCTCTAAAAAGTTACAAAACTTATCAACTTCTTAAGCATTATCTGTAGCTATAAACTATGATCCCATCATGAACTAAAATGAAAGGGTTCTGTAGCACCTCTCTTGGCAGGAATCATCTATACAATTAGAGCATGTTAGTTAACATACTAAATACTTGTCCCCTGACTAATATTTAGTACAATTACCTCAAACAAAAATAATCACCCCACTCTAAAATAAAAATGGAAGTGATACATAGAACCAAAGAGATAATACAAGTATCAGTCTAAAAATAGGTTTGAGGCCCAAAACAACACAACCATATCTAACTACTATACATCTAAAAGATTACATAGAAAAATTTGCACACTATTTTTGTCTATCACCCATACCAATCTTCACTCAAGCAAGTAACCTTTAACTGAGACAAAGAATGGAAAACCTATGGTAAGTCCAAATGACATAGTGAGACTGCATATACATATATACAATTGAGGCAAAACAATTAAACAAAATATTTAAATCACATAAACATGATTTTCTTATGTGCAACATAAATATTTTTTCGAAAAAGTACATCATGTTGTAAAACATATATTGATCATACAATGGTGAGTTGTCTAGACATATCTCCAATAGTATGACTATCTAAAACAGATAAAGTATCATATAAATCCTTATAGCTCCCTCGTGGGAAGCCACCTCGACATCAAATAGACGAAAGTCGTACCATGGGCCCGTGCAATGCATTGATCCATTTCAGCTATACATAAACTCCATCTATACATAAAATTGGATCCTGTGGAGTGGTATCATACAAAAAGAGCACTATCATTGGTTCTTTGGAACCGAAATCCCTTTTACTAACTTAGGCCCAACTCTCCAAAACTCATTTCTAAGGGTGTCAATATATCATCTTAGAACAAAAACAACTCACATTTAAAAAATGTAATATTTTTCAGATACAGTTAGACTTATAATTCAACAAAACATTTTATTAGAAATATCGAGAAAAAAATATAATTCCAAAATAATAGCTTAATAAGCAAATATAACTAATTGACAAAAATAATTGAAATAAATAACACAAAAAAGACATGTTAGGCCATACGACAATATTTACTACATATAATTCAATGCCCCAGAGAGAAGGGGACAAGCACTCACCGACCTCAGTTATACATCACTAGTAACTCAAGATGAGTCAAAAGTATCAATATGTTCTGCACCTACAATAAGTAATAGGCTAAAGTTAACATCTAGTTTGTAATTATACAAACTAAAATACACTAAACCCATAAGACTAGATTTAAAATACTTAGGGATTTGGATTTGGATTTCAATTTTCATTTCTATTGACTCAAAGTGCAAATGATATCCTCTCTAATTCTAAATGTAAAGAAACCATTAGCTATATTATTAGTAAAATCATAAGCTATATGTTTAGTAAAATTACCCCTTTTGGACTCCCTTGTTCTGTGCAAGATTTCATGCCTTGGGACACTCTTTTAGCACGTGTTGATCACTTCCACAAGCTATACATTTCGCCCTCGTCCTCCAGTAACTTCCTCCATGTGCCTAGGGTGACCAGAGTATGAACATCCACTCCCATTTAGTATTTTTGTCTACCTTGAAGTGATGACAGTTGTTATTCTGTGGGCCAAAGCTCGTTTCCTTGTTCCTTATAATTTTGTTTGTGATTTGCCTAATATCGCTTATTTTTGCCTCAATAAACAATGACTTACTTACGACCGTCATGTAGTCATCAATATCCGCTGTCATTAGAGCCTAACAAATTTCACGCTTTAGCCCTTGAATAAAACATTTTGTTTTGCGTCTTTTGTCTTTTATTATATGGGGTGCATGTGGTATTAGTCAAGCAAATTTGGCCTCATATTCAGCAACGATGTTGTTTCCTTGAATAAGGTCCATAAACTCCTTTTCTCTGGCTTCACATACTACATTAGGTACAAACTTATCACCAAATTCTTTCATAAAGTTCTCCCAAGTAGCCGACGTGTGATTCGCACTCCAACATTGCTCAAAAAGCTTCCACCATCTACTAGCAGCTCTTTCCTAAGAAAAACTGCAAATTCCAATAGTTCCTCATCACTACAATGCAGCATTTTAATAATTTTAAGTATCGTCTCAATCCAAGAATCGTTTTTTGGTCATCCGGTTCACTAAAGAACTTAGGCAGATTAAACTATAGAAATCCAACATTTTATCCTTATCGTTTCCTTTTTGGTGCTTCATTTTGATTGTGTTGTTGGTGGCCTTGCATAGACTGACTCAAAACATCGATTAACTAACTCATAACTTTATTGTTGTTTTGTTGGCTCAATGGGGGATTTCATGCAATTTCCGCCATAGTAGGTTGCCCTTGACAATGACTTTATTCTTGTTGCCCTCTTGCTGAATTCGCTTGTTCCCAATCAAGAGGAGAAAAAGAATGAGTGCGATAAGGTTCTTTACGTGGTTCCATTTATCACCAATCAAACCAATCGATTAGTAAAGCAAAAAATCCCACATGTTGTTTATGTGTCTGATTCAGTCACAATAGCCTAAAGTGTACTAACTAATTAATGTGCTATATTTTCGATGACATGGTTCTTCCTTAAAACCACGCTCTAATACCATGTCTATTGCCCCTCTCTCGCCAGGAATCACCTGTATGGTTGGAGCCCATAGGTAAGCATACTAAATACTCTCATCCTTCGATTAATGTTTAGTATAGTCACCTCAAACAAACATAATCATCTCACTCTAAATGATCTCACGACTATGTGGAAGTGATACATAGTACCAAAGAGATAATACAAGTATATGTCCACAAATAGGTTTGAGGCTATTAAATGACCATCTCATCTAAATGTTTAAACTTTTAGAGAAGAAGAGTCATTATATATTTATTTAAATTCTCCAACACACGCCTGCACGTGTAGGTAGATTTTTTGTATTAAGCCTTGCATGTGAATTTTTTTTGGATAAATAGGTGGCGGTGAAATTCAAACACAGGACCTTTTATTTGTCCTGGCTCTAATACCATGTTAAATAACCGCATCATCCAAAAGTTTAAACATTTAGAGAGGAAGAATCATTATATATTTATTTAAATTCTCCAATAGAGGCCCAAAGCAGCACAATTGTATTGAACTCCTATAGATCTAAAATATTACGTAGCAAAAATTACACACTAGTTTTGTCTATCGCCCATACAAGTCTTCACTCAAGCAAGTGATCTTTGTCTGAGACAAAGAACGGAAAGAATAAAGATGGTAAGTCCAAACGACTTAGTGAGGCTAGATATATTTATATACGATTGACGCAAAACAATTAAACAAAATACTTGAATCACATAAAAATGATTTTCTTATGTGCAACAGAAATAGTTAGTGGCAAAAATACATATCATGATGGACAACACTATTCTGATCGTACAATGGTGAGCTGTCCAGACATATCTCCTACTTTATGACTATCTAATATATAAAGTATCATATAAACCCTTATAACTTCCTCATCGAGAAGCCACCTCAACATCAAACAAACATTAGGTGTACCACATGCTCATGCAACATACCAATCCAATTAAACTATAAATAACCTCTAATTGTATGTAAAATTGGATTCTTCGGAGTGGTATTATACAAAAAGATTGCTACTATTGGTGCATTCTGCTTGGCAATCCCGTCTGCTAACCCTGGGCCCGACTCTCCCAAGTGGGTCCCCAAGGGTGTCAATATATCATATTAGAACAAATATAACTCACATTTAAAAAATGCAATATTTTCTGGATATGGTTTGACTTATAATTTAGAGAAATATTTCATTAGAAACATAGAGAGTAAAATATCATTCCAAAATAATAACCTAAAATACAAATATAACTAATTCATAAAAATAAATGAAATGGATAACACAAATCAGGCAGGGTATGCCATACGATGATATTTACTACATATAGTTCAATACCCAGAGAGAAGGTAATAGGCACTCACCGAACTCAGTTATACTTCACTAGTAACTCGAGACGGGTCAAAAGTATGGTTTTTCTCTTCACCTATAATAATTAATGGGCTAAAATTATCATCTGGCCTATAATTATACATACTAAAATACACTAAACCCATAAGACGATTTAAAATACTTAGGGATTTAAAATACTCAAAGCACAAATCATGTTCGTTCTAATTTTAAATGTAGAAAGTATATATTAACTAAAATTTGGCTCATTCATATATATATATATATATATATATGTGTGTGTGTGTGTATGCGCGCGTGCGTGCAATATCAAAAAAAGAAAAGAAAATAAAATCAATATCTATATACATATATATATATATCACGGATACAAATATTGGGTGTTACTAGCCCAAATCCATAAAGTCATTATATATACATATATGTATATGTGTGTGTATTAGAAATCATAAGCTATATTATTAATAAAATTACTAAACTTAATCTTGTTATTGAATAATAAAAAGAGCATGATTAAGTTAATTACACTCATCTAATTATTATATTATTAAATATATATATATGTGTGTGTGTGTGTCTTTATATATATATATATACACACACAAATTGTGTATATATATCTATATATATGTGTACTTAGATACATGTGTGTGTATACATAAACCACTAATAGTTAACCTATACGTATATAAGTGACCAACATATTCAGGAATTCAAGCATGAAAATTATACTACATTATTGACAAGGGTTAAAGGGGTAAAAGACATATCTGTTCAAACAAAGAAATGGTATAAGTTAGCTAGCTGCTATATATATGTCTTGAATGTAAATATATGTATAAAATGACCTATATCATCAAATGCCAACAATTGAGATAAGGTTGCAAGAGTTTGAGATGTTGCACCCTTTCCTGGATCCTCATCTCATGCCAATGTTTCTTCATAAATTGCAATTTAAATCATGAAGTTCCTATATTTATAATTTAGTTCCCATAACTTCTAATGAATAAATCCCAACTAAAATTGTGTCAAGTATTTCATCCAATAGGATTCATACTAGGTTTTCTTATATCATCTCATTCACAAATTTATAAATAAAATTTGGGGTGCCACGGTTTTGTTTAGAGGACTTTTTAGATATAACTTGTAATGATCCGAACATCGTTTGCCAAATCTCGAATGTAAAAAACAAATTCTTTTATGTAATCATACATGATAGAGAAGTGAAAACATAACAACGATCATTCTCTTTTAAAACAACAAGTGACTAATTCTTCACTTCATAGTTTCCTATAGTCTCGCCTGCTATATCCGTGCAACTTCTTTCCCTAAGATAATGTACAAAATATGGATCAACATCATAGTTGAGTAGAAAATTTTCACCAAATCATATAATGTGATAGTGTGTGTATTAAAACATGTAAGCGCATTGTATCACATAAGTTCACATTTTGTTTTACCTTTGGATCACAAATAGTGATTTCAACTTCCTTATAACTCCCAACACATTTCTCCTTTCCAACCTTATTCTCCAACAATATCAATTCCTACCTTATTCGCCGGTGGTCGTATCTCGAGATTACGCCAAATTCCTATGACCCACTTCAGTACACGGAACACTCCGTCCGAGTAAGGTGGGATTAGGACCAGGGATGGCGAGAACATATATTAAGACCGGCAAGCCCGTTGCTGCCCGGCCGAACTCTGCCCCATCCCCACCGTAACACATCGGGGCCCGGCATGCGCAATTAAGTTTTCACATATAAACATGCTTTTGCACATAGAAAACCAAAACATGATTTGCCTAACATGATAACAATATAAAAACATATTATATCATAATTATATTCAACTATATGCATGTATACTAGCATAATGACATATAATAGATGATTATAAAATGAGCATGTCAAATGATAATTGCAAATTAAAATTCTACATGCCTAAACTTAACTTATATAATTTGGAGAAAATCTCTACATTATTCTATTTTTCTTGGTAACTATATATATATATATATGTGAGAGTGTAAATATATATATATATATGTGTATGAGAGTGTGGATAAAATAGTGTGTGTGTGTGGACGTGAGGTGTGTGTGTGTGGAGAGTAGTGTGTGTGTGTAGAGTGTGTGTGTTTGTATAGAAATGAGGGCAAGACCCTTCCCCTATTTATAGTGTTTTAGCAAGAGAGAAGATTATTTTATTTGGTCATTTATTACAACTTTCCAACTAAGCCTTATATTAATTGTGTTCACACTAGCTTGTGGTTATAATTTATGCAATTGTTAAACCTAAAAACCATGAGTTGTTACCTAATGTCATGAGTTGTACCCTAAATTTCCTTATGTGTTAATCTAAGTTGTTAAGATGCTAACAAGTGTTTTCAAATGTTAGCCAAGTTATACAAGTGTATTTTATCTTGAGTTTTCTAGTATTCTAGGTGTAAAAGTTCATTGAATGTAGAAAATGACATTTGAAGAGTGTTATAATTTTAACTACTATATATATGTATAAATATTTACGGTTATATATATATACACATATATAGATGTGTTTATTTATATATACATATATACATCTATATATGTAAGTACATATATACGATTATATAGATATACATATATAAGTGTTCGAGTGTATATTAATTGTGGTTAATATTAATTGTGGTTAATAATATAATCTATATGACTATATATATATGTACGAATATAAAAATGTAGACATATTAAATATTGTTAATACTATCATCTATATGACTATATATATATACGAATATATAAAATATGTACATATATTATTAATGTAAGTTAAGTATTGTTAAACATATGAAGTGTGTTTAGGATTAATATGTAATTAATTTAAATTAATCATGTGAGGGGTATTATGTATATATAATTTAATAAATAATATTTTCATTGTCTGTATGACTATCATATTTCTAGCACATAAAAAGAATTGATAAAATTTACACAATTTCTAAATGTAATTACTAATCATTCATATAGTAATAAGAAATACCGGGTTATTACATAACTTGTTGAACTCCCCCCCCCCCTCCCGTCCCCCCTTATTTTGTGTTTGGGATGTAATTTACGTTGTTGTATCAATCTAAACTAGATCTCTTGTATAACGTAACCCATCAATACTTTTTAATGGTCGCGTTATATCATTCGTCAAGCTCTCTTTGGAAGTGAATTAGTCGAGCACAATGTTCGACCAACATTATGCTTTCATTAGATGTTAATTTGACGAGAATATCATTCCGGCTAGCAACTTGTTAGTTAACTAAACGGAGACATCTATTTGTTTAACATACTTTATTATGCCATGTTTCGCTTCGTAGCCAAATCCACTTGTGGAAATGAAGTTGGACTAAAGTACATTAGAATTTGAATACAATTCTTAACTCAACTCGTATAAAGGAATATATACACTCTTGGGTCTTGCTCAAGCCTAACCGGTCACACGCGCACATGACAGTTGTGATTATTCTTCAAGTGTATGGGTTACCCAAGTAATAAAGAAGTGAGTAGAGTATCGTTCCCATGAGGAACAGGATTATCAAGTACCGACTTCGTGAATTCTTTATTGTTCAAACTTCGATATTTTGATGAAAAATTAGAAAAGTAAAATAAAAACAAAATCAAATAAATAAAGAAAAGAAACAAGTAGGAAAAACTAGGGCCTTGGTTTCATCAATTGAATCTTTTCAGATAATTATTCAAACAATCCTAGGTTTTGACTTTTTATCATCCCATGATCAAACTCACTAAAATATTTGTAGTCTCCATTCAAAAGTAAAACAAACATACCACAAAATGGTATGTGTCTACTTTCTTAATCAAATACAGATCCTTTAGCCCTTTGCGCACAAGAGTTGTTTTAGTTAAAAAGTCCTCGCAAATTAATCTAACCGATCACACTAGAGCCTGATTATTTCTAACCTATGCATTCTTTTCATAATAGAATATAAAATCTCAAAACTTGTACAAGTTGGCCAGAAATTCAAAAGTAACGAAACCTTCAATTATAGATAGGATCGATAAAAGTTTAATACCAAGGATGTTCAAATAAATTACATGAGAATCATCTCATGAATCCACCCAAAGCCCTAAGAAAATAAATTATCTAGCCATAATAAAATAAAAATTGACTAAAGGAAACAAAAACATAAAACAAACTAATATGGAGCTTTTCCGGCAATTGGGAGTTGAATCTTCGTGGTTGTCACACCTCTATTGAATTCTTCTCTTCAATACGCCATCCAAGTTCATGGAACAATGTGGGAATGAGCCCTACTTATAGAAGAGGGAAGACAGCTGGTTCAATCTAGGTCAGAATCGAATTTCCTTTTTTGCTAGCTGAACCCAATTAGAGTTCAAATTTCCTTATTCATTTGTTGAATCCTATTCAAGAAAGGAAAAATGTGTCAGCTAATAGTAATTTTTCAAGACTTTTAATACTTTTTTTATTAAAAATAAAGCTTAATTGCCCTTAATTAAAATTTAACAATATAATCATTAAACTTTATTAATATTTAATAAAAAATATAACAACTAAGCGCATAGAAATATATAAATTTTAGACTTGTCAAACTCCCCCACACTTAAACGTTTGCTAGTCTTCGAGCAAAGAAAAGATGAACATTCCTCTGATGTTGTTTTGAACATCTTCAAAAGAATCACAAAGCACCTTACCCATCAGTTTTTCATTGTCTTAACTTATGCATACTTCGAAATCATCATGTC
Organism: Petrea volubilis; assembly: GCA_026212405.1. Classification (NCBI taxonomy): domain Eukaryota; kingdom Viridiplantae; phylum Streptophyta; class Magnoliopsida; order Lamiales; family Verbenaceae; genus Petrea; species Petrea volubilis. The sequence continues at coordinate 14,266,888 of CM047877.1, forward strand.
CTCAAACTTACACTTATTTCATTCAAATAGAAATGCATGTTTGAGAGATTTGATAGCGAGTTAAGGAGCAAGTATTTCAACTTTCAACTTTCAAAGAAAATTCATCACTTTAAAGAAGAGATTTCATTCTTTGGACCTACGACAAATCCGCTAGTGATATATAGGTTCTTACTGGTGCTTCTGCAACCAATTTCAAAGTGCTTTCATTTATAAGGTCCCCTTGTTTTTTCTTTTTTGATTTTTTTTATCTTTTTTTTTCTTTTCTCCCCGGTTTTTTTTCTTTTCAAGTCATACTCATATATGATTCTCTACGTGAAGACGCACATTAGTGATGCATGTACCCGGTTACTCAATCAATGCATAAACAGACAACCTCTTTTTTTTTCAAGGCAACCCTAAAAACTTGAGAACTCAATAAGAAATTTAGCATGAAACAATCAAGAAAGAACAAGTCTAATCACTTTAAACATGTTTCGGACTAGGCCTGGAAATATTTTTTATCAGTAATTCATTTTCTCTATAAGCCAAAAGTTATCACACTTAACTCAATAATCAATTCTCAATTCGTACAATAAAAACTCCTTGAACACATATTTCTATCAAAATTTCACAAGTAAAGCAAGAAAATGAATAATTTCTTATATGCATATGTTATACACAAGTTTAAAAACTAATTCCAACAAGGCACAATTTTCAAAACAAAAGCTCAAAACTAACATTGTGAATATTTTTCTTTTCGCGTTTAATGTGGCACCCCTCCCTCTAGGATCTCCTTATACGGTTGGAGCCCACTAATGATCGCACTGAACACCGATTTTTTTTTAAGATTTGAATCAAGTACGAATGCATAACCCAATAATACACAACGGAGGCAGAGTAAAAGATGCAACATTGATATTATATATAACTATACTGGGTACAACCAAGTAGTGCAACCAAGTACATACATCAAAATAGCCAACTAGTGGCATCAAGTAGCAAAGTATGAATTATACAACAAAATAAAGTGAAACGAAGAAACTTAATATAAACAACTGGAGAGCAGCAACCACCCTACGCACGCCCATATTTTGATTCTGAGGCAATGAACAGAAAGAAACAAGGGGTTAAGTCCAAATGACTTAGTGAGGTCATATACAGAATAATATATATATTTGACTGAAAATGAGACTTAATAAAGTGTGCGTAGTGTGAAGTGTAACTTGATAATAATAATTGGACTGAGTAATATTAACAATGAGCCCGAGATGGAGTCTCCAACCTTATGACTACCTAAAATAGATAAGTCATAATAGAAATCCTTATGCCTCCTTTGTCGAGAAGCCATCTCGACACTAAATAAGATGGAGATGTATCACGCATCCGTGCAATACATCGCTCCAATCCCTACTACAGTTATCCTTCGGCTGTACGTAGAAATTGATTTCATAGAATGGTATCATATAAAAGGTTACATCGACGCTCCGTTCTATCCGATTAAATTCCTCTTATAAGTATCTGGGCCCAAACTTACCAAGGGCGTCCCCAAGGGTAAATGAATATAACATAACAGATATAGCTCACAACTTGTCAACAAAGCAACAACCGTTTTTACACTCGGGATACATAGAAATACAATTAAAATATGATATCCCAAAGGTGTCAAAAATCATTTCGGAATAGATATAACTAGCAATATTAGAAAATGCAATATTTTCATAAATAACTTGTCTTATGGGTATGGAAAACATTTTTCCAAAAGATTAGATAACATAAATTTGAATAGGTAGGCTATACGAATAATATTTATATCATATAATTCAAAGCCCCAGAAAGGAATTGACAAAGCACTAACCTTAGGAGTTTATCAAGTTTATAAATTTGGTTTGGCTAGATCAACTTGACTTCGTCCTAAAATTTATATTAATAGCTATAGTTAGGATACTACTTAGTAATCTTTGTTTAAAAAATAACCTAACTACTTATATTCTTGAACTAACACAATACTCATATAATCATAATTTAGAAACTAAGACACTAACTTATACCTAGTATCCACTTTAAGAAAAATATTGCACATTTTCATATAATCTCGCATAAAAACTTAAAGAAGATATTCTCATAATTTAAATCATAAAAGCATACTAAAACCATATTTGGAAACAATAACTAAGCATGCTTTATTCCTAATTTTATGAACATAGAGTATGATTACAACTAAAAACATGCTTTGTAGCAACTTGCGGTAACATAATAGAGTATAATTTTCAACCTAAAACCTACTAAAACATATATGAAACTAGTAACTATACATGCTTTCATACTCGTTTGAGGAACATAAAGCATAGTTATACATAAAAACATACTTTCTTCTAAAGCATAACTACACATAAAACATGCTTTCTCATCATTTTGTGGTACCAACATACAAGACTAAACTTACTTATGCCCTTGAAGAATTCCTACTTCTTGAGCATTTAGTATCATAAATGCATCAACATATATATACGACTAGAATCAATAAATTCAAGAATATATCTATACAACTAGAACCTAGATGGTAACTAACTTTTAGTTACATGTTGGGATCTAGGAGGGAAGAATCAAGAGCTAACATAAATGACTAACTCATGGACTAGGCAAAATTTCTACCTTTTCAAGAGTGTTTGAGGGAAATAAGGGAATATATAGAAGGCTAATAGGTATATATGTATCCAAAAAGAGGGGGTTATTTATATGTGTGTGTGTGTGTGTGGAAGACATGCTATAAATAGAGAGTATTTTGTGTGTTCAGAGTGGAGTTAGTGTGGGTGTGTGGGAAAATGAAGACAATGGCCCCTTTTTATAGAGTTTAGAGCAAGAAATAGGATTTTTATATTATAAGGTCAATTTTACAATTAATGCATTCTTCCAACTAAGGTTTAACATTAAATGTTATGTAACGACCCTGATATTCCTTTGTATTTTATTAAACATAAATAGTAATTTTTACATAAAACATATACAAAATACAAGAGTTACAATTTTCACAAAATACAAAAGTAACTTTATTTAAGTAAAATGTTTCAAAACACCCATTGTTTCCATTGAGCCCCTCAAATGCCTCCGCTCATTTCTGTCTAAAAAGTGTTGGAAAAGAGAAGTCAACGCGACGGTTGAGTAGAAATATCATATAATTACCTAAGGTGCTTGTGTGTGTTATTTGCACATTAGTTACACACATAACACATATTTCACACTTTCTACCTTTTGTCACCTGACAGTGACCCTTATAACTACTCAGGCCGAAATAACAACCAGTACATTTCTCCCGCCAGCCTTATCCTCCGGTAGTCGTATCTCGGGCATACGGCTAGTATTGTCCTATGACCCTCTCTCTTGAGTAGATCCCTCCGTCTACCCAAGGGGGGATTAGGAGATGGAAGGGTTGTGAACTCTTCCGGCTACTGAATAGTATGTCCCAATGGAACACCCCCCAAACCATTCCAACACATATGGGCCCATTCACATAATTCAAGTTTCACACATTGCACATAATTTATGGAAGACATGCTTCCATGTTCGTATACAGTTGAGTGTTTGTCACAAAAACGTATTTTGATAAAGCTAAACATATTTTGATAAATGCTTTGTTTACAAAATTAAATATCGATGTTTATAAAACTCACTTTAAAATAATAATATATTACCATAAATTTAAACATACTTTTACTCATGTAAATCACGATCACCTACAACAACTAACTTATAGAAATAAGAATCACATATTGACAACTTTGTACATATGCTCACGTAATTAAAATAATAATCACATAATTATTCATATATCCCTTCAATTATAAATATATATACATACATTGGTAGCCTTTTATATATTCTCCCTACTTGCATAAATCACTTTTGGGAAAGGTAGGAATATTGCATTAATTTCCTAAGTAGTGTAGGACAAGTTCTAATCTTATTATTTTTCTAATAGCAAAATTTCTATGTTCATTATGTGGATTTGGTAGAGGTGATGAAATTGATAGCTTATCATGCAATTTATTGGTCCTCAGCTCTCTGTTCTCTCTTGTTGTTGATGGTACAAAAATGGGTTATGATGGAGTCCCATCTTTATATTTATTGAGACCTTAAATTTTATTTCTGGCAACCCATGATGCATCGCGGCCGCTCCTTCTTACTTTATGAGGTCCTTTATATTTTCCTTTGTTGTTCACTACAAATTGCATTGAGTCTAATTAGTAATATGATATGGCTAAATGGTTAAATGACAAAATAGCAAGTAAAGTGACCCTTTGGCCGTTATAGGGGCTTGAGATGTCTGAGTTGGCATAGAGATAACTATTTCTCTACTAGGTACTGCCTTGGGATGGGTTCTCCTTTAAGCCACAACCTTGCTGCTTTGACATAGAGAAGCAGAAGCCTCTATGTGTTGCCAAAAAAAAATCTAACTAGGTTTAATATATGAGGGTTTATAGAGACAAAATAGACTAATTAAAGTGTAATCACCTATTGACAAGGCTGTGTTTTGCCTCTTAGTTTGAGTGCTACATTGTGCGTCAAAATCCATCCTATGCCTCTTGTTTGTCTTTTCAATATTAGTTAACTTTGGCAATTTAGGGCAAGCTTTGGCATTGTGACGTACTCCATGACATTGTGTGCATGTGTGATGTGCATGCATGGTAGCATGTGACAGTTGTTCGCATGTGAGCCATGCCACATGCGCAGTGTGTAATTCTCTGCCGCATGTGAGTATGTCATGCCATGTACATGGTGATGTGCTTGTGCGTGCATGGAGGTGTGTGTGGTGATCTTCACCGTGTATGTACTTGAGCGTGTGCTCGACAGTGTGCAATGGGGAGGGAATTACGTGTCACAAATTTCAGGCGTGCGGTGGGAGAATGAGACTGGAGTGTGCACTAGCGATGGCATGCGACGACAGGAGTGCCTAGTACGAACAGATGAGGTATGGGAGTGCCTGTGCACACATAACCAGTGGGAACTAACTAGCTCGTGCTCATGCGACAGGACATTGTGTTGCCCCGTGCATGAGGGCTAAGCACTATGCACCAGTGCGATGCCAACAAAAGCTCTACAGAATACGCAGCCATCTAAGTGTGGGTGTACGTGCAGTGAAGCCGACTAGGCCAACGGCCATGGTTGATCAGCGGCTGTGAGAACCTAATTAGACCGAGCCATGACAATGCAGGCACATGTGGCCTATTCAGAAAGAATAAAACCAGTTAGGCCCGTTTTGTCCTATAAGCCCATTTTTACCTATTAAGTCATTAGTTTCGATTCCATTCAAAAAACATCTAGGATGATTTCTAAACTATCATTTCTGACTTAGGATATTTAACAATTTTCAAGATCGGACACAAATCTACAAATGTTCTAATTTTCCACAATCACTTTTCAGATCCGATAAGTAGTTTTACCTTCTTTACTTGGGTTAGCTAGGACCAATTGGAAGTATGTCACAATGTAACCTACGCGAATTAAACTACTCTTATTTGATTTACCTGCTTAAGATTACTGCTATATGTCTCATGCATAACATGCCGAACATATGATTATGAATTTAGCAACTAAAAATTTATTTACTCATCAAATGCATGATGTTGAGATTTTAAGAGGAAACAAGGTCGTATGTATGCTATGAAAGATTATAAGAAAGGCTATATAAATAATTTGTGTGTAAGCATGCTCTGGAATTTAAGAACTACTACGGTATGGAATCGTTCTGAAAGTTAAGTATTCACCAACGGGGGTTAAACATTGGCAAAGTACTCACTCAACATAGGTTAAACATTAGGTATGGTTCCTCCTACTTGAGATTAAAAATTAAGCCCGCTACAGGGTTATGTATTAGAACTTCCTAACTGGGGTTAGTGCATGATCTAGCTAGCCGTTAGGAAATTTTCGAGTCCAAGCATGCAATATAATTTCTTTTTAGTTGAAACTATGTGAGCTCCAAATGGTATCTTTATGTATAATCTTCTATGATATGTAATTCCTCTACCTGCTTTGTGTGCTATTTAATTCTAAGAAGGGTAGTAAAACCCGTTACTGCACAAAGCATCTCTCACCCACTTTCCCTATTAGACAATTAGTAGAGTTGAGCTCACAATGAGACCATGATGTGTACTTTTGGGGATGGTGACATTGGAAAGTATACACTAGTTTTTCTTTATGTATTTTAGATTTTTATATTTGTATAAACTATGCCTCTAGTACAGCAGGTTTTCAATAATACTTGTATTCGGAAACACCTATGTGATAAGGTTCCTTTATGTTAATTATTTCAGGATGTTATGCTATGAAAGTTTCTGAAATATGGCTTTAGTACATGTTTCGAGGTTTCAAGGCTACTGCCACTTATTGTGGGGATCATCTTCAGATCCAATTGAATGGGCTAACCACTGATAAGCTTGAGCTAGAGGATCCAACTTTGAAGCCATCAAGCTACTGTTGTTCATTTTTTGAAAGGTCTGTCATTGTTATTTTGGAAGCCATCAAGCTACACATTTCACAATATTATACACGTTTTGGGGGATGTGAACTTAGCATTATTATTTTGGAGACATGTGATCTTATTGCTGTTTTGAGACATGATAGGCCTAATTTTTGTGAAACCTTGATGTATAATGTTGATGATTTATGTTTTTGAAACTTTTGTGCAGTGTGTATGTCAAATGATGAACAAGGCTAATTACAACTTGCACCTCTAAACTTTACCCCTTTTAACTCTTATCCCCTCAACTTCATAACGTAACTATTCAACTCCTCAAATTCATTTTGCTAAACAGACCATTTGTGCTCGCTGATGTGGTCGTTGACTTTATCCATTATAGTTGTTGAACCTAAAAAACCTGAGAAGAAAATTTGCAAGGTGTCCTAATTGGAATGTAAGTATTTCATATATATATGTGTTGAATTTTGTTTCTCTTTTAAAAACATAAGAACTTAATTTTCCAATTGTAGAAACCTAATAGATGCTAATTTTTGCAATGGTTGAAACCTAAAATTTGTGATAAAGGCCTAGAGATTGGACAAGGGTTGCTCAAATTCTTAGAATAGAAGAATGGAAGGATTAATACACTAGATATTGGCATGGAACAATGAGAAACTTAATGAGGCTATTCAAAACTTGACAACATCAAACAATGAGATGATGATAAAAAAGCATGAAATGCAAGGCAAAATTGGTAGACTTGAAGATGAGCTATCCAAATGCGTGTAAGGATGGTGTAATTTTCCTATTCCCTATTCTATAAAATTCCCATGGATGTAAATGATCTCTTGTCATTTATGCATGAATCTTGATTAATGATCCTAATGCTTGATTAGGGCTTGATCACCCCTAATTATTGAATTCGAGAATCTATGATGAGGTCGAGAGACAATTCATGATTATTGTTTTGATTTAACGAGATCAATTGATATTGTTAACAAACTCGAGCGAAATCAAAGAGTGCCTGAAAGACGATGAATCAGGAAGCACCCCCCTTACTGGCTTGAGTGGCCAACTGTGGCAAAGACACATTGTATGTTATGGAAAAGTGGATCACGGAATCTAACCGTAGGTTTTAGGAGTTGATGGAGAGGCAACAAAGAGAAGAATTGGAGAGGGCCGAATAGATAGCTACCATGTTAGAATCACTCCGAGTGACAGATCCACATTATGGGATGAACTTACATAGCGTGGCAGCAAGAATGGACAGCATTCCACCAGGAAAGGAACCTCCACTACAAAATGAGGTCTAACGACATTATCGGCCCGACTATGCCTGTTCACGGCTACAGCAACTAAACATTGGAGATAATCATCGCCGTGGAAGATTTGGTCCCAATATTAACATCGAAAAAAGAGTAGTGTTCGAGTCCATGAGAGTACTATGGAAGGGGAAGGGTTGGGCTCCAGGAATTGTGACACCCCGAAACCTCTAATTAATTATGCAACATCTCTCATAGAACCATTTCTCCAAAACATGCTAGCACAAACGCAATGAAACCCAAGCATACATACTTATATTCCAAAAGAGAGGTTTACATAATTCATTTATTATATGCACACACTCTTAACTTTCAAGTTTCTAACTTAATACATATACATAACTAACTAAACGCCTCGAAGCGACCTCCTACCTCCTCCTCGTTCCTATCTTCTGGTGTCTCAAATCCAGCTAAAAACATAATGAAAGCAACAATGTCAACATATACACATGTTGAGTAGAAATTCGCATAGACATAAGGTGTTCGTGTGAAATTGCATATTGTCATACGAGCACATAAACCACACATAAAACCATAGAAATTTCAGTTTTCATGATCAAATCATATAAATTTCCAGATCTGATAGAGCATCACAATTCAACACGTTGTTACCATTTTCCACCTCGGAGGGTGGCTACCTTATCTCGCCGGGCCGTAAACCAAATTCCAACCGAAACTCCCACCCAACCTATACACACCGGTGGTCATATCTCGAGTATATGCCAAAACCTACGACCCACAACCAATACATGGAACTCTCCGTCCATGCAAGATGGGAATAGGACATGGATGGCGAGAACTGGTTTAAGACTGGCAAGCCCATTGCCGCCCGGCCGAACTCTAGCCCCATCCACACCGAACACATATAGGGCCCTTACACACATAATTCCAACACATTTGAATCACAATTTTAGCATAACACAAACTGTTTCAGTGACCAGTGCACAAATTTCAGCATGGAGTAACAAAATTTCCGATTTTTGCGAAACTGACATTAGCTCATGTAAACAGAGATTTCAAGCCTCCAAACTTCCTGAAACTCTTCACATATATGTATAAGGTTGTAAAATAGACATTTATTTGGAAAAATACCGAGATTTCAGCTTACGAGAGCTAGAATTTGCAGACTGCGACGCAAAACACTTTTAGCGCGCAACCGCTGAAATTTCCAGTTCTCGTAACCCAAACCGCCAGCTTTTCAAAACCTGTTTCTACAGCTTATTCTACCTATAATTTAAAGTATATAAACCAGGTTTTTGGTTGGAAATTTTCGGATTTTCCAGCTGTGCAAAAATCGAACTTTTCAGCTTCGAAAACCAAAGTTTCTGTATGAACAGTGATTTCAGCATGTGTACACCTCAAAATTTCCAGCTTTGAACCCTTAAAATTTTAACTACTAGCACATAAATAAGACTATAAGAAGGCATAAAACATGATAACATAGAACTCAAGCATCACTTAAGCATAGGTTCAATAAATTTCAGCATGTGTACTCAAGGATTGTAACCTACCATGCATCATAAACACATACATAACTAACACGTATTGTATCCCCTTGGACCCAAGATGGAAACCAACTTGTGGTCACCTCCTAGGCCTAATTGGGAAGATAAAATACTAAGAGTTTGATAAATTCTAACCCTAACTCATGCCATAGGCCAATTTCTACCTTGATATGTCTTCTTCCTCTCCTTGTAGGGTTTGAAGTAGGGATAGTGTTTGAAGGGGTGAGAGGGTTTCAAGACTTGAAGGATATTTGGAAAATGGAATGAAAACAAGAGGAATGAAGTGTGTGTGTGTGTGTGTGTGGCCGGATTTTAGGGTGTGTGTGTGGTGGTTTTGGTATTTTTCCAAGTAATATTACATATATACTAATAACAAGACATAGCAATAAAATAGCATTAAGTCCTTGTCTAATTATTACCCTAATTGGCCAAGTATTTGGGTCTAAGTAGCTTAAGTGTTGCTCTACTATAACCATGGCCAACCAAGTAGTCATACCTCTAGAAGGTGTATGCCAAGTGTATTTATACATTGTATTTGGCAATCTTGGAGGATAAGACTCAAACAAGCCTAGTATTTAATATCTTCTATTTTCTCTCCCAAAACCCCTTCAAAAATTCGTCCCCCTCCCTTAAAATATCTGAAAACATAATTTATTTCTTGTATATTATATAAAATTATTCATATTAGGGAAGAAAATAATATCTAGGGGTAGAAAATACAATTTACCTATACTTTAGGGGTTTTTTTGCAAAAGTTAGAAAAGTTATAAGAAAATCTACTAAGACTAAGTATATATACATATATAAACCATGTATATATATATATACTTATCTATGTATCCCTATATTTCTTGAATTTTATAGTTGTATGGCGATTAACTAAAACGAGAATGAATCCTACACGTGTACATGTTGCACTCAAAACGAATATGTACCATAAAGTATGAGAATAATGAACACTCATACATAGAAACATGTAAATTGTTCACATTTAGGTATATAGGTATATCTATATATATATATATATATATAATCGAAAGGAAAATTCGGGTCCTTACAGGAATCATTCTAATAGCCTTGAAATTCCCTATGCAATGCCATATGTGGCGGATAGACCCTAACATGCCACTACTCGAAATGACAGCACAGCCGTATCTCGACAGGAGATACATGAAATATTGCGGTAAGAACTCGTAAAGCATAAACGATCAGCCTCTCCACCTAGGTATTCTCGCTCCTACCTCCCACAGATTGACATGATTTCTTTTCCCTTAGAGTTTAGGATCCCAGTTTTTACTTTGTTTAATGGGGACCGATTACAGACCACAATTGAGCATATTGCCAAATGCACCACGCAGTGTGGTGAAATCAAAATGGATGGAACCTCAGAGTATGTTTGTTCCATAATTCTTTAATCGGAGAAGCTTTTTTGTGGTACATTAAATTAAAACAGGATCTGTTCCTGACTGGCCAACTACAGAGAGTCTTTTTCATAGTCACTTTTATTGACTGCCCCCTGACGTATCCATATCGGAATTGACCAATATGAGACAAATGCCTAGGGAGTCAGCCGAGGAATACATGGGAAGATTTGTCCAGGCCAGGCACTTTTTTCCTAGTGATTATGGCTGAAGAAAGCTATATAAGTTTGGCCATAGGAGTCATGCACATCGAATTAAAAAAGAAAATATTTGGCTAACAATTTGCGTCAATATTTGACTTAATTAGGCATGTCACTGAATATGAAAAATTGTTAAGGGAAGAAAATCATAGGGGTTATCAGGGCAAGGCCACTCACTATCAAGAAGGCATAGCCGAAGTTCAGGATAACCTAGTCAGTGTCGAAGATGATCAATGGAAAAACAAAGTGCGCTTAGCCCAAGTCGTTTGTCAAAAGAACACTGTATGCCGAGCTTTGGTAAAACCAAGGGCGTTATAGCCTCACATTAAAATGCCTCCTGAAATATTGAACGAACCAGAATTCAATTCTGATATGAAAAGGCGTTAAGATTTTGATGGCTCAAAAATCGAGGCTATTTTTGACCATTTACTAGCTGATGGCAAGATCAACGTTTCTACTGATCATAGAATACCAATGGCCAAAGAGCTGGAGGGCAAAACCTATTATACGTTTCATAATGCATGGACTCATAACACCAATGACTGTCTGGTTTTCAACTGGATGATCCAAAGCTGCCTGGACAATGGCACTTTTCGTTTCCTGCCGGAATGGATGAACAAGAAAATGGGAATCGACAAGGAGCCATTCCAGGCGGAAGGAGTGAACATGGTCAACATACAGGATGGGCCAGTCAAAAAGAAAACTAGCAGAATGAGTAGACGACGACGCAGTCAGAGTGGTAGTTGGGTCTTTGTGCCAAATGCCATTCCGAAATGGCAATAGTGCCATGGTTCTATCTAGTAGGAGCTTACTATCCTTTGGCCAATCACATGGCTAGTTTTCCTATGGTTCCATATCCCCCTCGCATACTCGGGGGGCATTGTGCCAATGGCGATTCACTGCGACGAGGTTGGAGTAGAAGCAAACAAGATCGAAGTCCACCCTGAAGGGTCAACAAATAACGGAGTAATAAGAGAAGGGCACCCCCTAGCCCACCTCGAAGACATGAACTAACTCGAGAACCAATTCATTCCAGGGTCATTAGGCCACCAACAACCCCTGAAGGACACTGGGTAGCAATGAGGCATCCTAAGTTCCCTAATGGGAAAAGTCCTCGCGACATGACCCGAATGCAATATCGAAAGTACTTGTGACAACACAAGGAGACTGAAATGCTCAGGAGAGAGACAACCAAACCCACCAAAGGTAATCTTTGATTTTGACGGATCCAAAAAACAAGGAAGTTATCTCGATCGGCATCCTGCTAGGAAAGAAGATTGTCGTCTTGATGGTGTTGAAAAATGACAAGTCAAAGAATGACGCCACAAACAAATCAGAGAATGTCGGAGATGATAACTTGTTGAGTGAATGGATTGAGAAGATAGAAGAGCCAAATTAGATAGACAAAGAATTACAAATGGAGACCGTGGGCATATTGTCAGCCAGTGGCGACGCCGTTCATATGGAATGCAATATGGTATGGACATTCCCTTCTAGTATTATGATTAATAATGATTCTGAAAAAGAAAACAAGGGTCTAGGATGATAGTGAACCCGTGGCCTTCTTTGTGAATAATCCCAAGTAAGTGATTCAGAAGAGTAAGACAGTCGAAGGGATCAGGGCTTTGTTCCAAAAGCCTCTGCCAAGCATGGCGAAGCATGTGAAGCCCCTCTTCGTGGCTAGCCATCTAGATGGTAAGACTACTGGAAGAATGCTGATGGATAACGGAGTCGCCATGAAGATCATGCCTCTCCAAAACCATGAAGTGAATTGGAAAGAAAAAGGTTAATCTCCTGAAAACAGACGTGGTAATTAGTAACTTTACAGGAGAAAAGGCTGACATCATGGGCATCCTACCTATCAAAGTGAGCATCAGGAAACAAGACTATCATCTCTGCATTTTTTTTTGATAGAAGCGAAGCCCTCCTATAATGCTTTGTTAGGGAGAGACTGGATTCATTTTGCTATGTGCATCCCATCAACCTTACATCAGTTCTTAGTATTTCTGGGAGATGGCAAGGGTGAGCTAGAGATGATAAGGGCAGAAGAGAGGCCATTCGCGACCAATGTGAATGTGGTAGAAGCCAGATATTACTCCGACAATATTGGACCCTACAGGTTCATCGAACAGGACAAGTATGGCCATCCGCTTTGTGCCACTTCGTCTATGGCACCAGTCAGTCTAGAGGTTGCCATGACCAGGAAAGTTAGCAGGCCTTTTAACATTGAGGAAAGACCGCTTTCTATTTCTCAAGGCATTTGTCATGAATAAAGTCAATACAAATGAGATTGTAATAATTCTAGATAACACTGAATCAACAATTATAAATGGAACTTTGGCCTTATTGACCAGAGACCTTTTGGATTACTACAGTTGTAATGCATATGTAATTTATAAGCACGGCAAAGATCTCACTTCAACAGACGAGATCACTTTAAGAGAATTAAGTGTTGCTTCGGCAAAACACGATGACGTTAGATCCAAGTGCAAGATCCTGCCACCAAAGTGGAGCATGGCAATAAAAATGATCATAGGCCAACATATATTAGCGCTTTGCTAAGTCCCAAAAACAAAGAGGCCATGATCAACATACTTAAACAATATAAGGACTGTTTTACATGGAATTACAATGAGATGCCTAGTCTCAGTAAGGACTTGTTGGAACATTGTATACCCATTTTGCTTGGGTTAAGGCCATGAAAACAGCCTCTTCGGCACATGTCCACAGAAGTCTGCGAGTTAATAAAAAGGAAAATTCAGAGACTGCTTAAGACAGACTTTATCGAAGTGGTCAGATACCCTAAATAGGTGGCTATTGTCATGCCAGTCATAAAAAAGAATAGCAAACTAAGAATCTGTATAGATTTCAGAGACTTGAACTTGGTATCTCTAAAAGATGAATATACGATGCTAATGGTTGACATAATGATAGATGCCATCGCAGGGTATGGGTTTCTAACTCTTATCGACAGCAATGCAGAGTATAACCAAATCTTCGTAGCTGAAGAAGACATCCCGAAACTGGCATTCCAATGCATGTGGGGCATTAGTACCTTTCAATGGAAGGTTATGCCGTTTGGCCTTAAAAATGCAAGGGCTACATATCAGAGAGCTATGAACTGCATCTTTTAGGACTACATGAATGACTTCATCAAGATCCTTTGAAAGGATGAGAAAATTTCAGCTGAAGCTAAACCCACTAAAGTGTATGTTTGGAGTAGCTGCAGGCCACTTTCTTGGGTTTTTTAGTGTATAAAAAGGGAATTGAAATGGAATCTAGCAAGGCAAAAGCCATCCTGGCCGCTCAGCCGTCTCAAACCAAGAAAAAACTTTAGCAATTTCCTGTAAAGGTTAATTACTTAAGAAGGTTCATCTCTAACCTTGCAGGCAAAACCAAGATTTTCTGACCCTTGCTAAAATTAGATGAGCACGACAAATTTGAATTGTCGAAAGAACATGAGCAGAAATTTGAAAGGATCAATGAAGCCTTGAATTCCCTCATGTAATGATACTGCTGCGAAAAGGAGAGCCGTTCAAACTCTACATCTCAACAGCCGACCAAACCATTTGGTCCTTTTTAGCCGAAAATGATGAGAATGGTTTAAAATGGGCTGTATATTATTTAAGCAGACATTTAAGTGACACGGAACAAAGGTACCATCTAATTAAAATGCTATGTCTGACTCTTTACTTTGTATGCATCAAGCTACAATACTACCTACTGCTAGTAAAAGTTCTTGTAGGCAGCAGCATCAATGTGATCAAATACATGCTTTCAAGATCAATAGTGCATGGTCGGATAGGCAGAACCATCCACCTAATGGAGTACCAGCTACAATTTGTTCCGTAGAAAGCTGTGAAGGGCCAAGCTTTGGCTGACTTTCTCATCGACCACCCCAGTGTCGAAATAAAAGACGAAGTGGCTCATCAAATCGAGATATTATTAGTATTTTTAAAGCCATAGATTCTCTAGTTCGACGGGGCTCGAACAGACAAAGCTCATGGGGCTGGCATAGTTATCGTTTTGCTATTAGCAATTCGGACTGGTATGGTAGTCCAATTCAAGTTCCTGTGTATCAACAATCAAGCGAAGTACAAGGCCCTGATTCTTAGGTTAGAATTGTTGCGTGAGTTAGGAGCATCTAGTATCAACGTAAGTGGAGACTCCCAGCTCGTTATCAAGCAGATCCAAGGTGTCTTCCAGTGTAGGAATCACGTTCTCGACAAGTATATTTTCACGGTTAATGCACTATTGATGGGTTTTAACGAAGTCATATTCCAGCACATGGCTAGAGAATCTAACTTCGAAGCCAATAAGTTGGCTCAAATGGCCACTGGGGCAGAATTCCTCAGAGGCTGTATAGCCTCCAATTATACCATTACAAGATAGGCCTATCCCTCTCATTTCAAAAGAACCAATGTTTGTGCCATCAAAAGTACTATGAAACAATCCAAAGATTGGCGTAGACTAATATTGAGTTTTCTGAAAAATCCCTCCCATGGAGCATCTCGAAAATTCAAAATGAAAGCTACTAACTATGAGATTTTTGGAGATGACTTGTTATATAAATGAGGTCATAACGACGTCCTTCTACAGTGTGTCGGACAGGAAGAGGCAGTAAAAATCATGTGGAAGTCCACGAACAAGTGTGTGGAGCCCATCAAAGTGGCCGCAAGATGGCATGGTTAATCAAACAACATGGCTATTTTTGGCCAAAAATGGTTCAGGATTGCCATTGGTTGGCCAAAAGTTGTGAAAAGTGCCAACTGCATGGCCTAATTTAAAGAGTACCAGCCGAGGAAATGAATCTGATAATCAAACGCCGATCGTTTCAATGTTGGGCAATTGACTTAATAGGAGCCATTTTTCCTCCCTCTTCAAAACAACACACCCATATTATCACTGCCACTAACTATTTCACGAAGTGGGTGGAGGCGATCTCCCTTAAGCAAACCAATTAAAGAATGGTAGTCAATGTCATCAAGGAGCACCTAGTGCACAGATTTTGAATCCCTCAAACTATCGTAACGGATAGAAGGACCATGTTCACGGGATCCGAAATTCAAGCCTTTGTCGTATAATATGGCATTCAGCTCACACATTTGATGTCGTATTGTACATAAGGGAATAGTCAAGTTGAATCTACCAACAAAACCTTAAAGAATATCATTTCGAAGATGGAGGATAACCTCAGAGCGTGGCATCTGTTGCTCTCCGAAGCATTATGGGCATGTCGGACTAGCAAACATACAAGCACAGAAACTATCCCATTCCAGCTAACCTACGGCCACGATGTTGTCTTGCCTATAGAAATTAATGTAAGATCTGCTTGAATAGCCCCATAGAATGATCTCACTACCGATGAGTACCATTGTAAAATGGTGGATGAACTCAATGTAGTAGAAAATGTTAAAATGCCGGTGTTGGATTCTATTGAAGCCCAGAAAAAATAAGCTGCCAAGGCATAACTGTCGTCTCCAAGAAACGAGGACTGCCATTCAATTCGAATGGCCAAGCTTGAATAAGATATCCAACTCCAAGAATAAAGGAATTCGGTTGCAACTTGAAGCCTATAAAAGGAGCTGGTATTACCACGACATCAAACAATCCAACGATCAATCAACACAACAACAACTCTTTCAATCAAGAAGTCATCACCTCTTTGATTTGTTTTTAGTCTAAATGAATAAAGATTAGCTTTAGTTCACTATGTGGAAAATCATTACGAGTCTTGGGCTTGGCCAAGCTCGTACCAAACCCGACCTGTTGCCATCCCTAGTCATATCCTGCAAATATTGATGACTCGCGTTTGCTTTTATTTTAGAGTATTTTGAGAGAAGTTGTTTGGGCTCAAATATATATATATATATATATATATATTTGTGTGTGTGTGTGTAAATATATTTTTTTTTGGTGTGGGCTGATTGTTAGCCATGTTGAACGGGAAATAAGGCTCAAGTCATTCCAACACGAAGCGAGACCAGCCCATATTAAGGTGCAGGTCAAGACCGAAGTTTTTAATGAATGTCTCATGGCCCAATCAGCCAAAATTTAATAAAATAAAATAGAAAATAAATAAAATCAATACACACCCTTATTTTTAGAGGTTTTTATGTAGAAATAACAAAATAACTAAAAATGGGTATTAGAAACTTTGGCCATATGGCAAAACTACCATGGCCAAGAAATACGGTGTGCCATCTCTTCAAAGGCTCAAGTTTGAATAAGCCACCAAGCTCCAGGAATAAAGGAAAATCAGTTGCATCCTCAAACGGAGTCGGATACACCAAATTCATCATTCTACACTCAACAGCAACAACAACTACTACATCTTCATCCAAGAAATCTATAGCTTAAATGAACCAGGATTAGCTTAGTTCAATAGGTAGAAAACCATTTTTCAAGGGTTCACAGCCATCTCCATTTGGCTCGAGATGGGATTTTCAGTTCATTCTATCTATACCATCGCTAGGTTATAGCCGTCACTCGCTCAATTGGGATAAGATATCAATGTGGCTTAGTGCTATCCTGCATTCAAGTTGAGCACATGAATAGGGAGTTGTAGGTCATCAATGTTCGTAGGGTAGTGCAAGTCGTTCAATGCACTCATGTGCGGCCTCGTACAAAATCATCAATGCGTTCATTTGTAGTCAATGTCCCTAGCAGTCTTTCAATGCATTTATCGATAGATATAGCTCATGTCATCAATGTACATATTTGTAGTCAAATTTTGTAATACTTATTTCGAATAACAATCATCTTTTAATGTAGCTCCTTATTTTATGTTTTCAAACCCTTTTTGAAATCTTTTGAGTACAAAATTTTTAAGTCCAACATTCAGTTGTAGGCATGTAGAACTCAGGGGTAGTGTTTGCCTACTCTGGTACAATCATTTTCAATTAGAAGTCAGAGGTGCAATACAAAAAATTCATATACAAAAGACTTCACAGTGTGTGTTCACTGCACACTGGGACGCCTGCACTTAACACAAATTCATTTTGAAGTCGTTGTTTTGTAATCAAATCCAGTGATTTCAAACTTTGAATAAACATCTAAAATTGGCATACCATTCTACTGTCTCTATTTTCTCATCAAACTTAATAGTTATGGAATCTCTCAACAAACATGTGGGACCTATAATTAACAAAAGTGTTTTTGAAAAAAAATGTGGATTGAGTCAGGATAATTAACATGTGGAGAATCAATTTATGTTTCTTATTGGTATTGTGACACCCCCCTCGCTAGGATCATCCTATACGAGTCGGGCTCACTCAACGGTCTTGCTGAGTATCAATTTTTTGCCAATCGGTACGCAATACATGCAACTTATTCAGTATTGCCCAATAATAAAATCGAGACAAAAACACAATTAACTTACATAGAACTGTAAGGTACGACTATCCAAGTACAACACTTCAACTAGTGATTTTCCAGTTTCTATTAAATAAGCTAGTCTGCTATACAGAATAAAAGACTATGTGCTAATGATTGGTAATGCTCCAATCGCCTTAACCGAGTCCCCTCAACCTATTTTCCTGAAACTGAGGCAATGAACAGAAAGAACTTGGGGTGGTAAGTCCAAATGACTTAGTGAGGCAGGAAATATACATATAGATATATAAATTGAAAATAGGAGTCATAAACCAACAAAATAATGAATCATAAAAAGGTGTGTCTACACAAACTTGAACAAGACAGATGGTGAGCCACGAACGGAATCTCCAACCTTATTACTACCCAAAACAGATAAACATATCATAAAATCCTTATGCCTCCTCTTTATGTCAAGGAGCGACCTTGACAACGGTAAACGGTAAACGGTAGGTGTACCACGTGCCCGTGCAATACACCGAGCCAATCCCTACTACAATTAACCTCCAACTGTATGTAGGAATCAGGTCCAACAGAATGGTATCGCGTAATAAGGTTCTATCGACGGTCCGTTCCGCCCGATATACTCCGCTCACATGTACCTGGGCCCATACTTCCCAAGGGCGTCCCAAGGGTATCAATAGATTATATCAAGACAGAATGGCTCACAAACTTTCAATAAACAATAGTTTGTTTCCAACACCAGGGATACATAAAAACATAATTAAAACATGATATCCCAAGGGTGTCAACAAATCATTTTGAAATAGACATAGCTTACAATATCAGAAATGAAATACTTTTCGGGTATAACTTGACTTATAATTCAGAAAAATATTTGGTTGAAACATAGAGAGTAAGATATAATTCCAAAAGGTTTGGATAACATAAATCAGACAAGGTAGGCCATACAAATAATATTTATAACATATAGTTCAATGCCCCAGCAAGGAAGGTAAAAGGCACTCACCTTAAGAGCTTATTGTCTCACCAAGTTTATGAATTAGGTGGACTATGTCAACTTGGTAATCTCCTTTTAAAGAGTGTTTTATGGAACTAAGGAGATGTATAGGGGGCTAATATGTGTATGTATATGAAAAAGGAAGGGTTTATGTGTATATATATATGGGTAGGAGATATTCTACAAATATGGGGTGTTTTGTATGTTGTGAGCAAGGTTAGTGTGGGTGGGTGTGTCTTAGGCGGGATTTAGTGTGTTGTGGGATGAAAATGGGGTGCCAAGCTCCCCTATTTGTAACAATTTGTTGCAAGAAATAGGATTATTATATACTTTAAGTCATTTTCTAATTATTATTATCTTATCCAAATCTTATCATAATCTTATCTAATCATATCCAATCTTATCTAATCTTATCCAATCTTATCATAATCTCATCTTATCTTATCAAATCTTATCTAATCTTATCCAATCTTATCATAATCTTATCCAATCTTATCATAATCTTATCTAATCTTATCAAATCTTATCTAACCTTATCCAATCTTATCATAATCTTATCCAATCTTATCTAATCTTATCAAATCTTAGCATTTAAGAACATTTATTAGGAGAAAATGACATTTTTGGATAACTATGTATATATATATGATAAAACATGACCTATTATATACTATATACATATAAATTCGAAAATTACATGTATATATATAGCTATATTTTTGAAATATATAAATATTTATATATATGGCTTTTAAATAAATTAATAAGTTGTAATTTTTGAAAATAATATGAAGTACCGGGGCATTATAGATCTATATACATAATTTCATTGTATAAAAATCGGGATGTCACAGGTATAGTGGTTTAGAATTAGATATAATGTATATGTGTGTGTGTATACACTAAAATAATATTGAATATATATATATATATAAATTATTTTCTTAAGATAAAATTGAATTTATATATATACATATATATTTGATAAACACTGATTTTTCACATGTTGACATTTGAACTAGATACATGGCCTTGCCTAACAAGGACACATTGCACCTACATGACACATTTGAGTTGAGAAAGGATCCTCGATCCCGACTAGGCCAAGGTGTAATATCGAAGAGCCCACTCCATACAATCCCGACAATACTTTGGAACCCCTGCTTGGAGGTGGTCCCCTACCTTCCCCGAAGTGGTCCTCTCCAGTGATGGTTTTTAACATAGTGTTGCACCCGAGTGTCTCTGCCACATGTGTCAAGGAATATGCCCTGTTCAGATTAACGACACTATGCCACCTCAAACATGATTATAAGCTTCCAACTAAGGACTAGAGATATGGTCAGTACAACTTACAGGCATGATCATAAGCTTTTAAATAAGGACTAGTGAGATGGTTAGGAGAGTTATTTTGTTTGATCTTATTGTTTTATAATTCTATTTTGAACCATTTGATCAAGAATTTTGTGTTTAATTTATTTTAGGTTTTGTTGAAATTTTTTTCTTTGGTGACGTGTTTTAGTTTGTGCTGACTCAGTTGATTGATATATTTGAGTCTCTTATTGGATCCCATGGCAATCGTCAAGTAATCGGATACACTTGATTATTATTTTTCTTTAAAATTAAAAAAAAATGTCAAGATGGGGGATTCTATTTTGTGCTTAGTTTGTTTTGGTTTTATAATGTTTTTGTGAAATTATAAACAAAGGTATTGCTCTAAATTGATTCTTTTTAGTTTGAAGGTGTTGGTTTGCTATTTGGGTGGTTGGGTAATTTATGTAAATCATTTGGTGATGGGTATTTAGTTCATTAAAGTTTGTTTCTAATTTATTTATTGAGCTAGTGCATCGATTCAAGGTGTTTATTTTGGTTGGTCAGCCCTATCTAATTGGCAATAGGGACTTAATTAAGTTTAATTTCATAATTTCACCACCATGGTGTTTGATTTTTATATGTGGCTTAGTTATATTTCGATCTTAAACAAATGTTATATTTATGAGGCGCAGACATTATGGCCTTGTTTAATTCTTTCGTTTTGCATGCCACAACAATTGGCCTATGCATTGTTAGAGTGGATCGCTCTCTAGTCGTCTATCATTTCTTGTAATATATTCTCCCCTTCCTCTTAAAAAATGGCCGCCTCATGTAGATTTTGATTAAGTGCCTTCTAACTCGTCAATACTCTGTGTTACTTCAGCTATTGTACTTTTGTTCATTCTTTTTTTGCTCCTTTGATTATATTAAAAAGTTTTATAGTTTGTGGTTAAGTTTGGGGTGGAGATAGAATTTTGTGTTTGGCAGGGCGAGACTGAATTGTTGTAAAACACTAAAGGTATTTCCGTTCTTTTTTTTGTGCACAAATATGGGAATTGTCTTAGCCTTTTCTTAGAAAGATCATTATTTCTTGTATGGTTCACATTTCATGTGATAAAGTCAATACAAAATATGCATATGTGCTTGGTGCGAAGTGCAATAAAAAATGTCCTCATCATTTTTGTAGCACAAATATGCATGGTGCTAATCTTTATGTTTTAGATTTTGGATGCGATAATTAGGTTTCCATAATTCTTAGGAGATTGAACTTAAATGACAGATATGTTGTCCCTAGTTGTTCATATTTATTGGTGAGATCTAATTTTCATATAAATATAGATGTTTGTCTTGGTGTTGAGTTTGTTAAGTGAATGTATAAATTCATACATGAACGTCACATTGTGATATTCTATCTTGTGGTTTGTATTGCCATCTCTCGTATAGTTCACATTTCATGTGATGAAGTCAATACGGAATATGCATATGTGCTTGGTGGGAAGTGAAATAAAAAATGTCCTCATTATTTTTGTGGCACATACATGCATGGTGCTAATATTTATATTTTAAATTTTGGGTGAGATAATTGGGTTTCCATAATTGTTAGGAGATTGAATTTAAATGAAAGATATATTGTCCCTAGTTGTTTATATTCATTGGTGAGATCTTATATTCATATAAATATAGATGTTTGTCTTGGTGTTGAGTTTGTTAAGTGGATGTACAAATTCCTACATGAACATCGCATTGGGATATTCTATCTTGAGGTTGGTGTCACCTCACGTAATGAGGTGGGTAGAGTCTGGGAATTGCAAAATCACTAGTGGATTTCATCAATTAAGGCTTATTGGCTTGTATTTTCCTTTGACATGCTCTTTGTCCACTTTGCTATTGAACAATGTGTATCGTTTAGCCTTTCAAAATATTTCTATATGAATCCTAACGATCGTGTTGTGAGATTTCTTGTCACATCTCAATTGTTTCCAATTTATTTCTCATTGAGAGCGGACATTTTAAGGATTTGGTAGATCAAGCTTTTCAACCTACCCAAATATTTATAGTACTGAAGGTTAAGAGTACGTGATTTATTGAAGTACCGGTAAAGCCTACCCTGAAGTCTTCTGATTTGCATCATCATAATAGCAAAGCACTTCATATAAAGATATTTTCTGTTACTCTGCTTGACTGCAAGCATCACAGATATGGTGGAATCATACTTCTCCCTCTGATTTCTTGTTGATTCTGGTTTTGCTCTATGTGTGTGACCGCTTCACAGTGGTCGGTTAGGCCACCGCCTTCCAACCTCAACAACTCCTCTATCTTCAGCAAGTATAATAGGGATAGATCCGATAAGCTCTTGACGACATCGTTGTTGAGCCGCCACCGTCATTGAGCCGTCACCAATTCCTGGCATCCGCCTTTGGCAACTTTGCAAAACTCATCACAAGAAAAAATAATGGAAGTTGGGATAGGTGAAATCGTGACTTTCCAAAAAATCATTGCCATGGCAATATAACTTTGTTGCCAACAGTAGGGAGGGGAATGGGATAATTTTTACGACATTCTTCAGCGGCGTTCATTGAACATCTCTGCATTGGATTCATAACCAAGCTGGAAGCCTACAAATCATATAACTTAAGGTTAATTTCAATTCCAAAGAAATCAAACCACCAAATCCGCTCTCGAAGTGTATGAATTTTTAAATTCCCAAGTTTGGGAGGAAGAATTAGATTATCAAAATTAGATATTCCACCCACGTTCTTTTATTTAATTTTTGAAATTTAATTTGTACTATATTTTTTGATTCAATGGACATGAAAATTTTTTTTACAGATTTTTGGCACGCTCGGTAGGACCATCTACCTTTCATCCCTTTCCATTCATCAAAAAGTTTTTCAAATATCAAATGGTCACCTATAATGACGTAAAGTTTAAGGTTGCCACTTCACAATTTCTAAAGGTTGCATTGGAGAGTTCTAGAGTTTCCATAGGAAATACGTCCATAGAGTTGCAAACATCTTCTAATGTCGCTTAGTTACTTGAAAATGTTTAGAACAATCTAACGCATCTTGTTAAATCAGATGAAGACAATGGAAATAAGTCCATGCAATCCACTGCTCACTCAACAAGAAACTCCTTAAGCGTAGCATATGCCATGGTGACAAGCGCAATAATATTGGAGAAGCAACTTGCAAGCTTGACAAAGGCCAGTGAAGGACTCACCAAGCATATTCAAGAACAAGACTCCCAAATCTTAAAGTTGATAAACAAAGTTGACAGTGCTCTACATTATAGGGAAGCAACCCGAGACTCATGATGAAGTTGAGACATCCATGAAGCAACAAGCAAATGAAAGGGAAAAGTCTTCAGCTAAAGAATTGCAAATCTTATTGGATAGACTGATTTTCATAGGCCAACTCAAGGAGTTCATCATGGGAACTCTCTAAGACAAGTTGGATGGAAGCTCCAAGTCAACTAAATCATATTCTAAGCCATACACCCAAAGGATTGACAACCTGAAGACGCTAGCTGACTATCAACTTTCCAAGTTTCAGCAATGCAACATCAAAGGTAACCTAAACTAACATGTGGCCTGATAAGTCCATAATTCTGCTTGATTTTTATATTTATTTTGACGGAGTTATCATGTATTTTTCTCCATTTGAACCTTATTATCTCTAAATTCGAGTTAAATTGTTGTTTTATAAGTAAGATGGGAAAAATACCATCAAGGAGATGAAAAGTAGGAGTCAACAGTTGGGTACTTACACAAAATATTTTGGGTATCAACCCAATTTCAGCCATTTAGAAAAGAAGCGAATCTGTATGTTTGGATGTGTACCAAAAATATTTCAAGTATGTACCTAGTTTTAGTCATTGGAGAGTTAAATGAATCTGTAAGTTTGGGTACGCACCCAAAATATTTTGGGTATGTACCCAAAGTCCGCGACAGCAATTAACAACATTCCATGTTCGATTAGGACTCTATTTTTGGAAGGCGGCGCTAGGGTTTTTCTGTCCCTTTTTACGTCCAGAAACATTCCCACAACTGATTATTCATGTTTTTAGCTAGGTTTTAGAGTTTAGAATATTTGTTTTTCATATTTTTCATCTTTTGTGGATTTTGGGGGAACAAAAGAAGGAAGAAATCAAGAGGCGAAGGAAGAACAACCGAACGAGGAAAGTTTACGTCTGAAATTTCTATCGAATAAGTTTAATTCTTCTCTTTTTATGAATTTTTTTCCAGATTTTTTTCTTGTTTTTAGTTTTATTATGAACTAAGTCAATTGCTAAGTGTAAGGATGGTGTAGTTCACCTTTTTCGCTATTCTATGAAAATTCCATGTTTTTTGAATCTATTTTCGTATTTTTTGTGCGATTCTCATTTAATGCTTTAATGCTTGGTTAGGGTTTGATCATCCCTAATTCATGAGTTGAGGATCGGTGATGAGGTCGAGAGACGATGCACGATTGTAGCTCTGATTAGACGAGATCAATTGGTGTTAAAGTTGCATGAGAATGAATTTAACATTGATTGAGCCTTAAGGTAGTGATTAAAATTTATACAAATAGTTTCTAAAGGTAAGATTAATTGAATGAGAATTGGTTAATCTTAGGCTTAGAAGGGATTGTATGAATGAATTCAATAATGCTCGAGAGAGATTGTGGATATATTTGTTCCTAGGCTTTACACAATCACAAAACCATTCAACTTAGGGATTGGATTAGAACAGGGAATTAGGTGAATGAAACCACCTTGCACTTGCATTATTCGCTTTGGATATTTGTTATCATTGTTATTCGTGAGTTGTTTTTGTTAAGAAATTAGCTTTCATTTAGAAAACCAACCACTCCTCATATTTGATCAATTTAGCTAAACATAACGAGTCACTTTCACGGGCCAAATCACAATCCCTATGGGATTCAATACTCTACTTACTTTGTATTAGTTGTACGACTGCATGCACTTGCGTAGCTCCCAACATGGCCCATTTCATCAAGACATGCAACAATGCTACAACGTATAGAGATCATTTGGTCAAGTCGTTTGTTCGACTGTTGATAAGAAACATGTTTGAAGGGTACACTGACTTGGAGTCTAACTACATTGATAGTTGGGGCAACTCAAGCACAAATTCTTCAATCCCTTTTACAGTACCCCAACGGTTAGCAAGCATGATTGAACTTACCAATTCCCATCAATGGAAGAAAGAGCAAGTCATCGAATACATCAACCATTCGAGAAATTTGAACCTCAACTGCAAAGATTGACTATTCGAGACTTCAGCCATCAAGGTATGCATCCAAGGAATGCATTACCCCCTCTAGTACATCCTTCAAGGGATCTAACCTAAGCCATTTGAAGAGCTAGCTACCAAAGCCCATGACATGAAATTGAGCATGCAAACAAGTAGAGTTGAAGGGCCACCCATTGAAGAGCATCGAAAGTTCAAAAATAGGTAAGAAGTTAAAAAATAGGGAAAGTCTCTTCTCGAAACTCAAACTAAAAAGCCATTTTGGTATCCGCAACACCTATTAAATTTAGAGGAAAGATAAACGATAAGGTTAGTGAAAAAAGAGATGTCAATCAAGAAAGAGGATAGAGAAAATTGACTTTGAAAGAAATGCAAGCCAAAGAGTACTTGTCCTTAATTCAGATGTCTCTAACATATTTGATGATTTGCTTGATATAACCTTATTGAATTGCCTGAAATAAAGTAGCCCGATGAAGCTAGAAGGTCTAGTGATCCAAAGTACTGCAAATACCACCTCTTGGTAGGGTACTTGACTTATGATTTCTTTGTATTCAAAGACAATGCAATTGGATCGACAAGAAAAGTTCTTGCTTGAAGAAGACATTGCTGCAACAAACATGACCACGGCTAAATCTACAATAAGGATTCTTAAGCAAGGTCAAGAAGTATGCATTATGACAAGGGAAGAAAAATTTTTACCTAAGGATCGTCCTGACATCATGACTAATGAGTGTACACCAGCAATATCTTTTATCAATACAATTCTATTGCTAGA
This sequence comes from Petrea volubilis, assembly GCA_026212405.1. Lineage (NCBI taxonomy): Eukaryota > Viridiplantae > Streptophyta > Magnoliopsida > Lamiales > Verbenaceae > Petrea > Petrea volubilis. Next base: position 14,293,441 of record CM047877.1, read on the forward strand.
CTCTAAGCTACAGACACTCCCAATAAGAACTGAGGCACTACTCCAATTCTATCATATGGTAAAGGCTTAAAAGGTAGGTGGCAAGCTATTGTCCACAAATAGACTCAACTCGATAAAGAAAATGTCAAAGAAAGTACAATGTCACCTCACCGTGCCATGCCTCTAGTCAAATTGCTAAGGATCGTTCGTGCAAACAAATGGCTAAATCTGATAGTTACATGAATAGTACAAACGATGTTATGCAAACTATATAAATAATTCATATAAGATGAAAGAATGACCAGATCAAGGCATGCATGGATTTAACGAAGTTTGAGCATTTGGAAGAAGACGCTGCATCAATGTATTATAACACTTACGATGAATAAAATTCCAATTGAAGTAGAAAATGTGTGCTTGCATCTTGATCAATCGGAGGCTTCTAATGACAAAATGTTAGAACCACAACAAACACTTCAGCATTATCAAGCCCACCTTTTTAAAGTATTGAATAAGAAAGTAAAATCACACTTTTTTTGTGTAGGTGATTTGGTTCTTGCTGCAAGAAGGCCCATCACTACAACTTACTGATTTGGAAACAAGTTTACCTCAAAAATGGGATGGTCCTCATGTCGTCAAAAGGATCTACACAAATGGCACATCACATAAAATGGCTCAAGGATTGGCCCTATAGGTAGGAAGTCATTGAAACGCAATTATGCATAATGGTGAATAATACTTCCTAATAAAATGATGGATTGTCAACAAGTGCTCCTAGATACTAGCCTAAACAATTTGAAATTTTCAACAAAAGAAAAAACAAAATTTCTAGTGCTACTTGATGAGAGAATAAACTATCAAAAATGCTCCTTGATAAGAGCATAAACTATCAAAAATGCTACTTGATAAGAGCATAAACTGTCAACAATGATCCTTGATAAGATGATCAACCATCAATAATGCTCCTAGATACGATCCTAAAATGTCTAAAATTTCAAAAAAAATTCAAATTCAAATGAAGGCTGATTGATACGAGTATAAGATATCTACAAGTTCAATAGAAACTGTTTGGTACAAGTATATAAACTATCTAACAAATTCAAGTGATAGCTCCTTGATACAAGTTTAAACTATCTACAAATTGATATTAAAGGACTCCTTAATATGATTATAAACTATCTACAAATTCAAATGAAAGCAACTTAATATGAGTTTAAACTATCAAAGTTCAAGTGAATGCTTTGGATTAACTTTCCCAACGAATAATTTTGAGACTCATTCACTTGTTTTCATCCATCAAAGCAAATGAGCGTGAATAGGTCTTGATGGGCAATATGTAGGCAATGAAATTTTATATCAAATATAATTTGATGCGCGTTATATTTTTTTCTTAAAAAATAATCTATTATATTTTTATTTATATTTAAGAATCTTTCAAATTAAATTTCAAAATTAAACAAAATATTTAATTGGTGACTAAATCAAATATTTTCGTGTTCAAAAATTTGGCAATAAAAGTCATATCTTGAAATGAGGAAGCCATTTATTGATATTTTGGTAATTCAAATCACATGTTGTGATTAAGGTAGTAAATTGCTAGCAAATATTGAAGGGCCAATTAAATTGCATCAACTCGTCAGGTAAATATGGCAAAACACTATCTCATACACCTATAAATAGGGGTCCTCTCTACAAGCCAAACACACAACAAGAGAGACACAAGAAGAAGCCTTAATTCAAAGACGTCCTGAAGTTTTCCCAAGAAGATTCATAGTGATCAAGGTGAAGTCCTGGCATTCTTCACGAAGGTTATCAAATCCATGCATTCAATAGAGATCAAGGCGCTAATCCCTCAAATCGGCATTTTTAATAAAGTCAAAGTCAAATTGACATCAACGGCATTCATGGCATTCATCAAACTTCTCGGCATTTGATTTATACTCGAGCTAAAAGCCTACAAATCACATTATTGAAGGTGAAATTCAATTCCAAGAAGATCAAAACACCGAAATCTGCTCTCAAGGTGTTTGAATTTTCAAATTCCCTAGTTTGAAAGAAAGAATAAGAAGATCAAAACTAAAGATAGTACCCGCATTCTTTTTATTTAATTTTTAAAATTTAATTTTTACTATTTGTCCTGCCTTTTAATTCAATAGACATAAAATTTGTGTTACAATCACTTCCTTTTGTCAATATTATGCTTTGTAGTCTTAATATCTATATGGCCTCTATCAAGAGGCTTCTAGAAATATCCAAGTAGCGATTGTTATCCATTATTAATGCAAAAGTTTCCTAAATATAAAAAAAATGTACTTTTGGATATTATAAAATGTACATTTTGATGTTGGAATTTTTGTTTTTTTTAATGTACTTTTTGTGATGTAGGTAAGTCCATATCTACTATATGTTTTCACATATATTTAAGACGGACCTGCCTTTCATCTTTTACTAATCATACTATTTACACAAAATCCACATTTTATCAATAACAATTAAACGTAAAGTGAAATGCACTTTGCACCTTGAAAATAAAAACCAACGCTTCACGCCTTCATAACCACTAAGTGGTGGCACTAAAGGTGTCAACTATGTCGACTGGCCTAAGCTTAGTTACTGTAGCGGGTTGGGCCTACTTGGGACCGCCCTGAGGTGGTTCAAATTTGTGCTAGGCTTGAAGTTGGGAGGGTAGGCCCAACTCAGCCCATGAATGTAGGTACGATAGGTTGGAACGAGCGGGCTTGTGAACATAGACTTGGTGGGCCTAGCAGGTCTACATATTTTCTCCTCTTTTTTTTTTAATTTCAATTTGATGAAATGTAGTTTTTTTACATAATTATATATGTTCTATATCTATTATTATATATTTATTTTTTATCAAGTAATAAGTTGTTTAAGTTTATTACTTGGTAGTTACTTTTGTTTTATTTTCTTAAGCTTGTTTAAGTATTTATTATTTTTCTTATTCAATAGTTTGATTATTTTAAAATTTATTCTTAGTTTAAATAGTTATTGTTCTCTTTTCTAAATAAAATTTCCAATTTGGTGAAAAATACTTTATATTGTACTGATTCAAATTCTATTAGTTTTTTATTATAATTTTTAAGACAACAAAAAACTAGAGAACAAATTTACTATATATATGTATATGTATATATAAACTTTAATAACTTTTATTAATGGTGTTTAGTGGGCTTGTTTTGTGACTAATCTTGATAGAGTTCATTAGCAGTCTTGTTCTTATAAATTCATCCTTGGGCATTTTATTTTTGGGACATGAATGGTATAAGAGCCATGGTATATAAGTCGTGTACGAGATGTAATTCAACACAAGCTTTTCTAATTAATTTAATTAGAAGAAAGGATACTATTAAAAATAGTACAAAAGAAGAATATGATATTCCTCAAGATCTTGATCTTCTTAATATATGGACTATTCCAAAAATAGAATCTAAGATTATATATCACGTGGGGATCTTTGAAAAATTAGGATTAAAACAAGTAGTTAAAAATACATAAAAGACTATCTCTTTAGAGAACGATGAAATGATCATAAAATTGCTTAATTATAAAGATTTAAATCAATATCAATATACTCAAAAATTTATTCATTTAGGACTAGTGCAAGTTGCTTTTAAACCACTTACACTAGAAGGGTTACCTAAAAGCTTTATTGCAGCTTTAAGAGATGGACGTAATTTAAATTGGAAACAATCTTTAATGGGTATAATTCAATCTAGTTTAGCTTAAGGTCTAGTTTATTTCAATGTTTATCCTAATTTACAATCATCGGTAATCGATATTAATATTCTTCATGCTTGAACATTAAATGTTAAAACACATAGCTATAATTATGCTCCAGGATCAGAAGTTATGTGTGTTTGTTATAAAATTTATTATAAACCACTTCACACACTAAATCCACAATGTAGAATGGTGAATAAACCATTACATAAAACAATCTTAATTGAAACCGATTTTAGTAAATCTAATATTACTACTAAAAGAGCTATTAAATGCGAGGAAATAAATTTTCCTGAACATTGGGTAATAGAAAAAGTTGTTACAGCCCAACCTAATACTCAGAATCATCCTACAGATACTATACAAACCCTTGAAGTAGTTGTAAAAATATAGTTTGATGATAATAGAAGACTAATAACACCTAGATCTATGTTGAGTAGATCACAATCTTTTTATTCTCATATCTCACCAATTGATTATATAGTTAGATCCTCATGTAGGGCATCTACCTCACGAATAAGAGAAGCTACGAAATCTTCTAGTGAAACATTTGTACAAGACAAAGTTGATAAATTAAGAATACATAAAGATAATATAGTAAAAGCAGTTCGTACAACTCAAGAAGTGGATATTATCGAGCCAGAAATGCATTTTACTGTTTAATGGATTCTAAAATAAAAATAGATTTCAATCTGGGATCACCGGCAAGAAAGAAAATTCAACAAGAATTTAACCTTCGTAAATGGGAACCATTTAAAAAAAGATTTTTTTGAAAATTTTAATAAAGAAGATAGAAAAATTTTCCCAATAAAAAAATTTATACATATCTTTCGGAAATAAATCAACTTGTTCCATTCGTACCATGGTTTATAACTAATTATGTTGAAAGTATATTGTTATTATTGAAAGAAATTATAATTATACTTACTAATGGACTAGTTTTAAAAACTGTCTATCCACCACAAACTTCTTATTAGATTGGAAAAAAAAAAAGATGAGAAAATTATGTATGTTTCAACACTTAAATAAGTTATTTGATGGTAATACTTTGCAAATAACTACATCACATATTGATAATTTTTTGAAACAACAAAATTATGCTAAGATGTATTTAAATGCTCTTGGAGAACAAATTACTTCCTTACATAATAGAATCGAGTCAATAATCACTCTTATAAACCAGTTAAAATCTTCCAATGCATTCATTACAATAAAAGAAGAGGAAAATGTAGCCTCTCCTAGTATCCACCTCCACCTGTTATAAAAGATTTTAAATTAAAGTCGCGAACTGTTTTGGAAAAAATTCTGGATGAAAAAAAATCAAAAATTTGAAACTTAATACTTTAGATAAATTTGAACAAGAAATGAGTAAAAATGAAAATTATAAGTAGACTGTTTAAGAAGAAATTAATAAATTAAGCAAATATGATGATAAACCTACTTAGAGACTTTTTTATTATCCCAGATCAACACCGCAAGATCTTCTTAATGAAGAACAAGACTATATTTTAAATAATAGTTATTGTGGAAAAAATATTTATGAATGGAATATTGATGGATTTACTAAAAGACAAATTCATAATGTTGTCCATAGAATGCTTATGTGTAGTAGTATTAGTAAAAATAATATTAATAATGATAATGCAATTGCTAATATGATAGTTGCTGGATTCACATGCCAATTAAAAGGTTGGTAGGATAATTACCTTTCTCGGGATAATAAAATAGAGATTTTTGAATACATTAAAATCCAAAAATGGTGATCAGACTGAAAATGTTTTTTATACACTTGTTATCAATGTAATTGAACATTTTACAAGTAGATGGTCTGATAATAGCGAGAATATTAGAACCCTTTTACAGAATTTAAGATGTCCTACTTTAACATCTTTCAGATGATATAAAGATGTTTTCCTTAGTAGAGTTATGGAACTCCCAAAGTTTAATAGTACTCATTGAAAATCTTAGTTTGTAGATGGTCTACCCCCGCTATTTGCTAAACTGGGTTAGAAAAAGTGAAATTAGTATAAATTATGAGAAATGTACTTATAGGCAGTTAATTGGCACTCGTATTCAGGAAGGGTTATCTCTTTGTAATGACATAAAATTAAATCAACAGATTAAAAAAAGCATCATTTAAATGAAAAAAGAAAATTATGTTAATTTTGTGGTCAATTCGGGATGGATGCCCCAACCACCAATAAACCTCATAGGCATAAAAAAGACGAAAAAGTTGTAAAACAATATCCTTATTATAGAAAAAAGAAGAGAAGAGAAAAAGGAGAAAAAAGAAAAAATGATAGGAAAACTCAATTTAAAAAATTTAATAATCCTAAAGCATGTTTTAAATGTGGTAGGATTGGTCATTATTACAAAAATTGTAAAACAAAGCAAAAGATTAATAATCCTAATATAGATAATGATCTTAAAGAAACATTAGAAAAAATATTATTGAATACTGATACTGAAGAATTTGATTCAATTAGTACTTTGTAAGAGTGATTCTTCTAATAATTCAGAAGAGATACAAGTTCTTAATAGTGAAGAATATATTTTAGAATCAGATCAATTTTCTTGTGAAAATTATCAAGAAGGTAAACCTTGCTTAAAACAAGATAATGAAAATGATGGAGAAGAATTTTATTAAATTATTTCACAATTTAAAGATTTGGAGATTAATATGTTGAAATATGATAATGTAATAGAATTACTGAAATATATTAAAGACCCTGAGATAAAGACAAAAATTCTTGATCAAGTTATTAACGAACCGAGCGCTTCTAATACTAATAACAATAATTTTAATTATACGTATTATAGATCACAAGAACCTTACACTATGATTGATGCTCAAAGGATTTTGAAACAAAGACAGAAAATGCAAACCCCTACTACAGTTCAAGACTTAGTACAGGAGGTTAATAATTTAAAAAAAAAGAAAATCAATGATTTAAAATAGGAAAATAGATTCCTGGATAAAAGAGTAACAAAATTAGAAATTCATAATAAAGTAAAACAATTAGTACAATTACCTGAAAAATATTTTGATGATGAAATCAGGTTTACTGAAGAAGACATTTTTTTTTCTACCCTGAAATGGTTATTTCACCAAAATGGTTTGTGAAAATTACTTTATGAATTGATAATAATTTTTTAAAAGAATTAACAGCTTTGATTGATAGTGGTGCAAATCTAAATTGTATATGGAAGGAATTATTCCAATCAGGTATTTTATAAAACTACTCATTCGCTTAGTTTTGCTAATGGCAGAAGATGAATATAAAATACAAAATCCCTAAAGCATATATTTGCAAAGATACAACTTGTTTTCCTGCTAGGTTTTTACTTGTCAAGAACATTACAACCAAGTAGTTCTTGGAACACCCTTTTTGAAAAAGATTTTCCCTATAAAAAATATAGATGATAAAGGATTTATAGGATCTTTTGAAGGAAAAGAAATAACTTTTCAATTTATAACTGAACATTTTACCAGAGTCCTTAATGAAATTAAAGAATTACTTATTTCAAAGGATTAGCAAATGAATTTTCTTAAACAAGAAATAAATATTCTTACAATTGAACACTACTATAAAAACTGCAAATAGCCACGGATTTGCCACGGATTAGACACGGATTTAAATAAAAAATAAAAAAAAACTTAGCCACGGCCAATTCGTGGCTATTTTTGGTGGCTAAAATTAGAGGGAAATTTGGCGCCTATTTTTAGCCACGGCCGTGGCTAATCCGTGGCTATTAGTTGACCTGATATGGTTTGAACTCTTGACCTGTTAGTTGAAGTTAGAGCATCAAACCACTACACCACTTTAATTTTTTGTTTAATAATTAATTTTTGCAATACGTAAGTAATATATGTATATTATGTATATTGATATATATAATAAATGATTGGATATGTTACATACGTATAAGATTACATATACTCATATATATATGTATTTATGTCTAATTAGATGTATATATATTAGCTAAATAAGTACGTATATAACATATATTAGATATATAATACACTAATATATGTTTATTTCATACAGATGATTGAACATATATAGTACATATGATTAAATATATATATATATATTTGATCGATATATATATGCACTCTACATTTATAACATATATTAGATATGTTATATATAGACTATATATAGAGGATTAGAATGTACATATAATATATTAATATATATAAGATACACATTGACATATATATATATTGATATATGTATATATGATATATATACTTGGACATATATATACACATATATTGATTCATATATATATACACATATATATGTATCAATATAAATTTATATATGTATCAATATATATATATATATAAATTTATATGTGGTGCAAAAAATCAAAAAAATTAAAAAAAAATTATATTAAAAAAATTTATTCGGATAAATTTTTGTTATTGATATTTTAATTATCTAAATTTAAATTATCTATATATACTTGGACATATATATATACTTGGACATTTATATATATATATATATATATATATATATATATTGATACATATATACTTGGACATTTATATATATATATATATATATATTGATACATATATACTTGGACATTTATATATATATATATTGATACATATATACTTGGACATATTTAAAATAGATACATATATATATAAATATATGATATGTATACTTGACATATATATATATAATACCACTCATATACGAAGATATTGGCAAAAGATCACGAATTAAAGTTGCTATTATCTAAATATAAATTGTATAAATAGATTTTTGTTATAATTTTTGTTTTTGATATATTAATTTATTAAATATTTGTCATAAAAAGAAAAACTGAATAATGAACGGTAAAGTCAAAGGTAAATATCTTTAATTTAAAAAAAATAATTGGTTAATAATTTATAAAAATTACTAAAATTAAATAACAAAAATTGATAAAACTAATGAAATTTATTAGATAATTTAAGTTTAAAATATTGTAAAAATATAGTTTAAGTATAATAAAAAGCAATCAATAACCAAAGAATTCCTTTGGCGCAACGGTTTCATGCTCCAACTACAACATTGACGTCCCGTGTTCGAATCTCCTTGAGCGCAAAAAAAAAATGCTTGGAGGACGCGGGTCCAGGTTCGGGCGCGCGGGCGCGGGTGCGGGTTTGGGTTGGGGCACGGGTAGGATTTTGGGTTTGGTTTGATTAGCCTTTTTTTTTTCCAGTGGCCACGGATTAGCCACGGCCTAGCATGTCCAAAAAAAAGTGGCCAAATTTGGCCACGGTTTGACCGTGGCTATTAGCCACGGCCAGGCCGTGGCCAATCTGTGGCTAATCCCAGCCGTGGCTACGATTAGCCACGCCACTGTTAGCCACGGAAAAAATCCGTGGCTAATCCGTGGCTAATCTCCTTGGCCACGGATTTTTTGCCAAATCCATGGCTAAAATCCGTGGCTAATTGCATTTTTTCTAGTAGTGGAAGAAAAATTAGAAAATCCTAAATTACAAGAAAAAATAAAACTAATAATTCATCAATTTTCTATACAAATTTGTGATGATCAACCTAATGCATTTGGAAGCCAAAAAAAAATAATATCTCTCTTCCATATGGAGAGAATTTTAATGAGAAGAAAATTCCCACTAAAGTCAGGCCATGCGAAATCAATTCCGAATATTTAGAATTAATTAAGAAAGAAATTGCTTCTTTATTACAAAAATGATTAATACGATAATCAAAATCTCCATGGTCATGCACATCTTTTTATGTTAATAGACATGCAGAACAACAAATTAAGAAGAGTTCCTCGACTTGTAATTAATTATAAACCTCATAACAAAGTTTTGAAATGGATTGGGTACCCTACACCTGTGACGACCCGGAAAACCCTATTATTTAATATTTGGAAGTATGAATTATGCGACATTTATTATGTGAATTATTATTTTATATATAGACAATGCAATTATGAATAAATGTGCATTACATTACATGCATTTTATAAAATGTGAGCATTTCTTCATTTGTTTTCTTGGCACTTGAAAAATGCAAAATATTTGAAATCCCGAAATTTTAATTATTATTATTTCCGAATTTTATTATTAGTTAAATTATTATTTTAAGATTACTTTATAACTTAGACCTTAAAGTATTAATTTTGAATTGTGATTATTATTTTTGTTGGAAAATGTGTTTACTAATTATTCTTTTCCAAAGATAATTCCAAAAATAATATAATAATTATTTATTGTATTAGTGTAATATATATTTACATTTACATCCATACCCACACACACATACATATTTATATACACACACACGTACATATCTATATATATATATATATATTCATGGACAACCTACATATATATATATATATATATATTTATAAACACACACACATACATATCTATATCTATATATATATATATATATATTGTTTTTTCATATACAACACACACACAGACATATATATATATGTATATATATATATATATTTTGATACACACTCACACACACACACACATATATATATATATATATTTATATACTTGGTGATATCTATCTACATATATACACACATGTCCACATACATACATATATATATATATATACTAGGTAATTTTTGTAGTGATGTGTATATATAGATAACCATATAGAATTGTATGGTATATATATTTATATTGTTATTATATTAGATATTTCTTCTTTACTCCTCTATAAATAAGACCACAACCCCAACCCCATTTTCATCCCACAAATCCCGCCTAAAAACATACCCCCACACTCACTCTACTCTCAACACACAAAATACTTCCTATTTATAGCCTATCTTCCACACACACATATGTATATATATACAAACCCTTCTATTTTCATCCATGTATACCTATTAGTCTTCCATATATCCCTTTATTTCCCTCAAACATTCTTGAAAAGGTAGAAACCTTGCTTAATCCCATAAGTAGAGGTGTTATTTATGCTCACCTTGAGTAAAAGTTCTTGATTAGGCTTACTTCAATGCTCTTGAGTAAAGTTCTTGCTAAAAGCATGCTTTCCTACTCTTGAGTAAAAGTTATTGCCAAGCTTGCTTCCTTACTCGTGGTTTAGTAGCTAATTTATTTTATTAAGTGCTTCCCTAAAGTGTTATTTCGTGATTAACTTAGATATAGTTATTATGGTTCATGCTATTTCAAGAATACTTGCTAGGAAAGGCTAAGTAATACTTTCATGCTAGAAGGGTGGTACTTATAATTAGAGTTAATCTAGTTTATGTTTAATATGTGATTATTGCTCTTATAATGTGATCAACATGCACCTTTGAGAACTTATTATGTGATTATGTGATTATATGCTTAGTATGTATATTATTAGCTTCATGAAATTATGTGTGTAGTTCAAAGAGGATTTTCTTGAGATATAATGATTTAAAAGTGGTTTCATGGAGATATATTTTGGTAAAGAGAGGCTTATAATGATATATGTTTAATTTTGTGAAACTTTTATCATAATCTATGGTTAGTTTTGAAAATATAATTGTTCACAAAAAAAATTCATATCTGTAAAAGAAACAAGTGCAATATAAGAAAAATATGTGACAAATATTTCAAATTTGAAGAAAGGATATAATTAAAAGGAAAATAATTTTCTAGTAGACTAAATCCCCTGATTCTTCTCTCCGAATTTGTTTCTGAGGGCTTGAAGCTTGTTCCCGGATAAGTGATGTGATTCCTCCCTAAATTTGCGGAATGGAAGTCACAATTTACCTTGAAGTCAAAGGTCGGCTTTGAAATCGAAGGCGTTGAAGCACTTGCGCTTTGAAGACGAAGTAGAGCCTTTGTGGATGCAGTACGTCGTCGTAGCGGTTGCTTGCAATTTGAAGACTTGAGAATTTTGAGAGCTTGTACGAAGGTTGTGTGCTCGTGAGCTTGTTTCTCCGTGTATTGAAGACTTCTTGACGTCTCTGGCTCTTGAAGACTTCTTGATGTCTCTGGCTCTTGAAGACTTCTTGATTCTCCTCTGGCTCTTGAAGACTTCTTGATGTCTCTGGCTCTTGAAGACTTCTTTACCTCCTCCTTTTTTTTTTTTTTAAGCTCCAAATGACCCCTATTTATAGGCGTCTATGCAGGGTCTTCAGATTGCTAGCAACTTCTTCCATATTTATCTCTTTAATATATATTATTTTTAAAGAGAAAAATATCATTTACGTGTCATTATTTGATTGATCCATGCGACCAAATGCGCCACTTGTCACCATGTGATTGGTTTTGGACTTTCGGGCTGCAAGACTTGATTTAATTGGCCGGAACACTTCATATTGACACTTGGCGAGCTCTTATTTGTCGGTAAATAAATATTAAAATATTAATTAAAATTAACTATTTAATATTGGAATTAAATTTAGGAAATTCCGAAATATAAATAGAAATTTAATTAATATTTTATATTTTAATTTACATTTGTCAACTTTTGATTAGACGAAATTTAATTGCCAACAATAATCATTTTCATAAATTTATAATCGTTTTATGAAAATATGCTAGACTATTAGTTTTATGACAATATAGTGTTTTTGAAACTATGTTAATTTTATGGAAATAAAGTAGTTTGGTAAAATGACGTGTTTCTATGACAAGGTATTAGTTTTGACAAAATACACTATTCTCATAAAAATATTTATATTTATTAAAGTTTTACCAAAATATGGGTATTTTATTAAAATAAATAAAGCTAAATCCCTTTTGTTTCTCTATATACATATACTATATATACATATATATATATAACTGTATATATGTTTTCAAGTGGGTCTTTATACTTGTATGAGTATATATATCATACGTACATACATATATATATATAGTTATGTTTTGAGTGTAATTTTTATCTAGTTTATACGTAATATTATATATATATATATATGTTAAAATAAGTTGTAAGATATTATTACCTTGAAGATCTTCAATTATTTACATTAATGAACTTTTCTAATATGTTGAAATATGGAATCAAGACTTCCAAAATTATGTTCTACGTGAATAAATTACAATTATGTGAAATGGGTCCAAAAATGTCGGAGTGGTTTGGGTGAGTTCCGCCGAGACATACCGATGGGGTAGCCCGCTGTAAGAGTTCTCACTCCCTCCCTCCATCTCCTAATCCCCCCTTGGGTAGACAGAGTGATCTACTCAAAAGAGAGGGTCGTAGGAAAATATTAGGCGTATGCCCGGGGTACAAACACCGGAGGATAAGGCAGGTGGGAGAAATGTGTTGGTTGTATAGATCGGTCTGGGTAGTCATAAGGGTCATTGTCAGGTGACAAGAAAGGATGAAAATATAAAACCATGTGTTTATGTGCGAATCACACACTTGAGAACCTTATGTGATTAGGTAATGTTTCTACTCAACTATTCGTTGATTGTGATTATATGATGTGTTTTAGATGATCCCGAAGCTAGTCTTAATGAAGCAAAAGAGGAGGAACAGTTCAAAGCATTTTATTAGAAAAAGAGCCCTTAAATTCCGATGTGTACTAGTCTATTTTCAAATTTCATTCTTATGTATTTTGTAAACAGATATTTTGTATCCGATCTTTTGCTCACTTGATGTACCGTTACGATAATATGCTTCCATTTTAGTATCTTATTCTATTATATGCTGTATATGTAAATTATACCAAGTATGGGATACTGGGGTCATTACAACACCCAATAAAAAGATTTACCTGATAGATTGCATGATGCTATCATAGTTTCAAATTTTGATTTAAAATCTGGATATTGGCAAATACAAATTTTTGAAGCAAATAGATATAAAACAACTTTCAATGCCCCCATAGGACAATACAAATGGAATGTTTTGCCATTTGTATTAAAAAATGCACCATTAGAATTTCAAAATATCATGAATGATATATTTATACCTTATAGTGATTTTATTATAGTCAATATTGATGGCATTCTAATATTTTCTAAAACTATTGAATTACATTTTAAAACATCTTGATATTTTTAAGAAAATTATCATCCAAAGTGGTCTAATTATATCCAAACCAAAGATGACACTATTTCAGACTAAAGTTAGATTTTTAGGTCATAATATTGAGAAAGGAAAATAGTTCCTATTAATAGAAGCATGGAGTTTACATCAAAATTCCTTGATATTAATATTATTGATAAAACTCAATTATGAAGGTTTTTAGGAAGTTTAAATTATATATCCCCATATTATAAAAATTTAGATAAAGATACTACCATTTTATATGATAGATTAAAAAAGATTCCTAAACCATGAAATGGAGATCATCCCCAAGTAGTTAGAAAGATTAAAGAAAAACTTAGTAATCTTCCTTGTTTAATGCTAGAAAATCCTAATTGAGCAAAAAGTTATTGAAACTGATGCCTCTTGCATTGGTTATGAAGGAATTTTAAAACAAACTTCTCCTCATAATAAACAAGAATATCTTGTTAGATTCCACTCAAGGAAATGGAAAAATAGTCAGAAAATTATGCTACGGTTGCTAAAGAAATTTTAGCAATTGTTAAATGTGTTTTGAAATTTCAAGATGGTTGTACAATCAGAAATTTTTAATAAAAACTGATTGTCAATCAGCGAAATTGATGTTTCAAAGAGATTTTAAACATGAGGTGTTGATACAAATGTTTTGCTCGATGACAAGCTCATTTAGCCCTTTCTGATTTTGAAATACAATATAAAAAGGGAAAAGATAATAGTCTTTCTAATTTTCTTACTCGTGAATGTTAACGGATGGAAGGCAATTTGCCAAATAGGCAGGGAGGTTATAACCCTCCTTTGGCAGGACCCAATGATGTTAGGGTTTATAGACTTGCATCTATTAATATATATATATTAATAATCATTTTGGTATTCCTAAAACGATTCAATTTTATAGAAGAATTTATAACGAGATTCAAATGCTTCAATCTATTCTGTTGATAACAAAAAATGAAACTATCATTAATAATGTTAATCACATGATTAGTCATTACAAAGATTTATCGAAAAGGATTAAACTCCAGATCAACAAGCTTATAGCTTAAATTATTATTTTTCAGCAATGATTCCAAGGGGAAAGAATCCCTTTCTTATAGGGGAGGGAGAGAAAGAACACTCACCCAAATGGGAAAGCAAAGCCTAATAGCCGAAAATATTGCATCATCTTTAGGAAATATTCCTGAAGATTAGAATGACCCTATGTACATGGAATTTATGGAATTCCTAGAGAAGAAAAAAACAAGAAAATGCTACTACTTATGCAAAAATAGTTGATGAGGAGGAAAAAAGTGACACTTCTATTTATGAATAGAATTCTAACAAAGAAATAAGAATACTCTTGGAGAATAAGGATGTCCAATGGAAGGATAAACCATGAACTATGAGCATATTATCACACACACTGGGTCATACGAGTTTTCACATTTCACCCGAGTTAATAATAAACAAGTTTATAACTTTAGTAAGTTAATTATTAAGCTGATTATATCTGCAGAGGAGTGTAGTCTAAGTACCCTCAGAGAAAAAGAATATATCCACTCTGACCTAAAGATCCCTATGAAATTTAATTATTGGGATTATGTGGATGCCTTTAATAGTGCATTTCTCTATGACAATTCTACGAGGAAACACTCTTGGTTTTTCGAAGTTTGTTCTGAAGTTTATAAACAATGTATTCAAAATCAGACCGGACCGAACCGGACCGGATCAGCAGGTCATACTGGTCTGACTGGTGACCGGCGCCTTGTCCAGTCCAATTGGCACTCCAAAATCGGGCATGACTTGGCTCGTCGGGAACCTGAAAAAATCGGTTAAAAACCAGTCGAAGCGGTCCTAGTTCATGGACTGGATCGACGGGCCAATTTTTTTTTTATAATAAAATTCTAATTGTAGTTGCTATTTTTTCTCAATTCTCAGACCTAGTTTTTCCCTTCTGTACAGAACGCTGTCTTTCTCGGTAGAAATGAGAAGAAGGAAAAAAAACCCTAGCCATCCGCCGCACCGCACCATGCTATTCGGCCATCGCCCCCCCAGTCCATCCGTCTACAAGCGCCACACGAAGAAGAAAGGTAAAACTTGGGTTTTCTATTTTTTTTTTTTTCCGTATTTGAGCGAAACGGCTTATTCCATCAAAAATTGCCCTGGAGATCTGAAACTTAATGCAAGTATCAGCAGTCCATGGCAAATATTTGTCGCATATGATGTAGCTCGGAGTGGGATGCAGCTCTTTTAACCTCTCTTCCAAGGGTTTCTGTAGCAATTTGATGGCGACAGTGAAGTTTCTTCTCAAGTCGTACGCTGGTAGATGATCTGCTCTTTCATGCCCCGGTGGCAAGTCGACGGCGGATGGAGAATCTCGACGCAGCGGCGCATTCAATTACTGAAGTGAATCGTACGGCGTTGAGGGGCGTGACTATGATTAATATGCTGGCGCCGAGCTTTGCGAATAATTTGTCAAGGGAATGATGCGTCTTAGTGCCAGAAATGGTATCATGGTGAGGTTATGTTGCTTGGATGATTTATGATGAATTTTCTTGTTAAATTTTGCTTAATATCATTTGGTTTTGTTTCGACTTGAACGTAAAATGTGACAAAATATGTTTATCGAATTATTGTCTTAATTGTTAGCTTTGGGATGCATGATCTGGTGGATTTTTATTAAATAGTAACATAAATGTTTTGTTTGGTTTTTATTTTTTTATTATTATTGATTTTTCTCTAATTTTTTTTTATGTATTTATGATTTTTTATATATAAAAAAATTAATTTAATAATTATTACATATTTATAACGTCACACCAGTTGAACCGTTGGTCGAACCGGTTGAATCGGTAACTAGTAAGGCCGCCAATTCAGTGTCCGGTCCGATTTTCAAAACATTGTTTATAAATGAGAACAACAAAATTGGTTTTACCAATGGTAGACGAATTTTAGTCCATTCATTAAAATTCTCCCGGAACCATTTAAGGGTTTATATATTTAATGGGTGAATTCATCACCAAAAGTAATTGAAATTGAACACCATAACATGTGGATAGAGGGAATAGCCTCTATGTATTTTCTCATTGAGTTTTCAATCCCATGGATATGGAAATGTGCTCCGGAATTTAGGCATACCCAACAAAATGTCCCATGTCTAAAAAGAATTTTCTTTACTAAGTTTTAGAATAAAATGATCCAAAAAGAGAATGACATAATGCAAAGCCAGGAAACTATTGACCAAATCAAAGAAAAGATAAGAGATTATAAAGAACAAATCAAATCAAATCAAATCAAAACAACAACAAGAATCTCCTAATCCTTTCCAACACATTGCCAGGAAGATCCAAATGCAAAAAGGAACAACAACAAAAGACGATATCATTGAATCTTACATCGAAGAGATGAAAAAGGATTTAATAAAAAATCTTGATATCGAAATAAACTCAGATATTTCAATGACTTCCTCCTCAAAGGGAGAAGAAAATACACAATATTGTGTAGCTAGAGAATCCTAAGATCCTTATCAAGAAGAAGTCTCAATTGAAGACATTTTAGATAATCTAAGAGAGACTATTAAACATGGTGTCAAAAAGAAATCAGAAGAATCAAAGTCTCGACAAGAATAATGGTGACACTAATAATACAGTTGCCACAATTATTGAAGATGTCATGAATGATGACCAACAACAATAATGGAGGATGACATCACAGATGACAGTTAGGGCAATAATTCAGAACAAATAACGCAAGGATAATAATTTGGCCAGTAGATTTAAAAAATCTAAGTTTATAATTTTTGGCGTGTGCACTTTTCTATAAAAAGGGGGACCTTAGACTTCTTTGGGGCAAAGCTTAGTTTCAGTTTTCCTTCTGTAATCTTTTCTTTGTAACCCTACTTTTGTAAAAAAATATATATTAGTGTGACATAAAAGCCAGCTTTTTAGAATATTGGTCTCCATATTTCTGTGCTACGTTGATATACTTCTATATTTATTTAAATTTATAGTTTATTTAGCCTGAATGGCAGGCTAAATCATTTGTGTTGAGTTGCATCGTTCTACATGAATTATATATCATGGAATGATAATTTAAATTTTTTTAAATAATCCATTTAAATAATTATGCCAAGGATATAAGACAGACATGGATCTATTTCAGACTAGGAGCATACCCTATACCCAATCAAAAAATTTACTTGATAGATTACATGATGCTATCATATTTTTAAAATTTGATTTAAAATCTGGATATTGGAAAATCCAAATTTCTGAAGCGGATAGATATAAAACTACTTTCAACGTCCCTATAGGACAATATGAATAGAATTTTATGCCATTTGGATTAAAAAATGCACCATCAGAATTTCAAAATATCATGATTGATGTATTTATACCTTATAGTGATTTTATTATAGTCTATATTGATGAATAACTTTTATTAACTTTGAAATATTGAAATGTATATATCATAACTTAAAAAAATTACATAAAGAAATAATATATAATACCACTTTAAATTTTAATATATGGCTAATTCAACCACAGCCTACATGCAATTATAAGTGGTAAAAAGGAATAATGGGTTTATGGCCTTGGGCATTTGAAAAAATGAAAATGGGCTATTGATGTTTTCAGGCTTTTTTAAAATTTATACAAGAAAAATTAAACCTGTACTACATGTTTTTTTGGGCTAAATAAAGGCTGGCTTACGTTGTGCAGTTCTGACCTGGGCTGGCAGTTCAAGGCCTACACGGGCTGGGTTTTGGTTGGGCCAGATTTGTAAAGTCCAGTCCAATTAGAGCATTTGACCCAGTCCAACCAGCCTCATACTGTTCATAGGTAGGGCCAAGATGGACCGATTCGCCGGGCTCATGGGTCGACCGTCCCGTTTGACATCTTTGGGTGGCACTTTTCAACATTTGCCGACAAAACAACAATTGAAATTAATTTTGCATGTGGCACATTCCACCCTCAAATTCGTATATTTGGCGCTTTGCTTTCTACCCAATCAAGTTTGATATTTTGCACCCTTGTTAGAATTATTAATTAATTATATGTATATATTTCACCCAATTAACTTCTATATTTCGAAAAAACGTAATCAAAATAAAAATTTTACAATAAACATAATTGTATTTTTTTATATTCAATGGGCTAGATAACTTTGTAACATTGACTTTTAAAGTTTAAATCATTCCATATATTTTCTAATTAAACTATGAAATTAATAAACTGCATTTTTTTGGGACAAGTGTTCTTTGCATTTTCAAATTGGTTGATTATTACCAATGTAATTCAATTTTTTTTGTATGTTCTACATATTTTTATATAAAAAGAAAAGGTTTGGCTTATTATTAACTTGTTCATAATATGTCAATTATTTTTAAAAAATATTTTGTAATTGTTAAGAACATTGGATATCTTCACAAAAATATCAATATAGCCAGATTAGAGTCTGTGTGTGTACATATATATATATATATATATATATATATATATATTATTGATTCAAAAGTTTCAAAAAATACACTAAAATAATTCTTTATTTAAGTAACCCTAAACCCTAACCAAAATTTACTCATTCAACATTTGGAAATTAAATTTTTATTTATTTTATCTACCTCCCTTAAAATTTAAGAAAATAACTTCTATCCAAAAATGAATTTATTAAAATTACAAGCGCAAGTCATAATGTTGAACACTATAGGAAACAATGCGTTTTTCGATGAAGATATTCTGCCAGATATTTCTGGTGGAATTTTTTCCACCGCAAAACTTCGACGGAATTTTTCTGCCGGAGTATTATTTTTAAAAAAAATAATAATATAATAACTATAAAGAAAAAAAAATCCATAAATCAATGAATTTTAAATTAGCTTACTAACAAAGCATTACACTTCCAAGGAAAACGTCACAGGTTCAAACTCCAGTAAGTACAAAATTAATTTTTCTTTTTAAAAAAAATTTCGGGGGAATGTTTCCCCGGAATTCCGCTAGGCTATTCCGGCGAAACTCCAGCGGAATATTTTTTGTCGGAATAATCCGACAGAAAATTCTTCCGGATTATTTAAAAAAAAAAGAATTATATTACCAAGTTGTTAAATAGTCTAAAAGTAAAAAAAAATATATATTTTTTCTAGCCAAAGGTTCAAGGTTCAAACTCTAGGGAATGCAAAAGAATTTATTGTTTAAAAATACAATAAATAAATCAAAAAATATTCTGGAAAAAAAAGATCGACGGATATTATTTTTAAAAAAAATCATAATTATATAATAAGTTTTAAAATGGAAAGAAATCATACATTTTGAGGTATGAATTAGTCTAATGGCAAAGTGGTTTTTTTTAAGGTAGAAGTACGAGGTTCCAATCCTAGCAATTGCTTATATATTTTTATGTTTTTTCAAAAGAAAAAATAAGTATACATCAGAATAAGAAAATACATTTTGTTTAATTAACAAACTAGAATATTGGTACCCATCACGACATTGTATTTTTTATAAATTATCAAAAAACTTAAAAATTTGATTAAATAATTGAATGAAAGGCCAAAAATATAACATAAACAAAAGAATTTTGAAATTTTCTTAAAATTGAAAGAAGAATGTGAAACTATTACATGTACCGTTATAACTAATTTATCTATCTTAATGAAATAGTCATTAAGCGGGAATGGTGCTCCCATATACAAATAAGAAGAATCAAGCAAATATATAATAAATATAAAACAAAACAAAGTATATTATAACTTCTGGCGGAGTGCTTATCATCTAACCTTGGTATCATAGGTTCAAATCCCCTCAACTACAAAAATTTGCGCAAATTTGGGGGATACTATTCAAGCGAAGCGGCAGTAGTGGCAGGCATAGCTCTCAGGCGGGCAATGGCAGTCCTTCGAGAATGCTATTAGAACCTTTGGAGGCCCTGTTTGGCGAAAAATGACATTCCTGCGGGTCAGCTCCACGATCCGACGAGAATTCTATTTAGAAGTAATCAGAGGCCCTGCTTAGTGGAAATTCGGAATTCCAACAGAAAATGACATTTCGGCACGATTCTTTCCAGCAAACGCGTTTCTATCGGATTTCCGTCGAAATTAGCATTTTTCGACTAAAATTCTATCTGATTTCACATGTTTTCCAATCGTTGAAGTCCTTTAAGTTTTAACCCATAAAAAAATTAACATGACAAAATTTTCCAATATAAATTGAACTAGTCGTTAACTTTTGCGGTACACCAGGAAATAATTGTAAATCAAAAAGTTTAATATATTCAACTATAGATATAGGGTCTATAATAAAACTCTTTTATAGATAATACAAATGTAAAAACATTTATTTTTAAAACATTACAGTAAATAATATGGTTTAGCTTAAAAATAATATGATTTAAAATAGATAATTGAAATTATAAATAAGAAAATATTTCTTTATCGCAAAACAGAGAAAAATAAGTAAACCAACTCATGTTCCACATATGAAAGAAATTAAATTATTGTTTGGTCTTCGTTTTAAATAATATAGTATAATATGATATTAAGCAAATATGAGCACTACAAATAATATAAATTTGAAGTAAATCGTATACAAAATTTAATTTATCTACACATATGTAAATGTATTTTTGTCTTTTTTTTTTCATAAACTAATTTGATAGATTTTGAGTTTAACTTAATAAAATTTTTAATTAATTATAATCTAGTTTGACAAATTAAGCTACCAAAATGAATCACTAAAATTGTCAACCATACAATGTGAAAAATTTACGGGTGTAATGGGTGATAATAGGCCTCAATGACATATGCTTAACTAGTTTTTTAACCCATGCGTTGCACGAGACAATAATTGCGAATTAAAAAACTTAGTATAGTTAATTTAAGATGTAGTATAAATAATCAAACTCTTCTACTGACATTACAAATTTAGAATGATTAACTAAAAAATTATTGAATACAATCTAATTATTGAAATAATAAAAACATAAGATTTGAATTCATTAAAAACACAATTTAATTCATTCATTCTTTTCATTGATGAAATTTTTTGTATTATAAGAATAAAATATCACATAAATGGATATCGACTTCATTAATTATAAGAAATATAAAATGACAAAAATATATATATGTAACAAAATTTTGAAAAACTTTTAATTGAAAAGGTGTGTTTATGGGCATTAAAGTAAATATAAAAGAATATAAACTATGAAAATAAATAACAAATAATAGGTCACAACTTCATTATTAACAAAGTGCTCCGAAAGTGATTTATCACAATATATACTCTTGGGGTTTTAAATCACATTTTGAGAATAGATTTTTTTACAAATTTTTTAGCACAAAAACTCATAATTAACTTTAACTGAATTTGTAATAATGTAGGAGGAATGTTTTTAACATCATAAATATTATTAAGTTTTTAATAATTTATGTATGACTACAAAAGAAAATAAGTATAAATTGCACAAATTGGGTAAAAACAAATTCTTCATCTCATTATCCACATAAAAAAATAGATAAACCTCATCATCGTCGAAGTAAATAAACAAATACAAATAGATATACAAAAAAAACAAAAAAAAAACCAAGAACATAAGTCAAATAAACTTTCCACAAAATCAAGCGTTACAATTGTTCTTCTCAATAAAGACTTTAGATTTTCTTGCAAATTTCACCTTGTTCTAAGTCATACAAAAAAAATAATAATTATTAAAAGCAACTATAAACAATGTAATAGATTTTAAGAAAATAAATTATCACTTTCCAAGAGATGATGGTGCGAGAATGGTACAAAATTTATTTGATCTATATGTATTCAAATTTATTTTTGAATTATTTTTAGTATAAACAAATGTAATGGACTTCGTATTTAATTTAATAAACTAAATTAATTATGATGAAGACAAAGCCTATGAAGGGACGCCTAAGGCCTACACTCGTCCTGAAAATCAAGCCCAGGAAGGGACGCTTAGTGTCAACATCCTTCCTGAAGCCCAAGCCAAAGAACGAACTTTCAAGACCAACACCCGTCCTGAAGCCTAGACTCAGGAAGGATTCTTAGCTAAATGTAGGCCTAGGCTCGTAAACTACTCAGCAAAGGGAAGATAAGCATGGACCTAGTCAAATAGACATGTGACAAATGTGGAGGCTTTATCTCTAGCCCCTAACAACCTCATCCCACCAAGATCTCAACAAGAACCCCCCTCTACCCTAGTTTCAAGAGGGAATCCCGCAGAGCAGGTGCTCTCCTATCTCTATACAAGGTCAAGTACCTCATAAGATGAAGCATATGAAATTTTGGACTCTCCATAGCACTCTGTTGCACTTAAGTACATTCTCTGCGACTTTTCTAGCAATTATATTTCATCATTTTATCACTTTTATTATCCATTTATCATTCTTGAACAAATTATTCACATAATTTAGTGGAGTGTTAACCCATGTTTTGAAGGTTTCTTCCCCTAAAATTGAGTATTCTTACACGAAGTACTGAGACTTGTTTCTCACGTTACAAATTTAGGATGCTCGAAAAAATCGTAAGCATCAAAGAGACTTGTTTATCAACTACACAATCCATGTGCATGATTTACGTATTTAATAGACTTTTAATATGATTCAATTACATGTGCATAATTTGATTGATGATATTATGGCGAAACATTAGACGATACAAAGAGGTTTATGATAGACGATTATGTAGACAATTTGTATGAATTTATTTATGACATATACATAACTTATTATTATTATTATTATTATTATTATTATTATTATTAGTAGTAGTAGTAGTAGTAGTAGTACTAGTAGGAGGAGGAGGAGGAGGAGGAGGAGGAGGAGGAGGAGGAGGAGGAGTAGCAGTAGTAGTAGCAGTAATAGTAGTAGCAGCATCAACAGCAGTAGTAGTAGTAGCAATAACCAATTGGATTCCGACCCAAAACAATTTATATGAATTGTTTAGGACCTAAACAAATGTCACCCTTCTAACCTAAGCAAACTTCACCCTCACACATTGCAATCTAAGGTGAATCCTCTTTCCTTTTACAGCTAGACCTGTGTTGTTTACCTACCTTTCTAATTTGTATAAATTGAAAAATTCAGTATCAAAATTTCTTTTGCTTATCTTCAATTCGAGTAACGACAATCTAATTGGTTTGACGTGACACGCCTTTCATAGGCAATTACTTCCATGGTACTAGGGATATCCATGTTATTGATTTACAACGATCAATTTTTTGCAGAATTTACAGAATTGTTGACTATATAAAGTATATTATCATAAAGTTGTAATATAACAATCAATTTTTCCAGAGTTCAAATGAGTACATGATGTATATTCTTAGAATCTTACTTTAGAATGTTCAATGTTGCACAATGATCAAATAGGACATTCCCCAACTTAATTGAATATGTTGGACATTTTCCCAAATTCATTTGAGTCACTTGGTCATTTTTCCCAATAAAATTGAATCAACTGAACATTTTTCCTAACTCAATTGAGAGGGTCATGTTGCGGCTTGGCAGCCACCTAGAGGTCCTATACTTAAATTAAACATTGATGGGCCAGTCTTTGAAGAGGACGGCTCAGTTAGGTTAGGGGTTGTGGCGAGGGATAGCGCGGGTTGCTATCTAGGTTGGCTTTCAAACAGGCAAGAGGGACTTGTTGATGCAGAGGTGGCTAAGGTGCTCGTTGCATTGGAGCTGATCTGATTAGGCCAGTGGCGAAAATGAGATCGGATTTAGCGTGAAGGGGATTGTTTGTCGTTCATAAACAAATTGAAGTCTCAAGGTTAGGATTATTCTTTGGTTGGCAACCTGATTACTAATATCAAAGGACTGATACAAATATTTTTCAAATTTTCTTTTGTGCAACATTCGGGCAATAGTGTAGCTCACGCCTTAGCTAGCAACGCATCAACCTCAAGTGAGGGAGATACAAATATTCTCGTATTTGCTACTGATTTGACGTACTCAGACTTGTCTACTTAATAAAGTTTAGGTATATTTTTTCTTAAAACAAAATAAAATGAGTCAATTAGACATTTTCTCCAATTAAATTAAATTATTTGAACATTTTCCCAACTTAATTAATTTAATTGGGCATTCATCCCGATTCAATTGAATCAATTAGATCTTTTCTCAAATTCAATTGAGTCGATTGGTCATTCCCCCCAATTAAATTGAATTAATTTGAAATTTCCTCGAATTCAATAGTGATAATAGAACATTTCCCCTAACTCAATTAAGTCAATTGAACATTTTTTTCCAACTTAGTTGAGTCAATTAGACTTTTTTTCCAAAATTTAATTGAATCAATTGGACATGTTTCCCAACTTAATTGAGATAATTAGACATTTCCCTCAATTCAATTGAATCAATTGGACACTTTCCAATTCAATTGAGGTAATTGAACATTTTTTCCAATTCAATCGAGTCAATTAACATTTTCACACAATTCTATTGATTGAATTGGTTGATTTTGCCATTTGACACGACTAATACTTCATTTGAAAGAACTTATATGTTATTTTGACAGTCGTATACTTTATTAGAAAGAAATTTTTCATGAGAATTCAACCCATAATTCATGAAAAAAATCGACAGTGACACTACTTGATTTTTTAGTATAACTCTCTAAAGAAATATAGTTTCTAGACATTCATAGCTTTCTAACAATGTTTCTCATAATTTATTTCATTCCTAATCAAAATAGTTTTTCATGAGAATTTAACCCAAAATTTGTAATATTTTTGAATAGAAAATTCAAAATTTGTGTTGCTTGACTTTTAAGTGTAACTCTCTGTAAAGAAATGATTTCTTAAGTTCAATTTTTTCTTTTTTTTTTTGTTTAAAAGTAGATATCCGTAGCTTTCTAATAGTACATAACTTATAATTGATTTCATTCCCAATCCAAGCAGTTTTCTATGAAAATTCAACTCATCTTGTTGCAGAAAAGGAAAAGAGAGAGATGAGGATGAAAGTGAGAAAATGGCAAGAAACAAGAGAACACAATTGGATGATAACAAACGAGTACAGAGTTCTTGTTAGAAAACAATAGAACAGAATATCTAAAATTCAATATTCTCATGGGTGGATTTATTCGATAATATAAGTACTATGCAAGAATAGTTTTACAGCAAAAACACTATAGCCAAAAGCAAATTAAACAATGCCATAAATAAATAAACAAGAAAGTTCAATAGACTTATCAATATTTATTTGTAATAGTACTGACTGAATCATCGGGTTGAGCCGGTTTGCCTTAAAGACATATTCGTTCCACTGACCGGTGCGATGAACCTGCGATACTCCTTCTAGGATAAGACAGTTTAGAGGTCCATTCCAAGCTGCACTCCTACTTTAAACCTCATTTCGAAAGCTAATCAACTCAAGTGATTGTGTATGCAACACAAAACTCACACTCACCGTAAAAAGAATCAAGTGTATATACACTCTAAGACTGATCAGTTTTTTAAGAACTTTATACTTTTCTATTCTCTCTTTATTTCATTTTGTGTTCTTCGCAGGGAACCAGGAGGCGGCTTATATAGGGGGAAGGAGACAGCCAGAGTTATATGCTGTTACATTAACTCACGATCGAAACCGCCCGTACGCCAATGGACACACAACACACCTGGACGCAAAAGCGGACAACATTCCAAAATGTGTTTTTTGACCAGGTAACGTGTTTGGCAGTTTCAAACCGCGTTAATTAAAATACAGTAACGAAATTCAAAATCAGATTTTAAATAAAACCGTTACACTAATGATAATTCAGTAAAAATAAGTCTTAGACCGAGACAATTTACCCAAACACCCGCACTCGAGTTCGAGTTCGAGTTCGTGGTCCGGAGCCAGGTCAGGCGGGCGACGCACGCGTGTGGGACTGCCCATATACAGTACTTAGTTGTTTAGTTTATACTATAACAACCCTTAACCACATAAATACTAGTACTGTCAAGGCCAATATATCTGAGGTGGGATATTTTACACAACTTTAAACACATTTAGACAACATTATCTTAGACTTTATCTATGAATTTTTATTAGAAATGGTTTAATCCTAAATTAATTCTCTTATAAAAGTCCTCTTAACTAGTCCTTTTCTAACAGTTCTTTTTATTGTCATTGGGGAGTGAACTTTAAATTGGACTTGAAAGTAGGAAGCTCCAACTAAGTTATTTTCCAAATATCCATTTTTTTAAGTTATCCAATCAACTTTTGAAGAAAAATATTTTTCAAACACTTTTAAATTACTACATTCAAAACAGGATGGTTATAGGCGGCCGAGCTAGATCTGGTGGACCGCCCTTGAGAAGGTGCACATGAATATGATGAAAGAAAATTAGGTTTATGAAGAAAAAATGGGAGAATATTAAATGTGATGTGTTTCATAGGCTATGCTGTGTGGGGAATTTATAACTCTAGAAATGATATTAATTTCGAGAGTAAAAACTAACATATTGGAAAGATGGTAACTGAATTAATTACTGAATACAGCGTTGGGAATTTTGTAGAAAGTTGTCCTTACATTAGTTGGATGTCTTTATAAATTATTTTAGTAATATTACAAACATAATAATAATAATTATTATAAATTATTTTAGTAATATTACAAACATAATAATAATAAGAATAATGATAATAATAATAATAATATTGTAGCATGAGTGAGAAATATTCAGCGGCAACATAAAAACTATCACCGGCAATACATATTAAGCAATAATACCATTTATGTTATCACTAATAATATTTATTTTGTGATAATATTTTTATTTTTTCAAGATATAGCTTAATAATGACAATAATCAATATATGCTTAAATTTTTACTATTTACAATGAATGACACTTTTATAATCTCAATTTAATATGTGATAGGAATTTTCTTTTTTTTTTTTTATTAAGCTATCATTATATATAATGATACTACTAATTACAAATAATGATAATTCAAACCTAACCTTTGTCACTATGAATTTTATATAAAAATAATTCTTGTGTTAAAATAATTTTTTAATTAACTAAAACAAATTAATTGGTGATATTTTTATATTATTATTATTTAATATGTTGTTTGTCTTCTTGGGCTTTTTTTTTTTTCCCCCTTTATGAGAACAAGAGACAAACTTGAGGTTTCTTTTTTGATTTCTTCATTTTTCCTCTTATGCCAATTGATATTATGCGGGCCAACTTTAACACATGATCTTAGTCCATGATATCTTGAATTAAATTAGAGCTGAAGTTCTAACATTCTTTAATCAAAAATTTGGATTCAAGTCTTATGAAATGCATGTACATAATAAAAGCTCACTCAGAAGAAATCATTGATAGAAAGTCTTTTTTCTTTGCTATTTTACATTTTTTCTTGTTTTCAATAACAATGAGAGCTCGTTTGGATGAATTTTTTTTAGGAGAGAAGTATTTATTTTTTTTAAAAAATATATTTCGAAACCAAAAAAAAATTGTATTTGATTGGACTTTTGTAGAGGAGAAGCACTTTTTTTTGAAAAAGAAACATTTTAAAGCAAAAAAAAAAAATTGTGTTTGTATGAACTTTTAGAAAAATAGAAGCAAAAAAATAAAAAGGTTTTGATGGGTTTAGAAAAAAAGTCTCTCTCAGTCTTGTTTTTGTATTAGAACATTTTTTTTTCAAACTTTTGTATTAGAATGGAGTAATTAAAAGTATTTTAAATGTACTTTTAAGCATCAAAGCAACTATGTAACCCATATCAAAATAACCTAAGTCCACAAGAATATAGTGGCAGAGGTAGAAAAATTGCTTAATTGAGTCACTATTTAATAAAAAAATATGGTATTAATATATGCATATATATAATATATTTTTACCTAATCATATACATATATATATATACAGGTACACACACGCACATAATACTCCACTTTTAAGGAAGTTTGTTGTTTTTGAGTGGAGTCCAATATCAAAAAAAAATTAAAAAAGATTTTTTTAATTTTTTAATATTTACTGTATAGTTAAAATGGTTTTAACTTTTTAGTGGAATCGTTGGACTCCATTAGTAAAAAAATTGAGTTTAATTGGACTTTTTTAAAAAAATGGCATAAGTCATGGAAAAAAAATCAAAAAGTGGCTTTTTTAAGAAATTATTCGAATAATTTTAAATAAAAACATATTTAAAATATTTTTAATTATTACATCCAAATACAAAAGTTTGTCTTTGCTAATGGTGACGACCGCATTCGTATGTATATATATATATATATACACTCAAAAAAGTTTCGGCATAAAGTGGGAGATCTAATAGATCCCTATATTTATTTAAAAATATCTTATTGACAGTTATAAATAAATGTATGATTAATGAAGGCATACTCTAGACTACTTTCCTATGATTGATTCCAAGGTTTGAACACGTACACGCACATTGTTGGGTGCGATTGCAACTATGCCGACTATCAACGCACTAGATTAAGCAATTAGATACTTTTGATGCTGGATTTTGAATTTCGTTTGAGTTTTATTCTAATATTGATTCTTTAGTGATTTTGCCTTTAATAGACAGAGAGAGAGAGAGAGAGAGAGAGAGTATCAGTATACACGGTTTTTGTTCATTGTTGACATTTGGGCGATTTGTCGTACACTGGAATAAAAATCTAGAATAACTTTAATTGTTGTCTAGCCAAATGAAATACGGAATCTAGGCTTTTTTTCCGGATGGCAGGCGATCAAATGATTAAATGTATGTGTAACATCAAAATAAATCATATTTGATGTGTTTATCAGGGAAAGAGAAAAGTATATTTGCTGGTATGTGCGCAAAGTGAATATAAACATATAAGTGGGATAATAAATTTTTGTAAGTTTTGAAAATGTCCTAGGTATATACACCTTCCGGCATTTTTTCTTTTTTTTTTGTTAACATTATTCGAAGCAAACTGTAAATGTCAATTTAAAGAAAGTAATCAACCAAGAATTGAAATATAAAAAGTTAATCGATTCACTAGAGAATTTATTTGAAACTTGATGGAGTAGTGCTTGACAGTATGTTTGACATAATGATCAACAATTGTTGTTGCTAGATTATTTACGGACAACTTTTCGTTACTTATTATATTGGCTAATAAACATAATTTTCTTTTTCTTTTTTTTCTTTTAAAAAAAAAGAGAACTGTTCATTTTAAAATATTAACAAAACTTCCTTAAAATTTTGTATTCTTTTTAATTTATGATAATCTTTCAAGTTTGGTTTTAAGTTTATTTTCTTATGCTCTGTTTTAGATCATATGTTTGGAATAAGATAATAGTACATTTATGTTAGAAGTGCCTATTATTAAGATGGCTCAAACTTTTTTTAACTCCACATTAACTCCGGAGAGTGATATCGAACTAGCTCTTCTAGTGCTGCCTAGCCTGGCCGGACAAGGAAGGGTTAGAGAAGGTGATATGCGGTGGTGGGGAGAGCATCTCTTTAGCGATCATGTCAAACCAATCTATCATCTCTTGGAGGAGTAGTTGGCCCGTCTATTGATGCAGTCATGCTAGATAACGAATCACAAAGATTGCTCTTCATACTCACATGTTTTGCTTTTTTTGGACCCATAAAAACTATATGACATACAAATTTGAGAGGAAACTAAAAGGGAAGCACATGTTCATGAATCTCAGGTCGAACCTTTATCTGGTGAAGCTTGAAAATGAATAAGATAAAGTGAGAATCCTTGAGGGCAAGTCGTGGCTATACAAGGGTAATTTGTATTATTGAGGATTTTAACCAATATGATACATTGGAAGATCTAGATCTATTGTTATCCCCATTCTAGGTTTGGGGGGGGGGGGGGGGGGGGGGGGGTTGTGTGGGGGGCTGCGAAGAGGACTTCGTCAAACAACTAAAAATTGTGTATTGATAGGGTGTATATTTCAGTTGAAGGATAATTCAAAGACGATGTTCAATTACGGATTCTAAGATCTAACCATGCTTCACCTCTCTCTTTATTTTTTCCAATATTTGTATTTTCTTTGCGGGTTATTGGAAAAAATCATTCCATAATGTTATTTTATTATTTGTGCAATTTAGGCAAGTTATTTGAACAATAGAGTAGCATATATCCAATTGGTTGAGTGAACTTCGTAATTGTTTAATTGTACTAATACCGAGTGGTAATCAACATAATTTGATTGTGCCAAAACTTTTGGATTATGTTGAAGGAATATATAATTTGGCTCCTGAATGAATCTCGCATGTAGAATTGCTGGTTAGGATTGGATCCTTTTAGTTTTGAATGTTGCTAACAAATGCCTCTTATTTAAGGTTATTTGTTAATTAGAGGCTATTCATAGTGACTTGTCTTGCTTAGCCTAATATTAAAGAAGGATTGGTCGACGAGAGGTTTTCAAAGTTTATAGCTATTGGTATGCAAATCACAAAGAGATACTCAACAAAATATCCAAGCCCAAAAGGCACCCCACCCCACCGCCCCAACAATAATCAAATGTGTTCAGCTTGTGTAGGCCAACTACAACCTGTGAACTCAGCTAGGCTAAAGTGAAACCAAGGTTAGGGCATGCACTGAATTATTCCCTTACAAATAAATTGTGATACATCTCCATTGAAAGCACCAGGTCTCATCGGCTTACCAATCCGATTGGGTTTTACCAGTGTTATTGGAGTGTTGGCGTAAATGTGGTAGCACTACAACAAAAATCCCTTTCTCCAACATAAAAATGTGCCCTGATATACACTTTTTGAGGCATTTATACTTTTTGGGGCAGATAAAATATTCGTCGCATAGTTGTGTATCGCAATAAATCATGAGACAATTATTAAATGTTCTAAAACATTTATTTGTTAGGACACTTATTTGTGTCCCAATAATATATTTTTGAGGCACATTAATAATATCTATTATTCCGCCGAAATTTTATTATTTTTTATTAAAATAAAGTTCCAATTGCCAAACCTAGGAATCGAACCCCAGGACCTCCACTACTTCCTCACACGCGTGCGTCCAACTTTAACCCATATGTTGCAATCGCTGGAAGTCAAGCCCTCACCTCTTGGTTGGCAAACAAGTCTCTCCGTTGGACTAAAATCACTTTGTTATCATGTTTTTTTTTTTTTTGGATTTTTCTAGAGTTAACATATATATTTGAAAATACCACTTTAAAAATTTTTGAAATATCATTACATTATTATTTACCTCTTAGTTGCATCAAAATTTGAGGTTAAATGATTAAATTATTTATTTTAATTTAGCATAATTTATAACGTATCATTGCATTCTTTTCTGATTAGAAGTAGTAGTAGTAATACTAATAATAAGGTTTATATAAATGTTTTTCCAATTGTGTGTGTATATATATATGTATATACACAAATATTATATATGTAGCATACAATAATTAAAATAATAATAAGGTTAATATAAATATTTCTCCAACTATATATATCTATATATATACACAAACATTATATATATAGAGCATACACAAACATTATATATATAGCATACACAAACATTATATAATATTTTTTTAATCTTTTTAAAAATTTTCAGCATAATTTTTCGCTGAAATTTCACCGAACTTTGAAAAATTAAGATTTTTATTTATTTTTTTAATTTTCGACAGAAAATTTTGCTGAAATTTCAGCGAAAATTTAAAATTTAATATTTTTTAAATTTTTTTTAAATTTTCAACAAAACATTCAGCCCAAATTCCATCGAAAATTGAAAAATTAATATTTTTTAATATTCTTTAAATTTTTGGCCGAATTTTCAGCCAAACTAATATTATACATATGGCACTTCGAAGTGCCTCAATAAACTTAATTATTAGAATTAATTAATAACACTACAAAAAAATGTATTATTTGTGACAATATTTGTGAGGAGATTTGATTTTGTCACATAACATACCATAATGTGGCGAATCATAATTTCATCACATTAAATTGTGTATTTTAAAAAAAAAATTGAAGTTTCCTAACAACAACTATGACTAATGTGAGGAAATTTAATTTTCATCACGAAAAAGAATTTTTTTTTTCCTCACAACAAGTTAACAACATGAGGTTATAAAAAAAAACCTCAAAACATATCTAATTTATATTTTTCCTAATTTTCTAAAACAATTAAATGAATAAATATTATATAAGAATATTTAAAAAACTCAAATGAATAGTTTTCATGATATCCCAAAAATTTAGATGAATCCAAAGAAATTCCAAAGATAATTTTGTTTGTAATTTTGACATTATTAGGTATTTTTATAGTGATTAAAAAAATCAAAAATTAGTAAAATAAATAAATTTAAAAAATGAAAAAGCTAATAAAATTTGTTCTCATAATTTAACATATATATATATATATGTATATATATAGCGCTCATAATAATGATCATCTATCACCTATAATCTTAGTTAGTTAAATACCGGACAACTAATATTTGACGTTCAACATGTACGCGTACATATTATAAATATTTTTCAAAAGTTAAGGTAAAAATTGGCTCAATAATATGCAAACAGCTGTTATACGATTTATTAAAATATTCTAGAGTAAAGATACGGCTTATTTAATATTACATTCACATAAACTATGTTTTATGTAATTTATATAAAAAAAAGATTATTTAAAAACTAATAATTAAATTATTTAATTTATAATCATCATATAAATTATATATAATTATTTATATAATAATTAATATTTTTATGAAGTATTACAAAATTGTCTTTTATATGATATTCAGTTGATAATTATAATAAATTTTGATATATTACACCAATAAATATTGTTTATATATTATAAATTTAAAAATGAATATAATAAATTTTCATAAAATGAAGTATTATTTCATCAAGTATTAAACATGTTATCGTAAAAGTATAAATATTATTCGTTGAGTTCAGAATTTTTATGAAAAATAAAAGTATTTTTTAATTATTCATAGGAACGGGTACTATATGGGTACAATATGTGTTTTAACAAACATAATTTATAATTGTTTGAATTTATTTAATCAATACATAATTAATTAATTAATAAAATTAAAATTAATAAATTAAGGTAACAAATAAATAAGGATAATAAAATTACCAAATCTTCAAGAAAATTGCAATTGGCATAATGGTTGCACTTCATTGAACTATATCCAAGGTCAGGGATTCGACTCCCCTTGGAGCCGTTGGAAAGCAGAGTGCTTGTCTTGCGCAGCACTGTTGGGCGGTTAGCGGAGGTGGGGGGTTTGAATCCCATCTGGAGTAAAAAATATAATACCTCCGCTTAAATACATTTCTTTGTGAGGAAAAAGCAATTCGTCACATATGTTTTTTTTGTGACGAAACAAAAAATTTCTCACAATAACCTTATGCGAGGGCCATTTTGTGAGGAAACTGTAACGAGTTTTTTTCATCACAAAAACGTTTTTTTGATGAAATTTGGATTTTTTGTGATAAATATTTTCATCACTATAAATCAATTTTTTTGTAGTGTAAGTATCCAAAAATAATATTTTTATGACACTTATGAAAATGTATCCCAAAAAATAATTACATATATGGCACTTTTAAGTGCCTCAATAAACTTAGTTATAGGATTAATCAATAAGTGTCCCAAAATAATATTTTTATGACACTTATAAAAAATTATACCAAAAATAAATACATATATGGCACTTTTAAGTGCCTTAATAAACTTAGTAATTACGATTATTTGATAAGTGTTCCAAAATAATATTTTTATGACACTCATAAAATGTATTCCGAAAAAAGTGTCCTATAATGTATATTTTGTTGTAGTGTAGAAGACTGCAACGTATTCCTGATTGATATTGTGACGATCCGAAACTATTGGCTAGTTATTGAAACATACTACTAATACTTTTATTATTGAAAGTTGAAAATTTTCCATAAAAGACTTTTATTACATAGAAAACCCAAAATACATAATAAGAGTCCTAAACATATGATAAAACTAAGGACTCGACTACGACTTTCTCTAGCCAAATGCTTCAAATCGTCCCTTTCCTTCCTCCTTGTCGGTAACTTCGTCCTCACATTCGGCTAAAACATTGAATAACAACAACATCAACAACATGTTGAGTAGCAATTTTACTTAACACATAAGGTGCGCGCGTGTGCTACGAGCATGCAAATTTTCACATACTTTCATCAAACATAAATCACATAAATTTTCAGATCAAAAGAATCATAATTCGCACCATATTTCTACCGTTTCCCACCTCGACGGGCAGCTATCTTATCTCGTCGTGCCGTAAACTCAATTCCAACCAATACTCCCATCCCAACCAAACACACCGGTCGTCATATCCCGAGCATATGCCGAATTTTCTATGACCCACTTTAGTACATGGAACACTCCTTCCATGCAAGGTGGGATTAGGCAACAATCGATGGCGAGAACTTTTAAGACCGGCAAGCCCATTGCCGCCCGCCCGAACTCAGCCACATCCACCCTATCGTGTTTTGGCCCACATACACACATTTTCAACACATTAAACTCAATTTCCAGCACAATACAAACTGTTTTCAGCTTGTTGTTGCATAATTTCAGTATAGAGTACACAATTTTCAGCTTATAAAAGTTGAACTTTTCCAACGGGGAACAGAAATTTCCAGCTTGCGAAATAATGAATTTCCAGCTTGGAACATGCTGAAATTCCACACTAAAATTTCTAGCTTTGTAAAATAGGTTTTCAACTTGTAAAATTCGAATTTCCAGCTTTGAAAAACAGGATGTTCAATTTTGAAATAGTAATTCCAGCTTTAAAATAGGATTTCCAGTTTTGAAACGAAACAGAATTTTCAACTTTAAAACTAATTTTGCAGCTTCTAACAGATAAATGAAACCCTAACATAGTATAAATCATAACTACACATAATTTCCAACATCATACACATAATTTCCAGCTTCACAATTTAGCATAAATTCAAAAATTTCAACGTGATCTTTCATAAACACACAACATGTATCTAGCTAACTACTATGTAATCCCTTAGGACTAAGATAGTAACCAAGTTGTAGTTACATCCTAGGTCCTAATAGGGGAATGAATGTGCCAATACAATATGAAAACTAACTCATGCCTTAAGTAAAATTACTACCTTGTATCAAATATGAAGCATTCACTTCTATAAGGTATAATATCTATGAATTAAAGTAGAACCTTTACTTATTAAATTAAGTACGGTCCCTGCTTTAATTAATTTTCTTCTACCTTTTCCCAGAGTGTTTTATAGAGTTATTAGTATGTAAAAAGAAGGCTGTGTATATACATGTGGATAGAACATTTACTATAAATATGAAGTTTTTTGTATTTTAGGCGGGATTTAGTGTGTGTGTGGATGTGTTTGTGTATGTTATGTGATGAAAATGAAGTGCTAAATCCCCAATTTATCCCCTATTTATAATAGTTGTGCTAAGAAACAAGATTATTAAATAATTAAGTCATTGTCTAATTATTATCATTTTTTCACCTAAGGTTACAACTAAGGGTTATAATAAATGAAATCTTCCAAATCAATACCTAATTATAGCATAAGTGTGATTCTAAATGCACACTTCACAAGCTAGTTTAATCTAAACCTTACATGTATAAACATATCTAGAAGAAATCTTACATGTGTAATTATACATTAAATGCCAAGAGAATTGGAGATTAAGAAATAAAAATTTATCATATATATGTAAGAAATTTCGTGCCCCCTCCCCTCTTTCTATATTTTTAGGATATTTTTACGCATAATATAATTAGTCTATTGTTTATGATGAAAAATACCTGAAGAAATGAAAATATAATCTTATATATTTATGTATATAAATTTGCTTTAAAATATATACATATATAATGTAAGATATTTATATATATATGAATCATAGTCTTATGACCTAGCATTTAAAAATAATTTTCAAAATAATTATTATAGTGTGAAATAACACATATTAGTGAAAATGACAATATCAAGAAAAATAATCTAACCCTTATATATATATATATATATATAAATTCATGTATATGCATATATATATATGTATATGTGTGCGTGTGTTTGAATTTTATGCATTTTATGATTACTAAATGAAGTAGAAAATAATTCCAATAATTATGCGTTTTGTAAATAAAAATAGGCATATATTGCAAAGTATTTATTGCAATAAAAATTAATCATCTAACATTTAAATAATACGTATTTAAGCATCAATTAGTATATATATATATATATATATACATCATCTAAAATACAAAAATGACCTAGGATATATATATAATTTCAAAAATATACATATATATATATTTATATATACTTCAACATATAAAAATACTATATATATGACTTTATTACAAATAATTCCTATCATTATAACTTTGAAAAATATATGTACAGAATTATATATGTATATATTGATTTTTATGCATATGCATAGAATCCAATGGTTGGTATAAAAATATAGTAGTTATTACAAATTTCACATATAAGATAATAAAATACTAAACAATTTAATCACATAGTTCACATATAAACTAATAATCACATAAAAAAAACTAAATAATTTAATTATATAATTAACTTTTAAAATACCTAGAAATACCGGGTCATTACAGATATTAACACAAGCTGCAGGACAAGCACAATATGTGCAATTAATAGAACCTCGATAAGTGCTAATCAAGAAAAAGATGGGGTGGCAATATTGTGGACTTCCGATTAGTAAGCCTATGCAACATCATCTATGAAGTGAGAAAACCCTAGCAGACTAACTAAAAAGAGTCTTGGTTAGTGTAATATCGAAGAACTAAATTGCTTTCATTTCAATCAGACTGATTCACGACAATGCTACCATTGCCCACAAGGCGCTATATATAAACCTTGAATAGGCGAAGGGCTAGCACTTGAGAAGAAGTTGTTGTATATAAAGCTCAATATAGCAAAGACATATTACTATATTAATTGAACTTTTTATTTGAGATCATGGAATGCCTGAATTTTCCACTCCAGTTGATTGAATGGATCTGACTTTCTTTGTCATTTAAAACTTTCGAAGTTTGGATCAACGGATTAATACCGCAAATCAACTCTTTGGAGATACCTGGAACCCTTGTCTAAGAGGGAGAATCAGGGTCAACTTGATCAGCTGATGTTATGTTGTTGGCAATTGTAGTGAGTTCAAATTAAGTTTTACATTGAGAACATGGCCCCCAACTTCCATTTAGTCCGCTCATGGGCTAATTCTTTCACTCATGAGCCTGTAAAGACAGCGTGGAACGATAGGCTAGTTCGCCTAGGGGGACCAGCAAGAGATTGGCGGAAACTGCCGGCTACGGGTTACTTGAAGCTCAACTGTAATGCTGGGATCAACATAGAAACAGGGAAGGTTGGTATTGGCTTCGCGGCTCGAGAGGAATTTGGAATGTTTCGGGGTGCCAAAGCCATTTACCTTAGATGAAGGAGAGGCAATGAATGTGGCAGCGCGTTGGGCTGCGAAACTGGGACTGAGAAAGGTGGAAATTGAGTAAGATTGTCTTATGCTCATTGACTTCCTTCGGAACCCTGATAGATGTATCTCGCCTCTTAGAAGATTAATTGATGAAGGGCGCTCACTGGTGTCAAGGTCAATGGAATCTCAACTGTTCCACTAGAGGAGATCAGCTAACCATGAAGCTCATACTCTGGCCACATTCACGGCTTAATTGTAATCTTTATTCTCTAGAGTATTGGGGTCATGAGGTCCCTGCTTGTCTAGTAGACGCTCTGTACAAGGATAACCTGCTTATGGAATAATTCCAAGAGCTTGCTCCATTAAAAAATATTATTATTTTTGAATTTCTTGTAAAAATAATGGCATTATTATATTGAAATTAATTTTGAAAAATATATTTTGTTATAAAGTAAATTTTGTAATGTACTTGTTTGTCGGTTATATCACTTCTATATGATTTCAGAATTTCATTTCTATGTAATCTTAGCCTGTTCATTTTTATCTATTTATTTTTTAGCACGGGATAAATTATACTAGTATTATGAGATATACGCATTATTTGCAAACACTTTTGGTTTTGAGAAATTGAAATTGCAAAAAAAGAAAAGTTGAAAAAAGAATTGAGTAATAAAAGTAAGTAGGAGAGTTCTGTGATTAATTACAGTCGTAGGTGATAAACCTTAATCACCCTCTATAAAAATAATACATGTACAATTTTAAAATATTTTAACAGGTTGCCTAATTTCTGAGCAACCCACTATCATAAGTCAAAAATTTCTCTCTCCTCCCCCTCTCTCTTCATGTTTCCTAATTTCACACTCTCTCTCTCTCTCTCTAACATTCCATGTGCTTTCTGTCTCTCTCTCAAATCATTCATTTAATTATTAACCTTATAACAAAAAAATTCCTTAATTATTAAGACTTCTTAGGATAAGTTATTTCTACTACAATTTAAATATTTAGCTTCAATTAAATAAAAGTTGCATCGTATTTTATTTCATTACTTATAGACAATAATATTATTATTTTTTTTAAGTGTTCTCATGGATGAATTTAACTAAAATTATTATCATCATCATCATCATCATCATCATTGTAAGGGGCAAATAATATTGACATTCAATCATATGAGTATATATGTCTTCTCCAAATTATCATTGAAAATATTAACTCACTAGTACGAAAAAAATTACATGAATTCATAAATGTACAAATAAAATACAAATTCTAGGAAAAAAAATTCAAATAAACTATTTACATTTATTTTGTTTATTTTAAATAAGTCAAACAAACTATGTGCAAATAATGTTTCATTATACATATTAACCGTAACTATTCAAATCAATAAACTACTACTATTATTATTATTATTATTATTATTATTATTATTATTATTATTATTATTATTATTATTATATCTTCATTAATAATCAAAACACAGTTTCTTTTACCAATTAATGATTGTTGTACTCCTCTCTTTGTATTTTATACATACAAATTGGTTTTAAAAATATATTATTCAATATCATTACAGATTAGTCATTTTGGAAAAAAATCTATGAATAATATAAATAGTTCACTTAATATTGATATCCATATTTTATAAAATTTATTTTTCTTTTCTAAAAACAGATGTTCATATTCTATGTATATTTTTAAAATAATTCGTAATGAATGTGATACATTTTGAAATATGTTAAAAAAATTAAACTAAATGTAAATTTTTATCAACTACTAACATATATTTGAATTTTTTAGTTATAAACACTATTTATTTTGGTATCAATTTAGTGTTTTACTTTTTTTTTAATCATGTTTTTCAATTAATTATCCTCGTTAATGCACATTTCTTAAATTAAAAAGTAAAAAAGTTATTATGAGTATTATGGTATTTATAATTAAAAAATAAAAAACTATGGCACCATTGTATTCAAACATAAAAAAATTAACAGATTATAATGGTACCATGGTATTCAGAAATAAAAGATTATAATGAGTACCATGGTAATTTTTTAAACAAATAATAATATTGTACTTTTCCATTAAATTAAAAAGAATAAGTAATAATGATTTAATGGATCCAACATCATTAAATTTATAATTTTCCTTTTTTACGTTAAAAATAAAAATTTAATTAGTTAATATTTAGTGGGCCATAAATGGTCTATTACAATAATCGTTGTATAAAAAATCACTTGGTAACCTATATAGTAGGTGACTCTTCCAATTTACCCATACAACAGATTGTAGTTCATATAAAAATTAATGGTTTAGATTAAATATTACACATCTAACGGCTAAAATTAAGGATGACTAACGTTAGTTACCTACGAACTGTGACTAATTATAGAATTTCCCAAACAAAGGTAAAAAGTAGTGGTTAAATTATAAAGATGTAAATAGAAATTGTAAATTAGAAAATAT
Source organism: Petrea volubilis (assembly GCA_026212405.1). Lineage (NCBI taxonomy): Eukaryota > Viridiplantae > Streptophyta > Magnoliopsida > Lamiales > Verbenaceae > Petrea > Petrea volubilis. The sequence continues at coordinate 14,334,050 of CM047877.1, forward strand.
GTTTTCAACTTTTAACTTATTTTAAATTTTTCAAAAAAAGGAACAAAACATAGCATTGTACAACTACTTTTGTTTTCGGCGAAAGTAGAAAGAATACTTTTTTATAGTATTTGCAAACACCTCATATATGGATGCAAACAAATCAAACTTGCTCGCAAGCCTGACGAGCCGACTAGACAAAGATTTGAACTAGAATTCGAATAATTTGAGCCAAGCCCATAAAAGTTTCGAACCGAACTCGAGCAAAGTAATTCTTGTTCGTAGGCTCGCGAGCTTTTGTTTTTTAATATTTATTTTTATTTTTATATAATTATATATATAATCATAAATAATATATTAATTTTCGAACTTGAGCCTACAGCTCGAACATAATAAAATAATTAAAAATATTTAAACTCGAGCTCAAGTCCAAACTCGAGCCTATAATTTATTTATAAATTCGAGCCAAACAAGCCGAGCGGAGCTCAAGCATGTTTTTTCCTGGCTCGTCGGGCTCGGGGTTCGAGCCTTAAAAAATATCAAGGCTCGGCTCGACTCGGCTCGTCTGCATCCATAACCTCATATACGTAATTATTAAAAAAGAAAGAAAAAATAAAAATAATAAAAAACACCCACATATACATAACTATCAAATAAAGAAAATAACAGAAAAACCCCATATACATGTATAAAAATCGGAACTGTTAATTATGAAAAAAAAAAAAAAAAAAATGAAACTGCTTTTCTATTTTTAGTGTAGATATGTAAAGACATCGCCAAGCGCAACTTCCATCGTTCGGTACATAAATAAATACACACCCCAACCCCAACGCTGACCAACCAATCGACATCAACATCCCTATCCAAAGCCCAGAAACCTTGAAAACTCCAGCCCACATTTACACACACACACCAAATTCTTTGCTGTCCCACAGCCTTACGTTGATCACATCGAGGCCACCCCAAAATATAAAAACACACTATACATCCCACAAACAGTGATCAAGGCCACCCCCAAATATAAAAACACACTATACATCCCACAAACAGACACTCCCCAGGATTACAGAAGCTACCCCTCGCCTCTCTCTCTCTCTCTCTCTCTCTAGCTCTTTCTGTGTATATACACGCGCACACAATACCCACACGAAAACTTCAAGAAATTAAACCTCAAAAAACCAAAAAGATAAAATCAACAAGTAAAACTTAAATCTCAAAAAGAAAAAAGAAAAAAGAAAATCCATGGATCGATCCTCCAGCATCAACAAGAAAACCGACGGGGACACCATCGACGACGTGGAGAGGTACAACAACAATCTGAGAGAGGAAGAAGAAATTGATGGATCTTCGATAGAGAAGATATTCGAGAGCAAGGAGGTGCCGCCATGGCAGAAGCAGCTCACTTTCAGGGCCTTTTTCGTGAGCTTTGTTCTGGGTATTCTCTTCACTTTCATCGTCATGAAGCTCAATCTCACCACTGGTATTATCCCTTCTCTCAACGTCTCCGCTGGCCTTCTGGGTTTCTTCTTCGTCAAGACTTGGACCAAATTTCTCGAGAAATCTGGGCTTTTGAGGCAGCCCTTTACCCGGCAGGAGAATACGGTTATACAGACCTGTGTTGTGGCCACCTCCGGCATCGCCTTCAGCGGTCAGTACCACCCCTAACTCCGCCTCCCCCGGCCCACCCCCACCCACCAATATATATATATATATAATTGTATGTAAATTTGTTCATTTTTTGTCATATTGGCTGTATGCTCAGTATTAAATTCATTTCGTGCAGAAATTGATATTGGACTATTTCATTTGGTTGTGGGTTACATAATCCTGTGTCTAGTTCACATTATCTATTGTATAATCGGATTATATTTTTTAATAAGTATTATATATATTGATAAGTGGTTGAGATAAAAATATAGAAAAATTAATAATATAAAAAAAAATTATTTTAATCGTTTACTAATATAAATAATATATATTAAAAAATATAATAAAAAATATAACATGATTTCGAACTACCCTTTGTCCTTCTACTTGAGACAAATATATATTACGGACATATATATTACATTGGGTCAATATCACTAATGCCCCTAATTTTAAATTCTAGAATTACTTTAATCCTTCATTCTCAAAATTTCAATCTTCGTGTTTGTCTTTTATACAAATATTATAAATTTGCAATGATGCAGTCTTTATAATGAATTTTTTGTCCAAACTTTACTAAAAAACATTTATTTAAAGAGTATTTTTATCCGTTTTGCTTAGAACTATTTTAACGAAAAAGTTCGACAAGCAAAGACTTCAAGTAAGTGTCCTTTTTTTCTTTTTTCTTTTTCGTGAAACTTGATCAAATACTTTGTCGGACTGAGTAAATTGTTGCTAATCTATAATATCAACAATCAGAATGTAATGATCTGAATTTTTGAAACTAAAGTAATTTTAATATTACACTAACATGTATATATAATGTTATGCACATACATCACAATTTACTACATAAAAAGATAAAAATAAAATATTTTATTAATCTAAAATAATATTTACTTTAAATAATTTTTATATAGTTCAATAATTAAATAAATAATACTTTTTTCATATTTGAAGCTTTTAATTTTTTTACAAAGAAAAATATTGACATGCTAAAAAAATAATACCAAAAATAAAAAAAATAAAATCTAAATATGTGATCAAAACTAAAGTTATAAATAAAATTTTTAGATATATTAAAACTAGAATCATAAATTATGAGTTGCTCTAAGTTAATAGATTATAAAATAATAGGTTATTATACACATTAGAATATGTGACATTATATTTTTTTTTATATATGTGAAGCATTGTTAGATAAATTAAAATTAAATTTATTTTACACAAAAGAATAATAATAATAATAATAATAATAATAATAATATATAAATAAAATAATAATTAATTTATGAAACACTAAGTAATATTGATATAACTTGGATGTTGTGAATCTCATTCTACAATATTTAAGGAATCATGTCATCCCTAAACCTGCGTTAGATGTATTTTAGATATTGTGAATATTTTGAAATTTCTTTCATATATATATATATATATATTTGACAAATAACCTCTTTTTATATATCAATTTATCTTTTGATGAATATTTTAATTGTAAAATCTCTTATTTAGTGGAATTTAGAAATAGTAGAAAAGTGGGGGCATGTAATTGAACTATGTTAGTGGGCAAGTAAGTGAATGAGTGGGATGAGTAAGTTTTTAATTGTTGTTATCTATACTATTTATTAAGCATGAGGGGTATTTGACTTTTTATTTATTTTATATTTTTATATAGTTTTTAATCGGGAAATAATTTTATTTAAAATTGATTTTTTAAATATATTATAAATAACTTAAAAGATAGAATAAGTCATAGTAGTTAAGAAAGATGTATGTTTGCATAGATAATTTTACAGAAAGTTAATTTTATATTATTAAAAATTAGTTATTTGATTAAATTATATTTTATTTTTATTTTACACTGCATATCTAGTGTGTCCAAATACACTAGTTATTATTTAAAAGACCTAGCCAATTATATTTTGTTAATTTAAAAATTTGACAAAATTCTATTTGGTTAAAATTAACCAAATTGCATTCAAAAACTACTATCAAAACCATGTTTTGATTTATTAGATGATTTTGGTTAAAGACCACTATCAAAATCAACTTGTGGTTTATTATATGTATATTTTGTGGTTTATTAGATGTAAACTTTTTATATGTACATTATAAAAAGTTTACACGTATATATAAAAGTTTACATCTAATAAACCACAAAATGATATCAATACAATCCAAATGGAAGCATATAACAACAAATAAATAAAATTTGAATATGTTGACAATTTAATATCAAAACAATTGAAGATAAAGATTTGACAATGAACAAAAAGAAAAAAAGTTGGATAATAAAACTTTGCATAGAGTTAAATTATATAAAAAGAAATGATAGAGATAAAAAGATGAAAACATATATTGTAGATAACATTGAGTCTATATTTTAACTTTTAATCTTTTTAGAATTATAATGTAATTGTGGTGATAGAACATATCATATTAAAGATATTTTTTTCAAGTTTGAGTTATATAAGTTTTAATTAAATTCTTTTTCTAATTTTTGAGGAGAAATTTACTATAAGTAATATTGTGTTGACATTTACATTTTTAATATTTCCTAAATTATAACTAATTTAATGGCATTACATAATATTTTAATTGAAATTTTCGTTGTTTGTACATGTTTTTATTGAAAATTACTATTACATTTTTATGTTCTTTTATGTGTGGGTGTGGGTGTGGGTGAGAGAGAGAGAGAGAGACTTTGTGCGTAAGTGAGTGAGTGAGTGAGTGAGTGAGTGTGTTAAATATAGACCGTTGGTGGAGTTAAGTGATTAGAAGAAAGAAATTAATAATTAATGCAGATCAATTAAATAATTCATTCTTAACAATTAAAATCAATTAAAAATTTTAAAAATTAAAAATTTGATCAAAATTATATATTTTGATTAAAAACCTTCTTTAAATATATAAAAATATAGATTTTAGTGATCATTGATATTTATCCTATTATTATATGTGTATATGATGGATGAGTGTGTATATGGAACTGTAGTGCATCAGCATGATGTAAACTTTCAATACGAGACATGGTTAGGAGTCAAATAAAGGTTTCTCGATCAACGTTATCTTGTCAATGTGAAAATTATTATTCTCTACTTTTTTGGTTTTTTGGTTTAAAAATTAAAATAGATGGTCAAGATCGAAAAAGTAGGCGCCGTAACCGTGATAGCGCTGTGGTGGGGATGGGCTAAAGAATTGAGGGGGGTATTAATTTGGACCACAAGATTAAGTTTGTTCCCCACTCTTAGGTTTATGCTCATATTGGGTCCACATAATGGACATGTCAATGCTTGAATACATTAGCATCAATTTTTTAGTAACACAATAGTTGTTGTTTTAGACCAATATTATTATTATCTTTTAACAAAACAAAGATGATAGAAACAAATTTTCTAGAGTAGTGAAAAAGTTGAAAATCAAGCTTTATTGTTGTCACACATGATCTTGGGATCACTCACATGTCATAGGTTGTCTTGTCTTTTTACACTCGACTCGTGATATCTATCATTCTTTTTTTTATTTTGGATAAAAGAGTTGGGATATTTTATCCTAAGTTCCTCTCTCTCTCTCTCTCTCTCTCTCTCTCTCACATTCATGTAGCAAAAGATAGTATATTCAGTCATTTAGAACCAAGAAGTGACTCTTCCTAACTTATAGTATGTCACTCCATGTATGTTTCTTGACTAAGGGGTGTTTCAAATGATTATTATTTTTTAAAAATTTTTAATTGTAAAGATCTTGAGAGAAAAAAAAGAGAGCATTCTTGCTAAAAATTAAAAATATTAACAAATATATTATAAGAAAATAATAATAATAATAATAATAATACTAATAATATTAAAGTTGCTAAAAATTAGTCAGTCAAAACATTTGACTATTGAAGAGCATTAAAAATTCAAGGAACTCTTATATTAAACTTTTATAGTAATTCTTGAGTAGCTGGATGTCATGTGATTTATAGTGGCTGAGATCTTGAGGTGGACTTTATGGTTTCCCACGAGATTCTACCTTGATTCCATCCGCCAGTTTCGCCCCTCAATTTGACAAAATAATTTTTATTTTTTTTATTCGTTGAATTAAATAGGGTAACATCACAATTTTATTTTTTTAATATTATTATATTAAAATTTAATAGCAAAAAGTACAACATGGATAATACCATATGAAATTTTCCATTTTACCATCTTCTTCTTATTATTATTCTTTTTCTTTTAGGTACAATGTTTTACTTATTATATATTTACTTTCTGTTGCCCAGCCGGCCTTTTTTTCCCCCCTGTTTTGGCTCTTTTTTCCCGCTTCTTAGTGACATTGTATTTCATTATATTATCTCATCTCTTTTCTTTCTCCTTCATTTAATTAATTTTTATTTAAAAATCTTCGAATTATTGTTTTGCTCATTTATAAGAATATTTTTACTTGGCCTAGCTTCATTTTTTTTTTATTATCTGACCGGACATGAGAAAAGGAGATATGAATATGACCAAAGTAGGAGAGAGACAAAAAGACTGAGATAAAAACTAAGGTTGAATATGGGTTGTCCCTTTAAGTAAATTCACACCATTTATACTTAGAGGATCTATTTCCTTCTGTGTTTAATCTTGATTGCATGTCAAACTTATTGCATCATGTGTGTGTGTGTAGGGTTAATTACACTGAGGTCCCCTTTGAGATTGTGAAATTACCATGTTCCCCCTATAGCTTTCATAATTACACTTACACCCCTCTGATGTGTATCAGGAGGTTTTGGGAGTTACATTTTTGGCATGAGTGAAGTTGTTGCAAAACAATCTACTGAAGCAAATGACGCTCAGAATGTTAAGAACCCAAGCCTGGCATGGATTGTCGGGTTCCTCTTCGTCGTTAGCTTTCTGGGGCTCTTTTCAGTCGTGCCCCTTCGCAAGGTATATTCATTTTTCATACTCTACAATGCTTCATCGCTCTAAATAATTAGAGCTTACTTATAATGCCTAAGAAGATGAAATGTTTTTCACTTTTACGCCTATGTAACTGAATATCTGTAATTTTCTAAATGGTTCAGATAATGATCATAGATTTCAAACTAACTTATCCAAGTGGGACTGCAACTGCTCATCTAATCAATAGCTTTCACACTCCTCAGGGAGCCAAGCTAGCAAAGTGAGTCTGCTAAATTCCAATACACATACACACATATACATATTATATATATATAAACTATTTGAATAAGATATCTCATACTATTGTCCATTGCTTGAATCCAGGAAACAAGTACGAACATTGGGGAAGTTCTTCTCTTTCAGTTTCCTGTGGGGCTTCTTCCAATGGTTTTTCACTGCAGGAGACAACTGCGGGTTTGTAAGTTTTCCCACGTTTGGTCTGGAAGCCTACAAGAACAAGTGCGTTTCACTAATAATAACATTTTTTGCCGATAATTGAATATAGAATATTATTTGATTTTTTCTTTGTGCTTATTCTTGCAACTCAACCTTTCTATGCTTGTTGACCGGAAACCAGGTTTTACTTTGATTTCTCGGCAACATATGTTGGCGTAGGCATGATATGTCCCTATCTTATAAACATATCATTGCTAGTCGGAGCTATCCTGTCATGGGGTATAATGTGGCCACTCATAGGGGACAGGAAGGGGGATTGGTACCCTGCTGAATATCCACCCAGCAGCCTTCATGGCTTGCAAGGATATAGGGTATGCTCGTCTTTTGGTTTCAAAATTACATATACCTCCCCTGTAACATATCTTCACCTTACAGTGCATCTTTTCCGTCGGTCATTATACTGTGATTTCAATGCTCAAAAGGGCGTATCTGTAATTTTGAAACCAATTGTAATTGTGTTCGTCAAATTTTGATGATTGTGAATGTTACATTGTCCTTTTGTCCCTCCCAATTCAGGTCTTCATAGCTATAGCCATGATTCTTGGTGACGGCCTCTACAACTTCTTTAAGGTCCTTGGGCGCACAATATTCGGGTTGTACCACCAACTCAAAAACAAAAACGCAGGGCTCGTTCTCCCAGACGGTAACCAATCCTCTCCTCAACCTCCCGCTTCATCTTACGACGAGCAGCGCAGGACCCAACTTTTCCTCAAGGACCAAATCCCCACATGGGTCGCCATCGCCGGCTATGTCGCCATTGCTATAATCTCAGCCGCCACGCTCCCACACATCTTCCGCCCCCTAAAATGGTACTACATCGTGGTCATATACATATTTGCACCCACCCTGGCCTTCTGCAACGCATACGGGTGTGGGCTCACGGACTGGTCCCTAGCATCCACTTATGGGAAGCTAGCAATATTCGTGATCGGCGCGTGGGCCGGATCCTCCCATGGCGGAGTTCTCGCGGGGCTCGCCGCATGCGGGGTCATGATGAACATCGTGTCAACCGCCTCCGACCTCACACAGGATTTTAAAACAGGGTACATGACCCTCGCGTCTCCGAGGTCCATGTTTGTGAGCCAAATCATCGGGACGGCTATGGGGTGCGTGATCTCCCCTTGCGTGTTTTGGCTGTTTTACAATGCCTTCGACAATCTGGGCGTGCCTGGTTCACAGTACCCTGCACCCTACGCTCTTGTGTACCGCAACATGGCGATCTTGGGGGTCGAGGGGTTCTCGGCTTTGCCAGAGCATTGCCTTATGCTCTGTTACGTGTTCTTCGCTGCAGCCATTATTATCAATGGCATTAGGGACTTTGTAGGGCCGAAGTGGGCGAGGTTCATTCCTCTTCCCATGGCGATGGCCATCCCGTTCTATCTTGGTGCGTATTTTACTATCGATATGTGTGTCGGGAGCTTGATACTTTTCGTTTGGGAGAAGATCAACAAGGCCAAGGCGGAAGCGTTTGGGCCGGCGGTTGCTTCTGGATTGATCTGCGGCGATGGGATTTGGACGTTACCGAGTTCGATATTAGCTTTGGCCGGTGTAAATCCGCCTCTTTGCATGAAGTTTCTGTCAAGAAAAGCAAACCAAAGGGTTGATAATTTCTTAGGATCTTAGTTTGATGGACATATTGGGTTCAGAAAGTGTAACCAATATACCCTTCATTGCATTGCGCACTTGTGTTCCTTATATTTTTCACGTTCCCTGACCAAAAAAAAAAAATATTTTTCACGTTGTGTTACGTATTGGCGTCTGTCACTGATTTAAAGTGTTGAAATTACCGATCTCAAAATATAGCAAGTGAGCAAACATGGGGTTATGTGTAATTTAATCTTCCAATTTGTTAATGTTTATCATACTTTTGACTTGACTTTGGTATTGTGATGAGAACTTCGTGATTTACATGCATTTTAACGATTGCATCAACTTAAATCTGTATTATACCTATTGCGGATGAATAACGTTGATTTTTTTTTTTGACCACAAAATATAACTCTGAGTACATATAAATTTACTTCCTCAATAATACATTTAATTTTATCTTGCTAATATCAATTAGCAACATCAGCTTCCTTTCAGTATATAGTAGTCACATCCTTTGTTTTTACACATTTGTCTTATATTCTATGAACACATTTCTGGAAGGGTTGAAAAATAAAGTGAAGTACTTAAGCACAGTAAAGATTGAAAAATGTACAGGAAAAGTAGAATGTAGTTCCTCAAATCTCAGTACAAAAGTTAATAAACAAGTGCATTTATATCTACAAATTATCATCTTAATTACAAAACTTTTACATACATTGTTGTTGTCTGTACATCATTTCCATGTTCTTAGGCCTCAATCAGCTGTCTAATAGGTTTGGCATTTAGATTGTCCGAAGGGATAGGTGTAAACTCGGACAGTATTGCCCTAAACTCGTCCCCAGTGAGAGTTTCCCTCTCCATCAACACCTCAACCAACTTATCGATAGCCTCCCTGTTGCTCCTTATGTGCTGTTTCGCCGTCTCGTACGCATTGTCAATGATGTGCCTCACGGAATTATCAATGTCTTCTGCAAGTTTCTCAGACATTTGGTTCCTCGCTAGCATCCTCAACACCACATCGCTGCTCTGCACGCCTTGATCGATCAATGCCCACGGCCCGATCTCGGACATTCCATAGGTTATAACCATCTAAAAACCAAGAAAATATAAGAGAGAATTACAATAAACCCCCTCTAAGTTCGCTTCAATTACAAACAAATCCCTCTATCTATCGAAAATGTAATTATGATATAGAGGGGTTTATTGTGTGTGATTCTGTAAGACGAAAGAAAAACCTCCAGGTGGTGTGTTTTTTGAAATCAAGAGGAGAGAGATTTGTGTAATTGGACATATTTGCGGGGTTATGATTCTGTGAATATTTCTTAATTTTCAGAAGAATATTGTCCTTACAAGTGAAAGTTTGGCCGAAAATTTACCTGTCTAGCTATCTGTGTTACTTGTTGCAAGTCTCCAGCTGCACCAGTAGTGATTTCTGCTTCGCCAAAAATTACTTCCTCTGCTGCCCGACCACCAAGGCCTCCCACTATTCTCGCGAATAACTGCTTCCTAGAGATCAGGGTCGGGTCGTCCCCAGGTATGAACCATGTCAAGCCACGCGCTTGCCCACGGGGGATTAACGTAACCTTCTGTACAGGATCATGTCCAGGAGTCAAGGTCCTGTCACACAACACAAAACAATGAGCTCCGGAATCACCGACCCATTAAATATTTAATATCTCGAACGATTTTCTCAATAGCAAAACGTGTACAAAATCTAAAGCTTCGTTTAAAGTTTTGAGAATGTAATAAAAATGAAGGCTAGCTCGTCTCTACTTACGCGCAGACTGCATGTCCGACTTCGTGATAAGCCACTAAGATCTTGCTCTTTCCATCGGTCATGGTGGTTCCCTCCATTCCCGCCACAATGCGGTCGATGGCGTCATCAATCTCTTTCAGAGTAATGCTGTCTTTGCCTCTCCTACCAGCAAGAATTGCGGCTTCGTTCATCAGGTTCGCTAGATCCGCGCCACTAAATCCTGGGGTTCTCATCGCGATCATGCTGAGATCAACATCCTTGTCTAACTTCTTGTTTTTACTATGAACCTGTAGTATTTCTTCCCTCCCTCTAACATCTGGTAGCCCTACACTAACCTGCTCAAGACAAAGATTGTTTACAGCTACACCCCCTGAGGTTGTTAAATACGTTTGGATCCCTTGATGTTTGTATAATAAAAAAACCCACCCTTCTTGTCAACTTTTTTTTTTTCTCTTACAATTAGACGAATCTTGAGATTTGAATAATTACATAAACTGCCCTGCCAACAACTTCCGCTTACAGTTAGACCCCCTAAAATGTTGATGGCAATGGTGATGGTCGTTACAATTATGCGAACCACAGGGAACTAACTGTATTTACACCAAACAGGTATATAATTATCACATAATTTTATTATCAACCACACGAATGATCAATGTGACACCACTAATATGAAAAAAAGCAAACATAGGAAAGGCATCCATAAACGCTTGAAAACATAACCAAAGTGAGATAACGAGTTATGTTAACCGAAATTCTCATCTAGCATGGCAAAACGAGACTAATAATTACATACCTGTCTATCAAACCTTCCAGGCCTGAGCAAAGCTGCATCAAGAATATCAGGCCTATTAGTAGCAGCCAGGACAATGACTCCACTCTTTCCAGCAAAGCCATCCATCTCCGTTAGCAACTGATTAAGAGTTTGCTCCCGTTCGTCGTTCCCTCCACCGATCCCAGTTCCTCTCTGCCTCCCAACAGCATCTATCTCATCAATGAAAACCAAGCAAGGGGAGTTCTCCTTAGCCTTGTTGAACAAATCCCTGACCCTCGAAGCCCCAACACCCACGAACATTTCAATGAACTCTGAGCCAGACAGGGAAAAGAAGGGCACTCCAGCTTCTCCGGCTATGGCCTTAGCCAGCAGCGTCTTACCGGTACCTGGTGGCCCGATTAAGAGCACCCCTTTCGGTATTTTCGCCCCTACTGCAGCAAACTTTTCAGGGGTCTTCAAGAACTCAACAATTTCTTGAAAATCTTGTTTTGCTTCATCAACTCCGGCAACATCATCGAATGTCACTCCGGTGTTTGGTTCCATTTGGAACTTAGCTTTGCTCCTGCAGATATATAGCATGCATTCTCACAATGCAATATTTTCACAGAGAAACATTTCGAGGGGGGAAGAGGGAAAGGGGGGCGGGGGGGGGGGAGGAAGTTAACTACAATAAACCCCCCCTGAAATTCGGAAGAATTTTCGCCAACTTCCTATAATATAAAACTTACACATACCCTTTTAATGTTTTAGTTTTATTGTACATCTCACCTGCTGTTAGGGGCCTATTCGTAATATGGGGCTAGCATTAAGGAGGTACTTGTAATTATTCTTAGGAGGTTTTGCGAAATTGAGCATAACTTCACGGTTTTTTTTCAATTAACCATAAAAAACCAAGTGTTCACTGAGTTGACCGTATGACCAAAAAATTAAAATTTAAACTGCTAGATAAAATATACACATTAAATAAAATTTAAGGCTATCATTATCTTCTTTAGCATGTTAAACTGTTTTGCGGGAACGAGTGGCAATGAGATTCGAACACATACCAACCTAAACCTTAAACAGTTCAAACTACTCAAAAAAACGAAACATTGAATATTTAATATCTCTGACAACACGAACAAAAATTCGTACACTCTATCTACATACCTTCCCAATCCGAAGGGCAAGTTAGGCCCTCCGGGGAGATTCGAAGACGAACGCCTGAAGAGCAGAATACCCAGAAGTATCAATGGGAAAGCCAAGTTCCCCAACAAATCAAGAATAGCCCCAGCCATGTTACCTTCCATTGGATGAGCTGCAAAATCAACATTTTTTTCCTTGAGTTTCCTTAAAAGCTCCTCCTGCAATCCGGGCATCTGAACCCTGACTCTCTGTATCTTGTTCAGCGCAGGATTGAATATCTCCGCAATAGCCACCGTCCCGTTCTCGAACAGATCCACTTTCTTGACAGCATCTTGATCTAAATACTCCAAGAGTCTCGAATACGACATTCGGCTTGATGTTGTCTCACTCGGGCTCTCCGGCGGCTGCTGAGCCGCCGCTTTGCCGGGGGCGCCGCCCAGAAGGGTCAGCCCAGGAGTGGTGGTGGCCAGTAGCTTTCTTCTGGTTATGATTTGTTTGTTGATTTCTTGGTTCGGATTAACGATTTCTCTAATGGGGGCGACTTTCGGGTGGTGATCATCTAGGAATTTGCAGATGGGAATGTAAGAGGCGGATACAGAAACAGCAGGGGCCATTTTTTTTTTTCCCTTCTAAGTTTCTTGAATTTCTTATGCAAGTGTTTTAGGAAACAAAAAACAAAAAAATTGCAGGTTTTCCGATTTTTTGGAGGGAAGTTGGGAGAATGAGAGCATGTTTAAATAGAAGACTGACCCTTTCAAATAAAAAAATAGAAGAGTGATGAGATGTTTCTACTGGGATTTGGGTTTTGGATTTATGCAGAGATATTTTTACTTTTCAGTTTTTTCGTGAAGAGTCTAGAGTAGTGAATTTTGACTATTTCAGGCTTTGTTTATGGCCTTAGCCATACACTTGGAGAAATTGGGGGTCTACTTTGTCACCAACATTTGTGTGGTTAATTGTATGAGTACGAGGCCCACAATCCACTGTCCACGTGTTGTGAATTTAACAGAAAATTTTAATTTAGATCCGATTTAATTGAACAAGTATTAATTATATAAGGAGTGTTTTTATACATATTTTTATAAATGATCGATAATTTAAAGAGTGAATAATCACATGATAAGTATACTATACTTGTTATATAATTTGCTGAAATTAATCAAATGAGGTTCGAATAAGAAAATTTCAAATTCAACAGCATTTTTTTGGCTGAGAATAGGGGTTCCAAGTTTTAACAAAAGAAAACTACACGAATGGGAGAAATGGAAATGTTGAAGAATTTAAATAAATATAAAATGGCTCTCTATTTTTAACAATTTTAATTTTTAGATATGGTGGTCATTTAATATGGTATCAAAGTCAAATAATCTCGCCGTCACCCATTTATCAAAAGAATTTTACGTGCAAGACTTAATAAAAAACAAAAGAAACTTATCTACACGTGCTGGAGCATGATGGAGAATTTAAATAAATATATAATGACTCTCCATCTCTAACAATTTAAATTATTAGATGAGGTGGTCATTCAACAGAAAATGATATTAGCCTTTATGGTGAGGATTTGAGTTCATCATCTTTTATAATATCCATTTCAAAAGGTATATTTTTATTCATAATTTTATAGTATCCACCCAGGCAAAATTCAAAAAAGAATATTTATATTTGTGATATTACAGTATAGGAGTTCAAAATACATAGACAAAAAAAAAAAAAAAATCTAAAATCCTGCATCAATATAATTCTAGCATTTTTTTTCAATCAACTCAACCAAAGGCCTTACTTGTTCTTACATTAATAAACTCAAATTCAACTTATTATTATTATTATTATTATTATTATTATTCACTAAGCATGTATAAACCTTAAATATAGATATAAAATAAAAGATAACTAAATGGTGAATAGTGATTAGGACTTATTTGTTCAACTAAACAAATCAAATAATGTTCAATAAATATAAGGAGGGGCATTTTGGTCAACTATGAAATTAAAAAAATAGTTGGAGAGTGCCAACAACATTAGCCCCTCAAAAATTAGTAAAAACATTCAATTAAAATTTATATAACTCAAACTTGAAAAATATTTTAAATACAAACATAATTTTAAAAGATGAAAAAAATTAAAATGTGAACCTAATATCATTTACAATATATATTTTTTCTTGTTTTTATGTGTATCATTTATTTTTGTATAGTTTAATACTACATGAAATTAGTTTTGTTTATTACCTAATCTCTCTTTGTTTTGTAGTATCTTTGTCATTAATTTTTTTGTAGGTATTAAATTGTCCACATATCTAATTTATTTATTTATCATTCTTTTTTATAAGAATTTATTTATTATTCTTTGTTGCTTCTTTTTGGAGTTTATTATTTCACTTTGTGCTTCATTAGATATAAATCTTTTACATGCAGATTACACATTGTTATAGCTACAAGGCAATATGTTTATTATTCTTAAAATTTTTGTAACATTGTTAAATTTGATGGATTCTTTCTAATAATTGATATTGATAATTTTTTTTTGAAATAATTGTTATAGCTAATTGGATTTCTCATATTTTTGTTTTTCATCATATTTCAAAATAATTTCCTTCAAAACAAAATCTGGAGAAATTTGTAACTCGCCCACACACAAAGACTGCCCAATACATTATGGATGTTCACCCCCCATATATTTAAAGAAAAGTTATAAGAGGAAAAAAAATGCTAAAGAGTGAGTCGAATATGCTCAAGAGTGAACTGTTGAAAACATGCCAGCAAGCCCAAGCATTCATCTACCAAAATCTTGTAAAAAGAGATACACGACTCAGGTCTCTTCAAGAATTGCTCCATCAGCAGGGAGTCAGCCTCAACACAAAAATTTTGGGCCTCTTTATGCAACAGCCACTTTAATCCCATCCTCAAGGCCTTGAATTCCATCTCCAGGATATCAATTCACCCAAAACAGAACTCGGCCAAACCTCCCCTGAATCTCCCAGCCTCGTCACGTACTACTGCCCCTAGACCAGCGCCCCCATTGTTCCAGTTTAGACCGGCATCCGTGTTCAATTTGAGCCACCCTACCGGGGGCGGGTGCCACTGCTCAGCCAGTGTTGAGCTCGGAATTCTCATCATTTCCTCATCCCACTCTTGTTCCTGTTCATTGGAATAGGATTCAATCCAGCTCTGCACTTCCAGGAAATGTGGTAGGCTTTCATTCATATAAAACTTATTCCTATGCCACTAAGTACACCAACATGTAAGAATTAGCAGGTTTAGCCTTCTCCTATCCTTCTTTCTGGACAGCAACGCAAAACTATCCATCACCATCTCTGTAACGACCCCGATATTCCTTTATATTTTATTAAACATAAATAGTAATTTTTTTACATAAACATATACAAAATACAAGAGTTACAATTTTCACAAAATACAAAAGTAACTTTATTAAGTAAAATGCTTCAAAACACCCATGGTTTCCATTGCGTCCCTCAAATGACTCCGCTCATTTCTGTCTAAAAAGTATTGGAAAAGAGGAGTCAACGCGACGGTTGAATAGAAATATCACATAATTACCTAAGGTGCTTGTGTGTGCTATTGCACATTAGTTACACACATAACACGTATTTCACACTTTCTACCTTTTGTCACCTGACAGTGACCCTTATAACTACCCGGGCCGAAATAACAACCAGCACATTTCTCCCGCCAGCCTTATCCTCCAATGGTCGTATCCCGGACATACGCCTTAGTATTGTTCTATGACCCTCTCTCTTGAGTAGATCCCTCCGTCTACCCAAGGGGGGGATTAGGAGATGGAAGGGTGGTGAACTCTCCCGGCTACTCAATAGTATGTCCCGGTGGAACACCCCCCAGACCATTCCAGCACATATGGGCCCATTCACACAATTCAAGTTTCACACATAGCACATAATTTATGGAAGACATGCTTCCATGTTCATATAAAGTTGAGTGTTTGTTACTAAAACGTATTTTGATAAAGCTAAACATATTTTGATAAAAGCTTTGTTTACAAAATTACATATCGATGTTTATAAAACTCACTTTAAAACAATAAAATATTACCATAAATTTAAACATACTTTTACTCATGTAAATCACGATCACCTACAACAACTTATAGAAATAAGAATCACATATTCACAACTTTGTACATATGCTCACATAATTAAAATAATAATCACATAATTATTCATATAATGATCATATAATGAACATAGAGATTTTACTACTAGAAAAATAATAAGGTTAGAACTTTTCCTACACTACTTAGGAAATTAATGCAATATTCCTACCTTTCCCAAAAGTGATGTATGAAAGTAGGGAGAATATATAAAAGGCTACTAATGTGTGTATATATATTTATAAGTGGAGGGATAAGTATATATAAATATATATGTAGAAAGGATATATGTATATATGTAGGTGTTCAAAGATGTAAGAAGAAAGTGGGGTTTTGAAAGGAGTTTGTAGATGTAAGAGTGTGTATATATGTGTAGAAAGGTTAATATGTCTATATATATGTTTAGAAAGAGGGGTAATTATATATATAGGTATATGGGAAGGTTTAACAATGATAAAGTGTGATACATATTTGGAAATGCAAGATTTTGTGGGTGTGGAGGTTGTTGGCGGGATTTAGTATGTGTTGTTGTGTGATGAAAACTACCTAGTATATATATATGTGCATGTGGACATATGAGTGTATATGTAGATATATATATCACCAAGTGTATATATGTGGACATGTGTGTGTATAGGTAGATATAGATATCACCAAGTATATATATGTGGACATGTGTGTGCATAGGTAGATATAGATATTACCAAGTATATATATGTGGACATGTGTGTGTATAGGTAGAAGTAGAAATCACCACTAGTCTATGTATGTGGATGTGTGTGTGGAAATGTAGATAGGTAATTCACCACTAGTCTATGTATGTGGATATGTGTGTGGAGATGTAGATAGGTAATTCACCACTAGTTTGTATATGAATATGTGTGTGTACATGTAAATATATAAATCACCACTAATAAATGTATGGATGTGTGTGTGGATATGTAGATATAGAATGTACCACTAATATATGTATTAGAGGAGATATTCTTGCAAAACAATTATAAAATATACTAAAAATCTAGACTTTATATTTTTCATTTAATTAAAATCCGAAAATTAGGTTTATAAATAATTAAAATTCGAAAATTATACATTTAAAATCATAAAAATATATTGTTGTAATTATAAAATTCGAAAATTGTATAATTTATTTATAAAATTCGAAAATAAAATAACTACAAGCCTAAAATATGTATTTAAATAAATTTTCCAAAAAATAATAATCACCATTCAAAATTAAAACTATAAGGTCTAAGTTATAAAGTAATGTTAAAATAATAATTTTACTCTTAATAAAATTCGAAAATCATAATAAAATTTTCAGGAATTAATATTTTGCATTTTTCAAGTGCTAAGAAAACAAATGATGGAATAATCACATTTTATAAAATGCATGTAGTGTAATGCATATTTATTCACAAATCACATATATTCACACAATAATTATCACATAATGGAAATAAATCCTAAGTAAAATATTAATAATAACAATAGGAGTTACCGGGTCGTCGCAATCTCTGGCCTCGCATTCATTCCCCGCTCAAAGAGAGCTTGGAAAGGTCGTTTTCGTTTGTATGCATTCGCAGAATAGGTGGTTTTCTGTTTCGGTCCCAGCGCCACAAAGTTCACAAGTTTCGACCCCTATTACTGCTCAAGTGCGAAGGTGGCTCGCCTTGGAGGCGGCCCCGGAGCAGCCGCCATGTCCATATCTTCTGTTTCGATGGTAACTTCGAACTCCAAACAGCCTTGAAGGCCTTTTTGAGCCTTGGATCTGCCCCACTAGTACCCCCGACTCATTCCTCATGCGGTGAAAATTTTGACAGGCAAATTTTACACACTCCATTCTGATTGGGATTTTGTGTTACCAATTTTATAGTTTATTTAGAAATCACTCCTCAATCCCAAATTTGATTGAAATACCCTGTCACGACCCGGAAAAATACCCTTTTATTTATAAAATAAAATTGGATATTTTTCCGGGTCGTGACAAATGGTATCAGAGCCGCTTGCCAGCCGGAATACTGGGAGCTAAGTGCTCTGTGGGGCAAAGTGCTACGCATACGGGAGCCACCGCTTGAGCCCGCAGAGCAAATGTTACGTCTTGAGCCCACGAGGCCAAGTGCTATGTATTGAAAGTCTTGAGCCCACGAGGCCAAGTACTATATGTCTTGAAAGTCTTGAGCCCATGAGGCCAAGTACTACTTCTTGAATGTTTTGAGCCTGCGGGGCAAAGTGCTACGTGTGCGGGAGTCGCCTCTTGAGCCCACAGGAGCCACCTCTAGAGTCCCGACGCCTGGCAGATGGTATTGGTATGTGTGACTTTTGCTACAAAACTTCTAGTGTATCTATTGAATTTTGTATTTGATTGGAATATATTTTGGGTTCTAAACTCTTTTGTGAAAGCATATTTTTTGAAAAATACCCTCAACTCTTTTACAAAATAAAGTTGAATTTCGAGGACGAAATTCTTTTAAGGAGGGGAGGATGTGACGACCCGGTAATCTGTAATATTTAAATAATTGATTTAAAATCTTTTGCTTCTTGTAAATGTTATTATTACTTGTTGTTTTCAAATTTTCGTCTGCTTTTGCGATTAACTTACAATTTGAACGGTAAAGTGTCAATTTTCAAACTTTCTATGCCCTAAATTGCAATTTTCAAAAATATAACTAAAACATTTTTAATTTCTGGAAAATATACATATAATTTCAGATTTATAAACATTAAATTTCATAATTTTGGAATTTTTCTAAATTAATTATGAATTTTTGGATTTTATGCCCAAAAACCCTAATTTATGCCCTAAAACCCTAATTTTCAGTTTTTACAAAATAAATAAATACAAATTCGAATTTTTAATAAAATAAAGATATGATTTCAGATTTTATAAGATGAGGACAATCAAAATCAGATTTTATTAGATTTTATTTGATTTTATTTGATTTTGTGTTAATATTTTATTAAAATATCCTACACTAATATAAGATGAATTTCTTCTAGAAATTGTGCATTTGTGTGGTCTTCCATTCATCTAGATTCATGACTCATGGATTAGGGTTACACCAAGGCTAGAATAGAGGAGGGAGGTGGAAGATTTCATTTAATTTGGCATTTAATTCTATGCCTAGTTGGGAGATTTGCATTAAATGGAAAGATTTGCATTTATTAAACCTTGGTCCCCAAGTCTTGCCTTCTACCCTCATTCTCCACTATAAATAGGACCTCCCACACACTTCCCCATCCCCAAAAACGTCCTCACACATACACACACTATACTCTCTCTATTTTCTTCCACAAACACACAAATCCCGCCTAAAAACACACCCCCTCACTTACTCTACTCTCAACACCCAAAACACTTCTTATGTATAGCCTATCTTCCACCCACATATATGTACACACAAGCCCTTCTATTTTCATCCATATATACCTATAAAGCCTTCTATATCCTCTCTTTTTCCCTAAAAACATTTCAAGGTAGGAGTATTGTTTAATTTCATGAGTAAAGTAGGAATTTAAGTATCTTGTAAGTTTTAGATATTTTATGCTTTCATTTTCATTATAGTATTATGTGAAATTATGTGTCTACGTGCACCTATTCAAACACACACGCACCTTATGGGGTTGAATGATATTTCTACTCAACCGTCGCGTTGACTCCTCCTTTCCAATACTTTTTAGACAGAAATGAGATAGCGGATCAGAGTGGCGCAGCGGAAGCATTTGGAAGCTTTTTACACGATATAGTTACTTTTCTATTCTTTTGAAAATTGTGACTTTTGTATTTTGTACAAATTATATGTGAAAATAATTATTTATACAACTATGAAAATATTACCGTTGCGCGTTTCTATCCAATTTTATTTTATAAATAAAAGGGTATTTTTCCGGGTCGTGACATACCCCCACCTTATGAATATATATATATATATATATATATTTTTTTTTTTAATTCCATTAGCTTCTTTGCAATTTCCCTCTCTTCATAATTGCGCAAAACTCTCTTTGGCACACACACCATATTTACACCACCACACACAACTCACTTTTCTCCCTTAAAACTTCATCAAATTATAAAAGTAAATTTACCAAATTAATTATCTCGACTAGACACATCAATTGGTAGGCATAAAGGCTCAGTTTTGACGTTTGGTGGCTGAGCTCCTGTGATAGGTGGCGTGAACGACGGAGGCGATAGGTTTGTCATTCCGGCGACATTTTTTGGCGGAATTCAAATAGGTATACATTGATTTTTCATGAAAAATCTAATGGCAGATTTAATTTCTAGGTTTGAGTGGTAGAAATGATTGAATTGGTGTGAGTTATAGTTTGAAGTGATTTTTCTTAAATTAAATCATAAGGACCCGTTAAATCATCAAAAGCAAGACATAGTGATTCAGGAAGATAGGTTTGAAAAATTAAGAGCAAAAAGGCATGGGTTGGTTGAATAGAATCTTTCACAAGATTCAATTCCATGACGGTCATCTTTTTCTTATCAATTACTTTCTTTCTCTTCGTATGAATGCTGTTTTGTGCAGTAAAAATTTGTTTCCATGAAACCCTCAAATCTTTTAGTTTTATCCCCCACAATAAGATATGGAAGTGATCTATGGATTAGGTTCAAGAATGTAGTAGATTTTGGGTATAAAAAATGTCTAATCGTAGTACTTTTTTAGAAATATGCAATATTACAACTGCATCATAACAAACTTTGTGCCATTCTAAATTACAAAGATGAATTCACTCAATTTGTTCTATAATAGGATATTACACTTGATTTAAGCAGAATTAATATGAATGTATGCAATATATTATGTTGAAATTGCAGTATACAAACCGATATTTATAGAATCGGGTTGAAATTGTGGAGTTTGTCCACAAAAAAAAAAAAACATATTAAGTCAATTGGCCAAAGGAGTAAGTACGATGTGCAGAATTGATTAAGGTGATTGTAATTCTCACCCCCACCCCCACCTTGTCAATTAATCAAAATGACTATAATCTTGAAGATGCCCGATCAATGCAGTTTTGATTTGCAAAATTGGAATTAGTACATAACACATAATCTTAGAAACCTATAGAATAATGTCCAATATTTGCATAATTGGAATGAGCACATAACGTGTAATCTTAGAGACCTTTAGAATAATGTATGTCCAATGTTTTTAGAATTTGAATGAGTACATAACGTATAATCTTAAAGATTTGCAAAATATTGTCTGATATATGTAGAATTAGAATGAGAAAAAAAAAACTATAATCTTAGAAATTTGCAAAATTGGCATTATTGTTTGAAGCCCATCATCCTAAACTTGCACAATTGGAATGATTATTAGCCCGTTTGGAAGGGCTTTTTTCAAAGAAAAAGCACTTGTTTTTTGGGAAAAAAACCACTTTAGAGCAAAAATATTTTGTTTGGATGGATTTTTTTTTACAAAAAGTAGAAACTAGACAAAATTTAAAACACTTTTAATAACTGCATCTAAACGTAAAACTGTTTGGCTTAAAAAAAACCTCTATTATAAAAAGCACCGTTCGATAAGCACTTTTTTTAAAGCCCATTCAAATAGGCCCTATATTAAATTTCATCAATTGACTTGGAGTTGTGCCTAATTTGATTGATTGAGTTGAGGGTTATGGTCAATTTGATCAACTAACTTGGGAGTTATGCCCAATTTCATCAATTGAGTTGGGGTTACGATCAATTAACTTGGGGATTATGCTCAATTTCACTACTTGAGTTGGGCTTTTGGTCAATTTGGTCAATTAAGTGGAGATAATGCTTAATTTCATTAATTGAGTTGAGGATTATGCCAACTCTATCAATTAAGTTTTGGGTTATGGTCAATTTATCAATTGACTTAAGGATTACACTCAATTTAATCAATTGAATTGGGAATTATACCTAATTCTATCAATTGAGTTTTAGATTATGGTCAATTTCATCACTTGACTTGGGGATTATATTCGATTTGACCAATTGTTTTGGGAATTATACCTAATTCAATCAACGGAGTTGAGAATTATGCCCGATTTAATCAACTGAGTTGGAGATTATGCCTAATTCCATCATTGGAATTGGGGATTGCATCCAATTTGATCAATTGAGTTGGGGATTATGCCCAATTGGATCAATTGAGTTGGCGGTTATAATCAATTTGATCAATTAAGTTGAAGATTGTGTCCAATTTAAAAAATTGAGTTGGGGATTATTCATGATTTGATCAAATGAATAAGGGATTATGCTTAATTTCATTAATAGAGTTGTGAATTATGGCCACTTTTCACCATTTTACTTTGGGATTATGCCAAATTTGATCAATTGAGTTCAATATTGTGCTCATCATCAATTGACTTGGGTTTATGCCCAATTTGATAGATTAGTTAGGGATTATGCCCAATTTCATCAATTTAACTGGAGATTACACTCAATTTTATTAATTGAGTTAGGATTATAGTCACTTTCATCAATTAAGTTGTTGTTATGGTCAATTTTATCAATTGACTTGGGGATTATTGTTAGCTTTTCAAAATTGATATGTGTTCTTTAACTTTTCGGTTATGTACCTCTTATGGCTATCCTAATTCTTCAAAATAGATACATGTTCTACAATTTGAGGATTGTATACTTCATATGCTCATCCCAATTTCATGAGTTGAGTTAGGGATTATGCCTAATTTTATCAATTGACTTAGGAACTATGCTTAATATCATCAATTGACTTGACAATTACGAGCAATTTGTTCATTTGATCGAGTTGGGATTATGATCAATTTCCTCAATTAAGCTGGCATTATGGTCAATTTCGCCAATTGAGTTGGGGATTTTTATCAATTCTGCAAAGTTGATATGTGTTTTGCAACTTTTGGATTGTTTACTTCATGTGTTCATTCCAATTTTGCACAATTGATAGTTGTTTTGAAACTTGGGCATTATATAACCTAAAATCTATCACAATAACTAGGCCAACCATTCCCTCAAATTAGTATCAATTTCTTATGCTATTCCTATATTATTTTTATAATTACTTTCCTGATTTTACATTGAAAATGTCCCCCTTTTTTGTTTATATATTCTAAAACTTTTTCATTTCGTAACAACTCACATAATCTTCCCCCTGGAAACCCTTATCCCCAAACCGGATTTCAAATTAAACTTAATTTATCATAATTAAGTTCTTTTTTATTTTTAGTGAGAGATGTATCAAGAGGCATATCTAATTGTGGATGATCTTTAATCGTGCTACTCCTATTCACAATTCGAGAAATTATTAATGCGCGTGAAAGTTGATTTTTGATATTTTGTTCATTTTTTTTTGTTGCAAAAAACATATTGTATTAGGCCGGGTATTAACATAATATCCTTTTCTCTTTTTAGTTTTTCTTTTTAACTTCAAAGTTTATTATTTTTCTTTTTAGTGTTTATATCATTTTATGATAGGAAATAGTAGTTATGAAAATTAAATTTTGTATTCATTTGTTCAATATGCAATTTCTTACATCAAATGCATTAGAGTTTGTAACATTTAGACTATTGATTTTTTCAACTTGATTATGTAGTTATGTAATATGAGATGCTTCTTTTGTTGTATTTCTTGATGTATCAAAACATTTGATGTGAATGATATATCTTAACATTTTTCTAACTCTTGTTTGAACAAATGTTGATAATATTGTTTACAATGTCTTATTTATAATAATTATTCATCACTTTAGCTGTTAAACGTTTAAATTATCTATCACTTATTTCTAAGTAACTTTTTCAAATTATATATGAGTTAAATATTTATTCTAAATATGATATTTTTTATGATTAGGTACATTTTCTCAAGCATAAAAACTGACAATCATTTATGTCTGTGACATGATTATAAACCTTTCTTTTATAGTTGTTTTATGAAATTTTCGATCGTTGTGTCTTGAATAGAGAATTGTTGTTGTTGTTGTTATTTCGATTATTGAAGTTTAAGTATGAAGTTGTTAATATACCTCTAGAGATGGAGTGGCTATCCCTTGTCTACTTTACAAGTTTGTCATTATGCTTCTGGCGGATATATGCTCTCCCGTTTTTTGTTAAGATTGTTGTGCATATGTATTGACACCTTGCGCGATAAATCGAGTCTCTGCAAGACACCTCAAGTTGCATTGTTATTCTACTCTTGTTTCACTTGCGCAGTCGTGATCATAAATTTATAAGTCATAATAAGATACTTAATATGAGTGCTTTCAAAATGCAATTAAGATCGCATCTCCGTGCGAAGATCGATATATTGAAAATTGCTTAACTAAGATTGGAGCCCTAGAATTTAGGCGTGTGTGTGACATCCCCCTCGCTAGGATCTTCCTATACGAGTAGGGCTCACTCAACGGTCTTGCTGAGTGCTTATTTTTTTTTTCGAGTGGTATCCGATACTTGCATACTTATTTTACCCAATAACAAAATTGCGATAAAATAAATACGCAATTGACATACACAGAATTAAATGGTAATAATTTATCAAAGTACAACACTTTAAATAGCGAGCTTCTGTTTTCCATTTAACTAGCGAGTCTTTTATACATAATAAAGGCCTATATACAAATGACTTGTGACACACCGACCGCTTTAACCGAGTTCCTTCAATCTAATTTCCTCAAACTGAGGCAATGAACAGAAAGACACAAGTCATTCGTATATAGAATCATTTATGGTGGTGGTTAATGTTGATTAGATGAGCTTCCTCATTTATCATGTGCTTTTTGACTCAGCTTTATGGTTAATCATTCTCATCCAAAGTGATCGGATGGGCTTGCACTCCAAAAACTCGTTCTTGGGCTTGGGCTTCAGGATAGTCTCCTTCCCAAACTTGGGCTTCAGGATGGTCTCTTTTATGGACTTGGGCTTCAAGAGGGTCTTCCTTCCCGGGCTTGGGCTTTAGGAGGGTCTCCCTTCCTGGGCCGAAACTCGAGGATCGTATTAGGCCTTAATGATTCAAAATGTTTCATTAAATCCAAAAATAAAGTAGAAAATATATAGTATCAATTATCTATAGTATATCTCAAATTAAATATACTAAATTCTTTTTCATTTGCAATTATCATCCCGTTCAACGCACTGGTTAAAAAACTAGTAATTTATGAAAATTTTAACAATAATGTAAATAAATTAATTACAATAAATATGATTTTAATAACTTGACGTCGAGCCCTCGTCAACCTAAGTTGTCCCCCACCTGATTTCCTCCATCTCGAAGCTCAAACACTGCAAAATTGACTCATTTCAAATAGCCAAGAAACTAAAACTTGAATTAAAAACCTCCCAATTAACCCAACAGATTGAAGAGGAATAATATATATATATATACACACATGATTAGTTGTAATATGATTTAGCTTAAAAAATAATATGATCTAGAATAGATAATTGAAATTTTTAAATAAGGAAACATGTTTTTGTGGCAAAATGGAGAAAAATAAGTAAATTATCTCATGATCCACATAGAAAAGAAATAGAGTTATGATTTGCTCTTCATTGTGAATAATATAGTATGATATGATGATAAGCAAATATAAGCACTATCAATAATATAGACATGGAGTAACCAGTGTACCAAATTTAATTTATTTATATATATGTAAATGTATTCTTATCTTACTTTTTGTATAAGCTAATTTCATGGATTTTGAGTTTAACTTAATAAATTTTATTAAATAGAATCTAGTTTGACCAACTAAGGTTACCAAAATGAAATACTGAAATCATCAACCACACAATCCATGTGCAAAAATTTACGGATCTAAGGGGCTGATAATATGCAAAATTTACAGATCTAATGGGTTGATAATATGCAAAATTTACGGATTTAATGAGCTGATAATACGCCTTAATTACATATGCACAATTTGATTGAATATATTTACATATAAATATACATAAGTTTATATACAAAACTTTTAATGGAATGAAAATATATGACTAAACATGTGCACAATTTATATGAATTTATTTATGATATTTATATACGAAACACAAATGATATAAAATGGCAGCATGGAATTAGGCAAACATTAAGTATAAAAAATAGTTTAAAATTGCAATCAAGATATTGAATTTAATGGCTTAAAATATATATCAAAATATTCATCTAATATAAATAAGAAAATAAGTAAACCTCATTATCCACACAAATGAAGACAAATTAATTTGTCCACTTCATTATCCACACAAGAAATAGATAGACACATAAGGTGTGCATTATTTTAAATATATATATATACACACACACACACATACATACACATATATGATACCAACCAAACCCCTAGTGGCGATGGTTTGGTTGTATCAATTTCTCTGCTGCCCATAAATCATCACACAACTTCACACTCCATCAATCCCCGATTCTCCACCTCAAACCATTAAGTAGGCAATCTCTCCTATGAAGAATACTCCTCCACACAAATGAGTTGTTGTTTCGTGGCTTATATTGGAGAAAAGAAGTTTCCTCACAATATTTTCCAATTAGAAACCTGCTACATGGTTCATCTGTTCCGTCAAGATCCTCCATACTTGTTTTGCCAATAAGGCCTTGTTAAAAGAGACTAAATTGCTAAATCCAAGTCCTCTCGTGTGATATGGCTTCGCCCACTAGAATCCGCTCAATACTCTAATTAACCTCATTGCAAAACTTAATCAGAAAGTTGAAAACCCCCATAAAGTAGGACGAGATTGTTTGGGCAACTGCCTTAATCAAAATTTCTTTTCATCCCGACGAAAAGAGTTTCTCCTTTTACCCTAGCAAGTTCTTCCAAATACGATCTCATGAGAAATGGAAGCTCAATCTCTTTGACTTCTCAAATTCAAGGAAATCCAAGGTAATTCTCCATAGGTGTTCTCGAACAATCCAATTTTCTACAAATTTACACATTAATGTGTTCCATTATGTTTCGGCTAACTAGCAGTGAAATTTTCTCCAAGTTGCTTTTCTGTCGAAGACATTGTATCTCACTCTCTCTTGCCCTTACAAAGAGGAGCAAGTCATCAGCAAATAACAAGTGCGTCAGCAGCGGCATGCTAGCACAAATCCTGAGCCCGTTAAGATTTCCCCATTCATGCTCCTTTCGAATAAAGCTCAAAAAACTCTCTAAACATAGTAAGAATAAATATGGTGATATGGGATCGCCTTGTCGAAGGCTCCTTATAGGCCTGAATTTTGATGAAAACAATCCATTAATTCGTACTTGAAAAGTGACTAATTCTAAGCACGGTCTAATCAAGTGTATCCAAATTGAGTGAAAATCCCATTCCACTCGATCATATGCTTTTGTCAGATCTAATTTAACCACAACCTCCTCCAATTTTCCTTGTTTACGATAATTGAGAATATGAATCGTTTCATGTGCTATCATGACATTATCATAAATTTGTCGGCCTGTGACATCTTTAGTCTATTGGCGAGTGATTTTGCAATTATCTTGTATACCACGTTATATAAACTTATAGGCCTTAAATCTGTGATCGACACCACACTTGGCTTTTTCGCTATCAAAACAAGTGTCGTTCTATTTATCTCTACTAAGTTATTATCCATCTCCCTTGTTGTAATATTAGACACAAACGTTGTGCATGAATTTTTGACATCCTCGCCCATGATATATTAATATCTCTAGAAGAAACCTGTTGTTGGGGTTCGAAGCTTTCGACGGATGCATGTCTTTTAGAGCATGAAACACCTCATCTACATTGGTTCAATCATAGCCGAAAGTTCATGGTTTGAGGGTAGTTTTGAAATGAGTCTCAAAACAACCATTTTTTCTCCTATTCATTTTGTTTCATTGCCTCCTGCTCATTGTCATTTTTAAGATGTTTGTTCAGATTTTGCCTCCTTTGACGTGTCGTATTTTAGTGGAAATATGAAATGTTTTTGTCTTTAAATTTGACCCAATTGAAGCAGGCCCTCTAATGCCATAATTGCCACTCGTCATCCTGTAAGGAGATTAGTTGCTTATTCAATTCTTTAATTGTCCCATCCTTCTTGTCCGATGGGTCTTCCTCAACTAGATTCTCAATTTCGCTTTACGTCTCTTTAATTCTGTGGGATAATATCCCTACTTTATCTTGATTCCATATCTTTATGTCTAGACCACACGTCTCTACCTTCTTTTTTATGCCCATGAAAGATATAGGTATCTTTGCATTTATCTCCTGCCGAGCCTTCTTAATAATATCTATTGTCCCTCTTCTCGTCACACATAATTAGTGGTGGAAAATGGTTGGGTTGGGTCGAGTTTGGGTTGGCTTCTATTGGATCAATTTGAAAATAGATTGGGTCTAAATGGGTTCTAGAGAATGGGTTGGGTTGGCATTGGATTTGTAGCGGGTTGATACTGGGCTGATGAGTTTTTGTAACTGGTTCAACACAAAATAAAATTTATTTTTTGCAATATAGTTTTGTATATTTTCCAACTATTTACTTGTTATCTAACATATTTTTTAATTTGTAAAAATAATTTTATCACTAACTTTTGAAATTTGCGAAATATTATTAAGTTATAATTCTTTTCTTGTTGGAACCATTTAGAAACCACGTAGACCTATTTAGAAATCCCTTGAACCTATCTAGGACACAAAATTTTTTGAATCCCATTAAAGTGCAACCCGCTTCAACCCATTTATAAAATTTGAAGACCCAACCCAACCCAAAACTAGTTGAAATGGGTTGGAATGATGATTCTCAACCCATTTTATCATCCCTATCCAAAATTGTTCAAACTGGAACGACCTTTTGATATGGAGTCTATTCCGTATGGAGTCGATGGTCCTTCTTTCTGGCTCCTAAGCTCTGGTTGCTCCAAGAATGTTTTGCCTCATTAAAACCAATATCACTAAGCCCTTATACATCAAGAACTTCATGGAAAAAGTTGATTTAGGATTTTAAAAGTTGGTGTTGGTACAATACCTTATTAAAATCACCAAATAGAACCCACGGTTCTGAACTATATGATTTAATATTTTTAATGAGAGATCACGTTTCCTTCCTTCTTTATGTTATGGGGTGCCTATATATGCTAGTGCAATGCTACCCTTTTCCCATCGTTTGATCCTGAACAGGGGCGTTTATATAATGTGTTGATTTTCATAGAATTTGAATCGGAGGGGAGCCTTCCAAAAAAATTGCTACACTAGGGATGGAAATGGGTTTGGGTTTGGCGGGTGTCCGACCCGCTTTGGGGTGGGTTTAAACCTAGTGGTTAGCTTTCGGAACGGGGCGTGGGTCTAGAATTTTAAACCTGCCCGTCTGGGGCAGGTTTCAGGTATACTCAAGCCCGGCCTGTGTGTATATATATATATATATATATTTAATATATATATTATAAGTATAATTGGTTTACATGTTTTTCTCTTATTTTTTTCTTATAGTTGGACATTTGGAGTTTTTCAGTTGTTTATTGACAAAATTGTTTAGTTATGTCTATTAATATTTGACTTGAAATTATGACAAAATCATTAGATTGTTTGCTTGTGGAAATTATTTAATTTGAACATATTTTATTAGGTTTTCATGCACAATTTGAATAATTTCTTTTGTTAGGTTTCATGTACAATTTAAAATGGATGTTTTAAAGAAGTTTGCTAGAAAATGAAATTTTCAATTATTGGGGTGGGTTCACGGTACTGGTTTTGTGGGTTGGGACTGGTTTAGGAACCCGGCGGGTTCAATGGTTCCATAAAAGGTTCGAGGTGACCCTGGGACCTGCCAAATCTAGGATGGGTCCCGGATCCAGAAAAACTCTCACGAGTTGGGTCTCCGGTTTAGCCAAACCTATACAAGACCCG
Source organism: Petrea volubilis (assembly GCA_026212405.1). Classification (NCBI taxonomy): domain Eukaryota; kingdom Viridiplantae; phylum Streptophyta; class Magnoliopsida; order Lamiales; family Verbenaceae; genus Petrea; species Petrea volubilis. The sequence continues at coordinate 14,364,244 of CM047877.1, forward strand.
ACCTGTTGCCATCCCTATGCTACACTTCCTCCCCCATTTCCATTCTCACCTATCACACAATCAACATTATTTATTCTTCATGGGTTGGGTCTCTCCAACGTCCGTAATACATGGTATAATCTGTGCATCTCCTTGTTTCAAATGTTTCTAAGGCTACTCCTGATCGTGTTGAGCGTCTTCTCTACCTCGAAGTGTGGTGCTTTCCCCAGATTATCCTTTTTATCCTTGCTATTTTCTTTAGTTCTCAAAGTGTGGTGCTTTCCCCAGATTATCGCAGTCCCCCCATCCTTGCCGTGATTTTAAGAATTTTTTTCTAGAATTATTTCATTCTCCACCTCCATCAGAACCCGTCTTCATTCGGCTAATTTTTGTCATTTCCCCTGGAATTAGGCGTATTTCATTCATATCCCTGATGTGAACATGGCTTATCAAAAAGATGTGCATCTACCGTGGAATTCGACATATTTCATTCTTGGGACCATATGAAAAAGAAAATTTCTCGATTGCTTCTACAACACCTATTGGATTGTTAGTAGGATTGAACTCACAAATGCAAAACAGTGGAAAGATGAACCTATCATGGACTACATCAACCGATGGCCGGCTCTAAGCCTAAGTTGCAAAGATAAAATCTCAAAGACTTCTGTAATGGAGATATGAATCCAAGGAATGCATGGGGGTTCTATACATTTTTCAAGGAACCAAGTTTGGCAAGTTCAAAGAGTTGGCTACCCGGGCCCATGACATGGAACTCAGTATTGCCAATTATGGAACTAACTTTCCTAGCAAGAGATCATAGGAAAGAAAAGAGAGATATGAAGGGGAATGACGACCACAATGAGTCATCCGCCAAGAAAGTTGTGCCTACTAAGGAAACTCATGTCAAAATCCCCATTAGGAATAACAAAAGTGGAGGAAAGTTAGGAAATTAGTACATCCCAACTGAAAGGCGCTAGCTAACACTGAAAGATATGCAAGAGAAGCAGTACCCATTCCCAGAGTATGATATCTCCCACATATTTGATTAGCTATTGGCAAGAAAGGTGATTTAGCTACCACAACCAAAGTGCCCCGAAGAAAGCAGAAGGGTGAATGAACTAAAGTACTCAAATACTATTGAGTCATAAACCACCCTATATAAAAATTCTTTGTGGTTAAAGACAAAATCATGGCACTAGCAAAGGATGGAAAGATAATCCTTGATAGTGAAGATGCTGCAGACACAAATACTTCTAGTGTCACAGCTATTACAAGTGTATAGGATGCCCCTAAAATCACTAAAAATGTTGTTTTGGCATCCATATTTGTGGGGGCATTGATGATAATTCAATTTGGGAGTTTTTACCCCAGTTTGCTTGAAAATGCAACTATGGACGCAAACAGCAAAACAATGACAAAGCCTTCTACTAAAACTAATGGTGGTGGTGAGTGGATTCTAGTGACACGTCGAATAAGACAAAAACAACGCGTCAAGCAAATTATCCAATGTGGTCAAGAAAACCAATTCTAGTCGATCCCAAAAACTATAAGTTAATGAGAGGCTTCAAAACTCAACATGTGGGAAGAAAAAAATCACTAAGTAGCTACAAACGGGATCCTCTGACTTTAGCTAACTTCTTTCCTAAGAGAAGTTTTCAGCCAAAAAATGTAAGCAATGCATGCTGCCTTTGATGAAGTATGAGGCCAAAATTTTGCTTCTTCTTGTCCTACCAAAATTCGTCATGCCAATGAAGTGAAAGTTACCTTCAACTCCTACTATGCAAGTACTGCAGACAAGCTAACGACACAATCTTGTAATGAAGTTATATAGAAGTTCAAAAAGGTCAGTAAAGATGGTTTTATATATCCAATAAGTTTTGAGTGGAAGCCAATACTTGTCCCAATTATGCAAATGGAACAATAAGATGGAGTCTTGTCTTCCGATTGTCAAGAATTACTGAGGATAATGGAATGGTTATGCCACCTCATGAAGATCTTGGGGACAAGTAAGCTTTATATGAAAGCTGTGAATGCTCTTGGATATGAGCATATATTGTCTTATGAAAAAAAAATCGAAGCCAAACTCTAGTGTACTCCTTAACATGAGTATAAATTGTTAAAGCCAAATTCAAATACTCACTAACACGAGTATAAACTATTTAGGTCAAATTCAAATGCTTATTGACATGCGGATGGGCTGCTCTTAAGAAAGAAAAAAAAAGGCAAATTAATGACATATGTTTACCTAAAAAAAAAGCAGAAAAAATCCTAAGGTAAATTCTTGTCGTCTTAGTTGTGATGTGTTACACGACTATTCAAAATTGAATAAGAGGGCAAGTGCTTTTATAAACCCTTGAAATAAATCACCTACAAGTAGGACTAGAGTTTGTTGTGGTTTATCAAAAATTCAATCCCAAAGGCCAAATCAAAGTTGAAAACCATGCTTGAATAGAGTTCTAAATTGAAAAAAACAAGAGGCAAGCTTTGTTTCTAGGAGTTTAGGCATCAAGGGGCTTTGATGGGATTTGCTAATTAAAGACATTAGAGTAAGAAAAAAATAAAAAAACATTGATAAAGATGGGTCCATATTCTTCATTCTCAGAGTTTTCCATGGTAAAGAAAATCTTCCAAGTTCATGTTAATCTTGTTGGGGATCTTTTTGGCCACTAAGAACTCTAATGATGCTATGGATCAAAGTCTGAAGAAATCACCAAGAAGCAAATTGTGGAGGAAGATTTTGAGTTCTAATACAACGAAAAAAGGGTGGGAGCAATCCATAATGGTGTTTGTGTTCAAGTATATATTTCAATGTTGGAACCTATTTGACTTAATGTTAAAGTCCCAAGGCCGCATGGTTTTATACATGCATGTGTCAAAATTGCTTGAAATAGAAGTCAGTTAAGACAACTTAAATAAAGACTTTGAGTTATATAAAATACTACAAATGACGGGGATGAAAATGAAACATGAGAAAGTAGGATAATCCAACATGGGCTTTGATGACAATAAATTGATACCATTATGTGTGTAATGGCTCGTGACCAAGGTGGTATTATGTTAGAAGCCAAATCCCTCTCAAATACCATGTTCCTCTTAACTTCATTCTCGAAAGTGCCCAACAATTTTGCTAAAGAAATTACTTATTTTCCTTCAAAATCAACAAAAAAGAGGTAAAATTAAGTTCTTCAAGTCCCATTTCTCTCACACAACTTTTGGCACATTTGATGTGAGCCTTGAAGTATGGGGCATTTGTTGGCTATTAAATTTCATCCAATTTAAAAATTGACAAAAGTAAATTAAAATATAAAATATTAAGTAAAATTTTTATTTATATGTTGGAATTTTCTGAATTTAATTCTAATATTAAATAGTTAATTTTGATTGATATTTTAATATTTATTTTACCGATGAATGAGAAGTCGCCAAGTGTCCGTATGAAGTGTCCCAACCAATCAAATCAAGTCTTGTAGCTCAAAAGTCCAAAACCAATCAAGTGGTGACAAATGACACATTTGATCACATGAACCAATCAAATCATGACACACAAATAATATTTTCTCTTTTAAAATAATGTTTAAAGACATAAATACTGAAGAATTCGGTAGCAATCTAAGGACCCCTCTACAAACACCAATAAAAAGGGATCATTTGGAGCTCAAAACATATCAAGAAGTATTCAAGAGCCAGAGAAGTTAAGGAGATCCTAAAGTTCTCTCAAGACAAACTTAAGAAAATTCGTGAAAATACCGACAAAATTCCTGGTGTTATTCGTGAAAGTCATCAAATCGAGGCATTCAACCCACAATCAAGGTGTTAAATCGGCACATCGGGATTTTCCCAAGTCAAATTAAAGTCAAATCCATGATGTTCATGACGTTATTCATGATGTTCATCAAAATGTTTGGCGTTTGATTCGTAATCAAGCTACAAAGTGTACAAATCGCGCTATTAGAGAGAAGTCAGATTCGGAAAAAAAGAATCAGGGGATTAGTCTTTTTGAGATTATTTTCCACTAAATTATATTCTTTTCCTTAAATTTAAAATATTTGTTATATATTTTTCTTGTCTTGTTATTTGTAATTTGTAGATTCGACATTTTGTGTGAATATTGAATTACTCAAGGCACGAGGCTTTCACAAATTTTTTCAGAACTTGGTACTATTACTATCTATCTACATGTTACTAGGACTTTATTATTTTTATTTTTTTAAAAACTCACATCTCTTCTTAGGTTTTGATAGGTAAGTTATCTCCTACTTCCACTTGTGGTACCAATCTATATCAAGCTTGGAGACATTAAGTAAAATTACCAAGTATTTTTTTTTTCTGTTTTTTTTCCCTTACAATCCTCAAATTAACTTGCTCCTTTTATTTTTGTTTGCTTGGAATTTGATAGCTTATCATGGTGTATGTAAAAGGCAATTCTTCATCTTTGCGACTAAAGAACTTAATCATACTTGACGATGAGAAACAACCTATCAAGAAGCGTACACTCTTAGCAGTCCATGCTCCCTTATTGGCCGATACGCGAAGCAGTGGCCGAGATTAATGTATCCACTCTATATTGAAGAATGGCCTCAGAAGATTCCTTTGAACAAGATGTCCAAGGCATGGTGTTTGCAAGCAACTCATCACAAGCATTCAGAAGAGCTAAGTATCTTGCCAATATTGGGGCGAAACATCATGGAAGGCAAGGCCAAGTGGGGAGTTCCATCCAATTCAAAGAATATTTCAAGTATGTTCGAGGCTATTGGGAGTGGATGGAAGACATCCTCAGCCAATGCGAGCGCAAGTTGTTGGAGGCTAGGATCTACAACACGTTGTATGCTTCATTTTTCACATTCAACTGCCACCCATAGATCATCGAGGCATTTTTTGAGGTGTGGTATCTAGCTACCAATACTCTTCTAACTTTCTTTAGAGGGCTATCCATATTGTTGTGGTATTTGCACACCTTGGTGGGCCTTCCAATGATAGGGCTTCTCTTAAATGAGGTGGTTCCCGATGCCATGGAGCTTACCGAAGTTGACAAGACAGACTGAAGGTTTGTTCCCAGACGCTGCGAGTACATGTTTCATGTCTTCCACTTGCTACAAAGAAGTGCCGAAGGAGGTCAACTCTCTCAAGTCACCATCGGCGAGTGAGTTAGCTTCTGGTCTAAGAAAGATGCAATGTATGGCCAACCAACACTATGAAAGGAGAAGAAGCCAACTCATTCAAAGTTAACTCACAAACTACTAAGCAACTTTGGTGCTCACAAGGGATGGTCTAGAGATAAAGAAAAGTTGTTCTCAAAGCTTAGCATCGTGGGAAGTTCAAAAGAGGAGGCATACTTAGTGGCACACCTAGCTTGCTGACTCTGTACCTTCATTCTTCCAATTGATAATATAAACTCAATACAAGCAAGTACTTTCAAAGTCGCGAGTATTATGGCGAGCGGGCACAAAGTAGGTCTTGCTATCCCGACTCTGGCGAGTATTTACAAAGGTTTGAACAATATCTCGAGTGCACCACAACCGATGCATGTTTACTCCAAGACTCATTTTCAAGTCTGTCAAAGCATACGCGGTTCTAAAATCACTTAATTTTTCGGTGAAAGCAATGCAAGGCATTACGACTCAAAGAAAGCGTGCAAGAAGATTCACAAAGGCAAGCTTGTTTCCTGGACCTACAATATGATCATTAAGAATCGACATTACTTTATCAACATTCGTTTTGGCTATCTACCTCTGTGATAAGGTGGACATTTCATCATCGATCCTTATAGTCCTTACATTTCAGCTGTCAATTAAAGTATTATCAAGAAGTGTTTTGGGTTCTCAAGTGGGATATTAGTAAGACTTGTTTAGATGAAGGCATTCACCATTAGCGTTTGTGTAGTTTTCCTTCTATTCCCACGAATACAAAGAAGTTCTCTTCAAACAGCTATAAAAAGTGGTAGGACAAACACATGGAACCTTCTTCAAAGAGAATTTTGAATAGTTAACTGACTTAAAGTTGCTCATAGCCTCACTCCCATGCAAGAAACAAGATGAAGGAAACAAAAGGAAAGCTACCATTCATCTGCTAGAAGAAAGTCGAAATAGTAATGCAGATCACCATTGGAAGAGGCCAAAGAGAGATCCCAAGCCCTCCATTGATCAATTTATTAGTGAGATTGTCTCTTAACACTTTCCTTTTTCAACTTTCTTTTATTTGCTTTTTTTAATTTTCTAACTTCAAAACATCTAATTTTTTAGTGGGAGAAAAGATGCTCAACCGTGATGATGATGATAATGGATCTGAAGATAGTTAGGGGTCGAATGTGGGACCTAACTCATTGGTCATAGATTTTCTATTTGCTAAGAAAGTGCATGAAGAAGCGACCAAGTTGAACAAAGCAAAACCAGCACTTTCTTACCCCGAGGCTTTGATGTTTCAAGGTGAGAAGTTTATTGACAATCATCAGCAGGAGTTTCTTTAGAAGTTGTGGAGAGACCTTATAGAGAAGATATCACATACTTTCCTCAATTCCCTTTCCTCCATTGAAGTCGAGGTCGATGTGGTGCTAAGCACGCTGAAAAACATTAACGGTTTTGACATCTCCTATATGGAAGAATCAATCAAGTTTTTATTCACCAAAGCAGCTTCTTATGATAAGGCAAGGTTTGTATCCTCTAAGAGAGCATCTGAGGAATTCACTGCCTCCTAGGTGAGCGAAGTTAAGGAATGTCTTCTTGATATCAAGACTAAAGAGAGCAAGGAGGCTAATCAAGTTCAATCTACCAAGGCTAAATTGGAGCAGATCTAACAAGGGATCAATAACTTGAATGGGCGAAAAAGAAAAAAAACTTGTCTCAATCATTGAAGCGACATAAGCAAATCTTACAAAGTGCTCAAGCTAAAGTTTGTGACATTGGAGAGGAAATCACCACCGTCTAGAATGCTTCTTTATCAAGCAACAATGCGATTGAAGATATGAAGATTCTGACACCACAACTAAAGACTGCTAGGGAAGTCTTGAAGAATTGGAGTTGTTTTGCTTGAGATTAGTTTAGAACTTTCTTTTCTTTCCCTTTTTCTAACGTTAATTTTCTTTTTCTTTTTCTTATTATGCAATAGAAGCCTTTGTTTTTTACCTGCTTTTATTTGCAAAAAACTAATACCAATATGAAAATATAAGTCACTACAAGATCTGAACTTTATGTAATGAATCCTAACTTTCATGAAAACAAAATCTATTGCAAACACAATTCTTCAAATGCTTTAGCTTCGAACTTGGTGAAGTAATGACTTCATTGGAAAATTACATCTTTAGAGAATCTTGACTGAACTTAGAAATAATTTAAGCTGCCTACATGTCCAATGAAGGGATCAAGTCATAGCGTAGTTTAAAGGCAAAATTATTTTGAGGGGGGAGCCGTCAATAGTTTATACTAATAACACGTCATTTTTACCATATTTTAGGCCACATGTGCACTTGTTTTGATTTAGATTCGGTTTTTAAATGCTTAGAATTTCACCAACTACGAACCGGTAAACCCTATTATTGAATTATGTGACAACTACGATATGAATCATTATGTTAAAGGCTATCTAAAATGTGAATAAATATGCAAGGCTATCTATAATTTTTGTATTTTTTTTTCTTGTGAATAAATATGCATTACACTACATACATTTTATAAAATGTGAGCATTTTTCCAATTATGATGCATATATTTTTATTATTTGTATTATTGTTTTCATATTATGCAATTTAATTGTGATTTTTCATTTAATTTTTTGAGAACTATAGAAATACTTATTTTCAAATTAGAAATTGTATATCCACTAGATTTATTTATTTCAAATTTCTAAAATAATATTAGGTATATATATATAGAAAACCAAAAATATATACATAAATGATTATACATTTAAGTGGTTAAATATTTCTTCCATTGTATTAATTTAACCATTTATGTCACTTCCATGAATTAGTGGTAAGAAAGATGAATACTCGGAACCCTTAAATTCTGAGTATTATTATGAGATAAATATTTATTAATACTTTGCCACCAAAATATAGTTTTATATTTAACTATCTGTCTATCTATATATATATATATACATATAATTTTCCTAAACCATTAAGTTTTTCCAATTATTTTCTTTTATTATAAATATTTAGAAAATTACCCTTCCCTACCAAAATTGTATATTTTTTTTTTCAAAGATAAATCTATATTAGCTCATAAATATATTTTACAATATATACATTTATACAAATATCTTTATACATATTAGGGCGATATATAATTACATGTACACACACACACACACACATATATATATATATTTATAAACACACACACACACACGTCCATATATATATGTATATATTTACATTTACACACACGCATATATTATATACATATCTACATATACACAAACATATCCACATACATATCTATATATATAAACAAGGTAGTTATTAAAGTGATGTGTATATACAGATATCCATGTATAAATGTATGGTATATATATTTATATGGTTGTAATATTTAGATATTTTTCTCTCACACCCTATTTATTATAAATACATGAGACCACACACACCCTCACCCTTTTCCACCCCAAAACCGGCCCTACACACACACACACACTATCACTCTTCTCCACCAAACACTATTCTTCTTTGTTGAGTAGGGTATTCTTACTAGGCAAGCTTCCATACACTTGTGCCCAAGCAATGTAAAAGAATCAAGCTTGAATGGCCTTGAGTGATAGCTTTTGCCAAACATGCCTCCAAGTTGAGGATTTTTAATTATTTTTGCCACTATCATGCTATTTCTTTCAAGGTTCATGGTTAATCTTGCATGTAATGATTCTTAGTGGAAAGTAGCTTTATTTATGTTGGAATAGATATTAGATTTCTTAGATTTAGCATTCCATGATAAGTTATATTATAGCTTAATATTTTCATTATGTTGGGAGGAAGTTGAGAAGTAGTTAAATTGTTAATATGTTTTTTATCATGTTCCTAGGGAGTTCTATGGTTATGTGGTGATATGCTTTATTTGAAGTTTTATGTGACTATTCTACACCTAGGGAAACTTGATAGTTGATTATGGTGTTTAAATTCCTACAACTTGGGTGTAGAATGGGAAATAGTAATTTCGTTTTACTTGATAACTTGCAAATCCACATAAATATGTTGCTTTTTAAAGATTTAGGGAAGAAAGGTCCACACATCTATCTACTATTTTTTATAAGTAAAAGTCTTACAGTAGATTTATACTATAGAATTATGCTTATTTTAGTAATTTAAAATCAAACTTTAATGAATGAAGTTTCATAAAATATTCTTAGTTTATATACGTAAAATTACTTTCTTAAAAAAATGGTGCTTTTGTTAAGAAGAGTTGTTAATCTTAAGAGTATTCTAATTTATAAAGTTACCAAGTTTGCGACTAAATTGTGGTAAGGATCGTTTTCTAAGTATACTTTTACTACAATATATATATACATACATACATATTTTAACCGTTTTTCATATGTAAGTATACTTAATAAAGAGATATAAAATCTTTCATTAATGTTGGTGGAGCTTACTTTACTTCAAAGTTGGAAACTATTGTTTTTCTCAAATCAGCTTGGTAAAAATTTCTTAAATATATATATATATATATATATAGGGAGAACTTTATATTACTTTTAACAACTATAATACTTAATAAAGACTTATAAATATGGGAGTAAACCTCCATGATTATGTGATTGCATGAATATTCTATGAATGGGACCAAATGTGCCGGAGTGGTCAGAAGTGTGTTTCGTTGGGCCATGCTATTGAGTAGTTGGTTATAAGAGTTCACACTCCTTCCATCTCCTAATCCCCCCTTGGGTAGACAGAGTAATCTACTCAAGAGAGAGGGTCGTAGGAAAATATTAGGTATATGCCCGGAATACAACCACCGGAGGATAAGGCAGGCGGGACAAATGTGCCGGTTGTATATATCAGCCTGGCTAGTCATAAGGTTCACTGTCAGATGACAAGAAACGTAGAAAGTGCAAAAATATGTGTTATGTGTGTCACTAATGTGTAATTGATACCCGAGCACCTTAACTATGTAAAGAAATGTTTCTACTAAACATATGTTGATTCCGTGTTGCATGATGATTTAGATGCTATCGAAGCTAGCATTAATGATGTGGAAGAGAAGGAGCCTTTCAAAGCTTTCTATTAAGAAGAAAGATGTAGAAGTCCACCGCGTACTTGTACTTAGAGTTTTTGCATATGATAAGTAATTTGTCATTAGAAACTATAACCTCGTTGGACTACTTTTGGAATGTATCATCACCATTATCTAGCCTAGTATGTTTTGTAATAATGATGTATGCATGTATGTAATCAATAATAATAGTACTAATAATATGGGGTTATCGGGGTTGTCATAGGCTAAACATGAAAATAATGACGCTCGTTGCATAAGGCATGATCACACCTTCTGACTAGCATTTTCTACGTGGGAATAGAAAGCAATTGTCTATTTATGGCAAGAGTTTGACTTATAAATAAATGCACTTCTTTCCTATGATTTTTCAGTCTTTCCAAAGAATTAGATCGATGATTAGAATACTATATATATACATGTTCTAAGACCTTGTCTAGACATACTTGATTCTAGTCTTAGTTATTATTTTTACTTTGAAATTTCCAACTTTAATATTTTTAAGTGAAGTTGTATTCATAGCCATGTGCGGCTAAACTACTATCTTCAATCAAGGAGTAATTCAAGCCTACGTTTTGTTAAAGGTATGTGAGATATAATCGGTTCGCTTGTTTTTCACTTTTATGCAATATTTGTGTATTTTTCTATTCTCTTTTGGGAAAACCCCATCCTTTAATACTATTTTGTTGTTTGTTCAATGTGGCCAATTGTTCATTGATAAAATAACATATATCCAATTGGTAAGATTGAATCCATAATTGTTTAATTGAACTAACACAATTGGAAAGTAGTATAATTCGATTGAATTGAAACTTTTGAATTATACTATGAAAAATACACAATCTAGCTTGGAAGAACCATGTTTATAGGTTTGTAGGCTAGGATTGGGTCTTTCTAATTTTTAATGTTGTTAACGAGTTAAATCCTATCATTGACTAGGGTTATTCATTAATTGGGGATTACTCAGTGCATTTGCATGTTTAATCTATTATTAAGGAAAGATTAGGTTGGATAAATTCTTTGAAGACTATAACCATTCTACTGCATGAATTAAAGTTATCTTTGAATCGATGATCAATCTATGAAAATGTTGTGCAAAGAATCGGCCTTGACTAAGTTTTATTTACACATATTTGTTTTTAAATTTATTCATTGCTTTTATTTTATTTACTTGACTTTTTATTCAGAATCCCCTTTCCAGTTTCTCTTTAACACTTGGTTATTTCAGGCATTAGTCGAAAAGTTATTCCTTGTGGGATCAACCTTACTCACCTCATTTACAAATTAATTTCGTGCTTAGAAGAATAGAAATTATTTTTGGTGGATTCAACACCCATGATATGCTCATGCGGCTAAGGGTATCAATGACTTAACCACCCTAGACAAGGTGGAATATTTCTAAGTTTAACTACATAAAATACCTTCGGTGGGGTATATTAGAAATTTAACCCCATGCATCACCATTGGTGGGTACCATGCACAATCTATACTCATGCGGGTCAGGAGTTTGACGCAGTTTAGGCATGTGCCAAAGGAGCAATTTTCATCATTTATTCATAATCACACTTCAAGAATTTTTTGTTTATGGAGCCAACCCCTATGTCATCTTTGGCCATCAACTTGTACGTCCTATTTGTGCAGACTTCCTTGACAAGTATAAGGGCCGTGCCAGTTGAAGGCGAATTTGTTCCCAGTCCAGTGAGTTGTGTTGATGAGCCTTCTTATAGCGAGTACTAAATCACGACTATAGAAAAAAAAGGCATATTCCTAGAGAAATTTCCAGCAGAATTCCGGCTGAAATCGTTCCGCCCGAAAAAAAAATGCCCTCGGAAGGCAGAATTCTGCCGGAATTCCCCCGGAAAGAAATCCGGTGGAATATTCCGCCGAATTTCTTACCGAGGGAATTCCTGTGGAATACTCCACCAGATTCCGTCCGGCAGAAAATCGGGGGAATATTCCCTCGGACGGAATCCGGCAGAATATTCCACCAGATTCAGTCCGAGGGGATATTCCCTAGGTTTTCCACCGGACGCTGCCGCACCGCCTCAACCGGCCCAGACTCACCGCTGCTGCCCCCCGGACCAGCTGCCGCACCGCCTCCGCCGCCCCCCGGACAGGCGCCATCGCCGGAATAGTATCCCAAAATATTCAAATATTTGCAACTGCAACATATAAATATATTATAAATAATTAGTAGTTAAAAGATAGCATTGATACTATATAAAAATATGTATTATATATACTATATAAATATATATATATATACCATATAAACATATGTATACCTATGAATGTATTATAAATAATTTTAAAATAGTATAAATAATAATAGTTAAAAGATAGCATTGATACTATACAAATATATATATATATATATACACACACCATATAAACATAAGTATACCTATGAATGTATTATAAATAATTTTAAGATAGTATAAATAATAATAGTTAAAAGATAGCATTGATACTATATAAAAATATGTATTCTATATACTATATAAACATTTATATATATATACCATATAAACATAAGTATACCTATGAATGTATCATAAATAATTTTAAGATAGTATAAATAATAATAGTTAAAAGATAGCATTGATACTATATAAAAATATGTATTATATATACTACATAAACATATATGTATACCATATAAACATATGTATACCTGTAAATATATTGTAAATAATTTAAGATAGTATAAATAATAAGATAGCATTGATACTATATAAATATATGTATTATATATACTATATAAACATATATGTATACCATATAAACACATTTATACCTATAAATACATTATAAATAATTAATAGTTAAAAAATAGCTTTGATACTATATAAAAATATGTATTATATATGCTATATAAATATATATATATATATATACCTACAAATGATTTCATTTTTTAAATTATCAATTTCTTGTACTAAATCCTGTATGTTAACAGGTTTTTCTTCCTGTAAATGTTTTTCTTTTAACATTTTATATACAACATCCATTGTATAAGGAGTAGTATCTTTTGGTTTATTATTTTGACTTGATTCTCCTTTAGACTCACCTATTATGTGATCTATTATAAAAGACTTAACTTCAGAATCTTTAGCATGTTGTAATATTTCTAAAATATCATTAGATTTTAACATGTTTAATTCAAAATCTTGAAATTGAGAAATTAATTGATAAAATTCATCATTTTCCTGATTTGTATTTAAACAAGGCTTTCCTTCTTTACAAGGTTGACAATTAAACTCTTTTTCTTCTTCAAATTCAGAAGAATAATAGTTTTCATTTTCTAAAACTTTCATTTGATCAGAATTATCTGAATCATTTGAATCAGATACAGAGCTTTGACTTTCAGGTTCTGATTCACTATTTAATAATATTTTACACAACGTTTCTTTTAATTCATTGTCAATATTTAATTCATTAATTTTCTGTTTAAAACGACAATCTTTATAATAATGAGCTACTTTGCCACATTTAAAGCAAGCATTTGAAGGTTTAAACTTATTTCTTCTATTCTTATTAGGTTTCCATTTTTTCTTAGGAAAATTATTTTCTTGTCTAAATTGTTTTCTTTTCTCTCTTCTTAATTCTTTATAATGTTTATAAGAAGGAGATTTATATTTCTTTTTTCCCTTATATTTGGAATTTTCTATTAAATTTGGTTTTGGTTTATCCATACCAAATTGTTCACAAAATTCACCTAATTGTTTTCTTTCATTAAGATGATGTTTTTTAATTTGTTGATTTAGCTTGATTTCATTACATAAAGCTAATCCTTCATTAATACAAGTACTTATTAATTTACCATATGTATAATTATCATAATTAATACTAAGGGCATTATCTTTAAGAGTTTTTCTAACTCTTTCAGTAAATAAAGAGGGTAATCGATCTATAAATTTTGATTTCCAATGAGAGGAATTACTCTCAGGTAATTCTAAGACTCTACTTAGAAACACATCTTTATACCACCTAAAACTAGTTAAGGTTGGACATCTTTGATTTTGTAATAGTGTTCTTGTAACGACCCGGTAAATCCTTTATTTACATATTTTATATTATACAAAATTTATAGGATTATTTTGTGAGTTATTGATTTCTAGAGATTATTTTTTCAAATATGATTTTATTTGTGAACTAGTGAGCATTTTACTACCTAAATATTTATAAAATATTATAAATTCCAAATATTTTTAAACTTTTATGCATTTGATCCTTCTAAACTTCCAGAAATTTTTAATAGATTATTTTCAACTTTTACCTATTTTTCCAAGCATTTTTAGTAATTTTCGGAAAACATCGTATTTAAGTTATTAATTTGAAATCTAATTTTTAAAATGCTTAATTATTATCCAAAAATTAAAATAATAATACAAATAAATATTCTAGGTTTTATTTGACTTATAAAAATTAATTTTCGAATTTTACAATTTTATTTCTATTTTTGGGCAATTTTCGAAAAATTGGCAAAACAAGGGGTATTTTGGTCTTTTCACCTCTCCAACCCCAATTTTCGTTTTTTTTTTTGCTGAGAAATAAGAAATAAAATACTTAATAAATAAGAGTTTCAGATTATATAGGTTTTTGTTTGATTTTAGTTGATTTTATTTTATATTTTATCAAAATATCTTTACTAATACATACTCTTGAACTTCATATACATAAATAACTATATATTAGTGGTGATGTACATGGCTACATATACACACACACACATACCCACATACATATACATGGTATTTAGTAAGAATAGGTGTAAGCATATATAGCCATGTATAATGTATGGAATAGGTATTTAGTTGAATTTAATAATTGGATATTTGTGTCTAATACATGGAAGATAATTACACAAGACCATATATACCAAAATCCTCATTTTTCAGCCATTTTTCCAGCCCAAAACCGTGCACTCTCTCTTGCTCTTACACTCTCTTTCATTTTTTCCTCCAAACACTTCACTTCCTCCAAATTACTACACACTTTGAAGAACTAAGGTAGGAACTCTTCTTTATACCTTAAGTAGAGGGTTTTTCTTCTTCTTCTTGAGGAGATTAGGCAAGCTTCCATACTCTTGTGCCCAAGCAATGTAAAAGAACAAGCTTGAATGGCCTAGAGTGAGAGCTTTTGCCAAACATACCACCAAGTTGAGGGTTTTAGTTATGTTGCTAGCTTCATGTTACTTTATAGTTCATTTATCATGTTTAACTCTTGTTGGGAGGAAGTTGAAGGATGGATAGTATTATGAGCATGATCTTGAAGATCTTATGTGATTAGTATGCTTATTTGGAGTTCTATGTGCTTACTATGCTTTCTTGGAAAATTATGTGATTTTTGTGCCTTCTTACAATAATATGGCATTCTTATGTTTTATTTGAATTATTATGTGAGTTCTATGCTTTATATGAAGTAGTATGAGACCATGATTCTTTAATTGAGCTAGTAGGAGAATATCCTATGTTGTCTTGAAAGTATTTGTGAAGAAAGCTCCACATATCTATTTATTATACTTTATTGTATAGTTTTATGCCTACTTTGATGATTATAGAAATATACATGTATATATATATATATATATGTACGTATATATATGTAAATATTTAAAGTATTGTTATCTATTCATTTAACTAATTTATTAGAGATTAGGTATATATATATATAGTTATGTACGTATATATATATATGTCTACTTATTATAGACTAATTATATACTTAGTAATACTTAGTAAGACTACTTTAATCTATATATATATATATGGTACGTATAAGTATATATATAATTATATTCATTTTATTGGTTTATATACATATGTAGATAATTTCAATCATCTTATATCTATATCACACTTTATATAGTTTATATATTTTTCTATCATCTTTATATATGTAAACTTATCTATATCACATTTTATATATTTATATTAGTTATCTTTTAATCTATATATATATTTAAGTATATTTATACTAGTTATATTTTAGTCTTTATATTTATATATTTATACTAGTTATGTTTATATATTTATATTTATATTTTATCTATTTACATATTTTGCTACTATCTATTTACATATGTTTAATAAGCAAATATAAAGCTTTCATTTATAAGTGTGGAGCTTACTTTGCTAAACTATGATTATGTGCATATGTGAACAAATTGCAATTGTGTGGATGGGCCCATATGTGCTGGAATGGTCTGGGGGGTGTTCCACCGGGACATACTATTGAGTAGCCGGGAGAGTTCACCACCCTTCCATCTCCTAATCCCTCCCTTGGGTAGATGGAGGGATCTACTCAAGAGAGAGGGTCGTAGAACAATACTAAGGCGTATGCTCGGGATACGACCATTGGAGGATAAGGCTGGCGGGAGAAATGTGCTGGTTGTTATTTCGGCCTGGGTAGTTATAAGGGTCACTGTCAGGTGACGAAAGGTAGAAAGTGTGAAATTATATATGTGCTATATGTAACTAATGTGCACTTGACACCCGAGCACCTTAGGTGTATAAAGAAGTGTTTCTACTCAACGTATGTTGATTCCATGTTATATTATATTTTAGATGCTTCCGAAGATAGCTTTATGATGGTGAGGAGGAGGAACCTTTTGAAGCATTTTATTAGGAAGAAGGATGTAGGATTTTCCGCTGCGTACCTGTTTTGGGTTTTTGCTTTTGCTATGTATCAATAGTAAACTAGCAAGTCGAGACTCTCTTTTGTTGATGTACCCTTATGTAATGTACCTTATACGTTGTAATTAAAAATGTATGCATGTATGTAGCCAATAATGATAGTATTAATCTAATAATAGCCATAATAATAATAATAATAATAATAATAAAGGGATTTCGGGGTCGTCATAGGTGGTATCAGAGCTTGGGTTTACGCCTAAGCTATGCTGGGTAAGGATCCTCGGCGTAAGATTTTGGAATAGAAAGGAGATAGGCTTGATCCGAATAGGTTAAGTAGGAATGAATTTCCTTGAGATGTGTTTGACATGCAGGGTGGCGGGTGTGGCTGGGCGGCCGACCAGTGCATACTTTGCTCCCCTGAATGGCAAATACTTGACTAATTTGAGTATAAGGCGAATTTTTTTTGGGTAATAGTTGTAAATACTTGTGAAATTATGTGACTTAAGTTCGACGTGTGTAAAATCTACCTCTTGAACCTATAGGAACCAACTCGAGAGTCACCACGAGTATATGTGAAGTTGCTAAAACCTCTAGTGCATCTAATGGATTTTATATAAGGTTGAATTATATGTTTGCGAAAATGTATCTTTTGGTAAAATTAGTACTGAGATAAGGACCTTGAGAATTGGGAAAGGTAGAGGCTATGTACTTTGTTGAACTTAAGAAAAGAAAGATTTGGAAGCTTGTGGAGGTCGTGGGCATTTTGTATTGAATTGCCCTCAGTCCAAACCAGTGCCAACCCCGAATACTGGAAAGAATACAAAGGGCAATGGGAAGCAAGTGGAGAAGCCACGAATTCAAGGGAAGGTCTTTGCTATGAACCAGGCCGAGGTCGAGAATTCGGCGGTCGTGGAAGGTACGCTTCTCATTGACCGTTATTTTGCTAAAGTGTTAATGGATCCTGGTTCTACGCATTCATATATATCGACTAGTTTCTTTACTAGCTTACAAGTGCAACCTGAGGCCTTACCTTACGAATGAGAAATCACAACACCCCTTGGAACTAAATGGAAGACGGACTTAGTTTATCGAGATTGTGCATTAGAAATTGGTGGCCAAAAGATGACTGCTGACCTAGTATTACTACCCATTCATGACTTTGATGTTATTTTGGGTATGGATTGGCTAGCAACACACTACGCTCAAGTAGACTGTCATCACAAAGTTGTGCAGCTCTGTTTCCCGAATCAACCTATCATTGAAATCGTAGGGAACAAAACCACACCCGCATTACCCATTATCTCTTCTCTACAAGCCAATCGACTGCTACAGAAGGGCAATTATGCGTTCCTAGCCCATATCATGAATAAGTCGGAAGATAAGAAGATGCTTGAAGAGGTGCCCATAGTAAATGAGTACCCCGATGTTTTCCCTGATGATTTGAAGGACTTACCTCCACATCGGGAGATTGAGTTTGTAATCGAGTTGTTACCTGGAACAGCTCCGATCTCTAAGACTCCTTATAGGATGGCCCCTGCTGAGTTAAATGAGCTTAAGACCCAACTACAAGAATTACTCAATAAAGGGTTTATCCGCCCGAGCACATCACCATGGGGAGCTCCGGTACTATTTGTCAAGAAGAAAGATGGAACTTGGGGGTTATGCATCGACTATCGTCCGCTTAACCAAGTTACCATCAAGAATAAGTACCCTCTACCGAACATTGATGAGCTATTTGATCAGCTTCAAGGAGCTTCAGTTTATTCAAAACTGGATTTGAAAACCGGATATCATCAAGTACGAATTCGAGAGGAAGATATCCCTAAGACCGCCCTTAATACTCGGTACGGTCACTACGAGTTTGTGGTGATGCCATTCGTTGTAACGAATGCCCCGGCAACGTTCATGGAGTTGATGAACCGGATATTCCGACCATACCTAGACCAATTTGTAGTTGTCTTTATAGATGACATACTGGTCTACTCTGAGTCGGAAGAAGAGCACGAAAGGCACTTGAGGATAGTACTTCAGACGTTGAGGGAAGAGAAATTGTATGCCAAATTCAGCAAGTGTGAATTCTGGCTGACACAGGTGGCCTTTTTAGGACACATAGTGTCGAAGGATGGGATTGCAGTTGATCCAGGAAAAGTGAAAGCCATAGTGGAATGGAAGCAACCAATGACTGTCACGGAGGTGCGAAGTTTTCTGGGTTTGGCTGGGTATTATCGGAGATTTATCAAGGATTTCTCCAAGATTGCTCGCCCCTTAACCAGACTAACGCAAGCCAAAGTGCGGTTCATTTGGGATAACCATTGTGAAACTAGCTTTCAAGAATTGAAGGATCGATTGGTCACCGCCCCTGTATTAACTCTGCCACAGGGGAATGAAGGGTTTGTAGTCTACACAGATGCGTCCAAAGAAGGACTAGGCTGTGTACTTATGCAGAATAAAAGGGTAGTAGCTTACGCTTCGAGGAAGTTAAAACCTTATGAAGAAAACTACCCAACGCATGATCTAGAGCTGGCAGCCATTGTCTTTGCTCTTAAGAAGTGGAGACATTACCTTTTTGGTACTTCGTTTGAAGTATTTACTGACCACAAAAGTCTCAAGTATTTATTCTCTCAAAAAGAGTTGAATATGAGACAACGAAGATGGTTAGAATTGCTAGCTGATTTTAATTGCGACATTCTATACCATCCGGGTAAAGCGAATGTCGTAGCTGATGCTTTAAGTAGGAAGGCCAGTCTAGCCTGCTTAATGACACGAGAATGGAAATTGTTAGAAGACATCTCAAGTTGGAAACCTAAAGAACGGGAGTTTGGAGTTGTGTTTTCACAACTACATGCTCAGCCCATGATACTTCAGCGAATTAAAGAAGCACAAGAAATGGACGACGAACTCCGAAGGGTTAAAGAGAGAGTTAACCGTGGCCAAGAAAAGGAGTTTGCCTTGCCAGATGATGGAATCTTGAGATTTCGAAATCGAATATGTGTTCCAAACAATGAGCAGCTGAAAAGGGAGATATTAGAGGAATGCCACATCACCAAGTACACAATACATCCAGGGACAAACAAGATGTATGAAGATGTGAGACAACAGTATTGGTGGCCCAAAATGAAAAGGCAAATAGCAGAGTTTGTGGCAAAGTGCTTAACTTGTCAACAAGTTAAAGCAAGCCACCAGAAGCCCTTTGGGTTATTGCAACCTCTTCCAATCCCTGAGTGGAAATGGGAACACATTACGATGGATTTCGTTATGGGACTACCACGAACACAAAGAGGTCACGATGTACTATGGGTGGTTGTGGACAGACTCACAAAAAGCGCCCATTTTATTGCATTTGCTAAGACCTATTCACTAGATAAGATGGCAGAAATCTATAAAATGAGATTGTTCGCTTACACAGTGTCCCAGTAAGTATAGTATCTGACCGAGACCCTCGGTTTGTCTCAAATTTTGGCAAGGATTGCAGAAGGCTCTGGAGACTAAGTTGAATTTTAGTACGGCTTATCACCCACAAACAGTGGACAGACTGAAAGAGTTATCCAGATTCTTGAGGACATGCTTAGAGCGTGTACCTTAGATTTTGGTGGGAATTGGGATCGACACTTGCCCCTCACAGAGTTCGCCTATAACAACAGTTACCAAGCCACAATAGGCATGGCCCCGTTTGAGGCTCTTTATGGAAGAAAGTGTAGATCCCCAGTTTGTTGGAGTGGAGTGGGTGAAAGTAAGCTAATAGGCCCAGATTTGATTCGTGAGACAACAGAAACGATCAAGATGATAAAGAAAATGATGGAGATAGCACAAAGTCGTCAGAAGAGTTATGCTGACCGACGACGAAAAAACTTGGAGTTCGAAGTAGGTGACTTCGTATTCTTAAAAGTCTCGCCAAGAAAAGGTGTTTTGAGGTTTGGGAGAAAGGGCAAGCTTAACCCACGCTATATTGGACCTTTTGAGATACTAGCGAGAGTGGGGAAAGTTGCCTACTGATTAGCCTTACCCCCAGCTTTGGCAGAAGTACATGACGTATTTCATGTGTCTATGCTTAAGAAATACCATCGTGATCCCTCTCATGTTGTTGACTATGAGTCCCTCGACATTAGTCCAGACCTGACCTATGTTGAAGAACCAACGAGAATTCTAGACTTCCAAGAACACACCTTGAGAAACAAAACCATAAAATTAGTCCGCGTTCTATGGAAGGACCATGGGATTGAAGAGAGTACGTGGGAACGACTGGAAGAGATGCAAGAGAAATACCCACAGTTGTTCGATTAGGCTTCGACTCAATTTCGAGGACGAAATTTTCTAAGGAGGGGAGGATGTAACGACCCGGGTAAATCCTTTATTTACATATTTTATATTATACAAAATTTATAGGATTATTTTGTGAGTTATTGATTTCTAGAGATTATTTTTTCAAATATGATTTTATTTGTGAACTAGTGAGCATTTTACTACCTAAATATTTATAAAATATTATAAATTCCAAATATTTTTAAACTTTATGCATTTGATCCTTCTAAACTTCCAGAAATTTTTAATAGATTATTTTCAACTTTTACCTATTTTTCCAAGCATTTTTAGTAATTTTCGGAAAACATCGTATTTAAGTTATTAATTTGAAATCTAATTTTTAAATGCTTAATTATTATCCAAAATTAAAATAATAATACAAATAAATATTCTAGGTTTTATTTGACTTATAAAATTAATTTTCGAATTTTACAATTTTATTTCTATTTTTGGGCAATTTTCGAAAAATTGGCAAAACAAGGGGTATTTTGGTCTTTTCACCTCTCCAACCCCAATTTTCGTTTTTTTTTTTGCTGAGAAATAAGAAATAAAATACTTAATAAATAAGAGTTCAGATTATATAGGTTTTTGTTTGATTTTAGTTGATTTATTTTATATTTTATCAAAATATCTTTACTAATACATACTCTTGAACTTCATATACATAAATAACTATATATTAGTGGTGATGTACATGGCTACATATACACACACACACATACCCACATACATATACATGGTATTTAGTAAGAATAGGTGTAAGCATATATAGCCATGTATAATGTATGGAATAGGTATTTAGTTGAATTTAATAATTGGATATTTGTGTCTAATACATGGAAGATAATTACACAAGACCATATATACCAAAATCCTCATTTTTCAGCCATTTTTCCAGCCCAAAACCGTGCACTCTCTCTTGCTCTTACACTCTCTTTCATTTTTTCCTCCAAACACTTCACTTCCTCCAAATTACTACACACTTTGAAGAACTAAGGTAGGAACTCTTCTTTATACCTTAAGTAGAGGGTTTTTCTTCTTCTTCTTGAGGAGATTAGGCAAGCTTCCATACTCTTGTGCCCAAGCAATGTAAAAGAACAAGCTTGAATGGCCTAGAGTGAGAGCTTTTGCCAAACATACCACCAAGTTGAGGGTTTTAGTTATGTTGCTAGCTTCATGTTACTTTATAGTTCATTTTATCATGTTTAACTCTTGTTGGGAGGAAGTTGAAGGATGGATAGTATTATGAGCATGATCTTGAAGATCTTATGTGATTAGTATGCTTATTTGGAGTTCTATGTGCTTACTATGCTTTCTTGGAAAATTATGTGATTTTTGTGCCTTCTTACAATAATATGGCATTCTTATGTTTTATTTGAATTATTATGTGAGTTCTATGCTTTATATGAAATAGTATGAGACCATGATTCTTTAATTGAGCTAGTAGGAGAATATCCTATGTTGTCTTGAAAGTATTTGTGAAGAAAGCTCCACATATCTATTTATTATACTTTATTGTATAGTTTTATGCCTACTTTGATGATTATAGAAATATACATGTATATATATATATATATGTACGTATATATATGTAAATATTTAAAGTATTGTTATCTATTCATTTAACTAATTTATTAGAGATTAGGTATATATATATATAGTTATGTACGTATATATATATGTCTACTTATTATAGACTAATTATATACTTAGTAATACTTAGTAAGACTACTTTAATCTATATATATATATGGTACGTATAAGTATATATATAATTATATTCATTTTATTGGTTTATATACATATGTAGATAATTTCAATCATCTTATATCTATATCACACTTTATATAGTTTATATATTTTTCTATCATCTTTATATATGTAAACTTATCTATATCACATTTTATATATTTATATTAGTTATCTTTTAATCTATATATATATTTAAGTATATTTATACTAGTTATATTTTAGTCTTTATATTTATATATTTATACTAGTTAGTTTATATATTTATATTTATATTTTATCTATTTACATATTTTGCTACTATCTATTTACATATGTTAATAAGCAAATATAAAGCTTTCATTTATAAGTGTGGAGCTTACTTTGCTAAACTATGATTATGTGCATATGTGAACAAATTGCAATTGTGTGGATGGGCCCATATGTGCTGGAATGGTCTGGGGGGTGTTCCACCGGGATATACTATTGAGTAGCCGGGAGAGTTCACCACCCTTCCATCTCCTAATCCCTCCCTTGGGTAGATGGAGGGATCTACTCAAGAGAGAGGGTCGTAGAACAATACTAAGGCGTATGCTCGGGATACGACCATTGGAGGATAAGGCTGGCGGGAGAAAATGTGCTGGTTGTTATTTCGGCCTGGGTAGTTATAAGGGTCACTGTCAGGTGACGAAAGGTAGAAAGTGTGAAATTATATATGTGCTATATGTAACTAATGTGCACTTGACACCCGAGCACCTTAGGTGTATAAAGAAGTGTTTCTACTCAACGTATGTTGATTCCATGTTATATTATATTTTAGATGCTTCCGAAGATAGCTTTTATGATGGTGAGGAGGAGGAACCTTTTGAAGCATTTTATTAGGAAGAAGGATGTAGGATTTTCCGCTGCGTACCTGTTTTGGGTTTTTGCTTTTGCTATGTATCAATAGTAAACTAGCAAGTCGAGACTCTCTTTTGTTGATGTACCCTTATGTAATGTACCTTATACGTTGTAATTAAAAATGTATGCATGTATGTAGCCAATAATGATAGTATTAATCTAATAATAGCCATAATAATATAATAATAATAATAATACAAGGGATTTCGGGGTCGTCATAGGTGGTATCAGAGCTTGGGTTTACGCCTAAGCTATGCTGGGTAAGGATCCTCGGCGTAAGATTTTGGAATAGAAAGGAGATAGGCTTGATCCGAATAGGTTAAGTAGGAATGAATTTCCTTGAGATGTGTTTGACATGCAGGGTGGCGGGTGTGGCTGGGCGGCCCGACCAGTGCATACTTTGCTCCCCTGAATGGCAAATACTTGACTAATTTGAGTATAAGGCGAATTTTTTTTGGGTAATAGTTGTAAATACTTGTGAAATTATGTGACTTAAGTTCGACGTGTGTAAAATCTACCTCTTGAACCTATAGGAACCAACTCGAGAGTCACCACGAGTATATGTGAAGTTGCTAAACCTCTAGTGCATCTAATGGATTTTATATAAGGTTGAATTATATGTTTGCGAAAATGTATCTTTTGGTAAAATTAGTACTGAGATAAGGACCTTGAGAATTGGGAAAGGTAGAGGCTATGTACTTTGTTGAACTTAAGAAAAGAAAGATTTGGAAGCTTGTGGAGGTCGTGGGCATTTTGTATTGAATTGCCCTCAGTCCAAACCAGTGCCAACCCCGAATACTGGAAAGAATACAAAGGGCAATGGGAAGCAAGTGGAGAAGCCACGAATTCAAGGGAAGGTCTTTGCTATGAACCAGGCCGAGGTCGAGAATTCGGCGGTCGTGGAAGGTACGCTTCTCATTGACCGTTATTTTGCCTAAAGTGTTAATGGATCCTGGTTCTACGCATTCATATATATCGACTAGTTTCTTTACTAGCTTACAAGTGCAAACCTGAGGCCTTACCTTACGAATTAGAAATCACAACACCCCCTTGGAACTAAATGGAAGACGGACTTAGTTTATCGAGATTGTGCATTAGAAATTGGTGGCCAAAAGATTGACTGCTGACCTAGTATTACTACCCATTCATGACTTTGATGTTATTTTGGGTATGGATTGGCTAGCAACACACTACGCTCAAGTAGACTGTCATCACAAAGTGTGCAGCTCTGTTTCCCCGAATCAACCTATCATTGAAATCGTAGGGAACAAAACCACACCCGCATTACCCTTATCTCTCTCTACAGCAATCGACTGCTACAGAAGGGCAATTATGCGTTCATAGCCCATATCATGAATAAGTCGGAAGATAAGAAGATGCTTGAAGAGTGCCCATAGAAATGAGTACCCCGATGTTTTCCCTGATGATTTGAAGGACTTACCTCCACATCGGGAGATTGAGTTTGTAATCGAGTTGTTACCTGGAACAGCTCCGATCTCTAAGACTCCTTATAGGATGGCCCCTGCTGAGTTAAATGAGCTTAAGACCCAACTACAAGAATTACTCAATAAAGGGTTTAATCGCCCCGAGCACATCACCATGGGGAGCTCCGGTACTATTTGTCAAGAAGAAAGATGGAACTTGGGGGTTATGCATCGACTATCTTCCGCCTAACCAAGTTACCATCAAGAATACGTACCCTCATACCGAACATTGATGTAGCTATTTGATAGCTTCAAGGAGCCTTCAGTTTATTCAAAACTGGATTTTTGAAACCGGATATCATCAAGTACCGAATTCCGAGAGAACGATATCCCTAAGACCCAGCCCCCTTAATACTCGGTACGGTCACTACGAGTTTGTGGTGATGCCATTCGGTGTAACGGAATGCCCCGGGCAACGTTCATGGAGTTGATGAACCGGATATCCGTACCATACCTAGACCAATTTGTAGTTGTCTTTATAGATGACATACTGGTCTACTCTGAGTCGGAAGAAGAGCACGAAAGGCACTTGAGGATAGTACTTTCAGACGTTGAGTGGCAGAGAAATTGTATGCCAAATTCAGCAAGTGTGAATTCTGGCTGAACACAGGTGGCCTTTTTAGGACACTAGTGTCGAAGGATGGGATTGCAGTTGATCCAGGAAAGTGAAAGCCATAGTGGAATGGAAGCAACCAAGACTGTCACGGAGGTGCGAAGTTTTCTGGGTTTGCTGGTATTATCGGAGATTTATCAAGGATTTCTCAGATTGCTCGCCCCTTAACCAGACTAACGCAAGCCAAAGTGCGGTTTCATTTGGGATAACCATTGTGAAACTAGCTTTCAAGAATTGAAGGATCGTTGGTTCAACCGCCCCTGTATTAACTCTGCCACAGGGGATATGAAGGGTTTGTAGTCTACACAGATGCGTCCAAGAAGGACTAGGCTGTGTACTTATGCAGAATAAAAGGGTAGTAGCGTACGCTTCGAGGAAGTTAAAACCTTATGAAGAAAACTACCCAACGCATGATCTAGAGCTGGCAGCCATTGTCTTTGCTCTTAAGAAGTGGAGACATTACCTTTTTGGTACTTTCGTTTTGGAAGTATTTACTGACCACAAAAGTCTCAAGTATGTATTCTCTCAAAAAGAGTTGAATATGAGACAACGAAGATGGTTAGAATTGCTAGCTGATTTTAATTGCGACATTCTATACCAATCCGGGTAAGCGAATGTCGTAGCTTGATGCGTTAAGTAGAAGGCCAGTCTAGCCTTGCTTAATGTACACGAGAATGGAAATTGTTAGAAGACATCTCAGTTGGAAACCTAAAGAACGGGAGGTTTGGAGTTGTGTTTTCAACAACTACATGCTCCGCCCATGATACTTCAGCGAATTAAAGAAGCACAAGAAATGGACGACGAACTCCGAAGGGTTAAAGAGAGTTAACCGTGGCCAAAAA